>OZ023262.1:158069802-158669802 GCA_964006375.1 Tillus elongatus
AAATTAAAGTTCTTCCAATGAGCACGAACAAGCCCCCTTAAAACACATTCTGGGTTTTAATGTCTATATGTTTATATATATATATATATATATATATATATATATATATATATATATATATATATATATATATATATATATATATATATATATATATATATATATATGTATGTATGTATGTATGTATGTATGTGCATCACACCGATAACTCAAAAGATAATGGGCTGATTTTGATCGAATTTGGTAAGTGCGTTCTTTTTGCAAGTGGCTTGGTAAGATCGTTAGCCAGTAAAAGCGGACCAGTTTTGGGATGGATTTCCTTTGGGATAATTTTTGTATCTCCGGAAATAACAAAGCTATGGCAACCAAATTTTGCACGTAGTTTTATATAATGAAAAGTATATTACGTACTAAAATGTAGATCTGTAGGTTAAAAGAAAAAACCTATAGGCCTTTAAAAAATTTGAGAGCCACTGATGACCAGATAACTCACAAAAACAAAATATGTTTTGTGGATTACAAAAGATATTGTATATTATAGGCAAACAGTAATTTTGTTGACTCAAAAAGGTCAAGAAGCACCAGAAAATTTTATGGTTTTTCTTCTTAAAACGTCGCAATTTGAAAGATCAAAATTGGCGACTTTTAAGCAGCCCACAGACGAACGTTCATGTCTTAAATCATAATCGTACGTACAGGGTGATTTTTTTAAGTGTCTCACCCCTGTAATTTTTTTATTACCAAAGATATGAAAAAAATTGCAACGCCATCTGACAAACTACCATGTGACGAGTTAAAATACTGCGACAGAAAAACAATTGCACAACGCCTTCATAGAAATCCATGGCCAACGTTGATTTTCTTAAATGGAAAGATAGGCGTCAGACACATACAGTCGATGCAGAATCGAAATCTGCGTACAACGATGCCACGCTCGCATTTCTGAGTCAAGCCGTTTCGGAGACATGACGACACAAAATTTCAAAATATTGCTGATTTCTTTAAGTGTCTCACCCCTGTAACTTCTTTATTATCAGAGATAACAGAAAAATTCCAACGCCATCTGACAAACTATCATGCGATGAGTTAAAATACTGCGACAGAAAAACAATTCACATCGCCTTCATAGAAATCCGTGGCCAACGTTGATTTTCTCAAATGGAACGATAGGCCTCAGACAAATACAGTCTTTGCAGAATCGGAATTTGCGTACAACGATGCAACGCTCGCATTTCTGAGTCAAGCCGTTTCGGAGACATGACGTCACAAAATTTCAAAATATTGCTGATTTTTTTAAGTGTCTCACCCCTGTAATTTCTTTATTATCAAAGATATCAGAAAAATTCCAACACATCTGACAAACAATCATGCGATGAGTTAAAATATTGCGACAGAAAAACAATTGCACATCGCCTTCATAGAAATCCGTGGCCAACGTTGATTTTCTTAAATGGAAAGATAGGCCTCAGACACATACAGTCGATGCAGAATCGAAATCTGCGTACAACGATGCCACGCTAGCATTTCTGAGTCAAGCCGTTTCGGAGACATGACGTCACAAAATTTCAAAATATTGCTGATTTTTTTAAGTGTCTCACCCCTGTACTTTCTTTACTATCAGAGATATGAAAAAAATCTCAACGCCATTTGACAAACTATCATGTGACGAGTTAAAATACTGCGACAGAAAAACAATTGCACAACGCCTTCATAGAAATCCATGGCCAACGTTGATTTTCTTAAATGGAAAGAGAGGCATCAGACACATACAGTCGATGCAGAATCGATATCTGCGTACAACGATGCCACGCTCGCATTTCTGAGTCAAGCCGTTTCAGAGACATGACGTCACAAAATTTCAAAATATTGCTGATTTTTTTAAGTGTCTCACCCCTGTAATTTTCTTATTACCAATGATATCAAAAAAATTCCAACGCCATCTGACAAACTATCATGCGATGAGTTAAAATATTGCGACAGAAAAAACAATTGCACATCGCCTTCATAGAAATCCGTGGCCAACGTTTTCTTAAATGGAAAGATAGACCTCAGACACATACAGTCCATGCAGAATCGAAATCTGCGTACAACGATGCCACGCTTGCATTTCTGAGTCAAGCCGTTTCGGAGACATGACGTCACAAAATTTGAAAATATTGCTGATTTTTTTAAGTGTCTCACCCCTGTAATTTCTTTATTATCAAAGATATCAGAAAAATTCCAACACCATCTGACAAACTATCATGCGATGAGTAAAATATTGCGACAGAAAAACAATTGCACATCGCCTTCATAGAAATCCGTGGCCAACGTTGATTTTATTAGATGGAAAGATAGGCCTCAGACACGTACAGTCGATGCAGAATCGAAATCTGCGTACAACGATGCCACGCTCGCATTTCTAAGTTGAGCCGTTTCGGAGACATGACGTCACAAAATTTCAGAAAATTGCTGAATTTTGTAAGTGTCTCACCCCTGTATTTTTTTAATTACCAATGATATCAAAAAAATTCCAACGCCATCTGACAAACTATCATGCGATGAGTTAAAATACTGCGACAGAAAAACAATTGCACATCACCTTCATAGACATCCGTGGCCAACGTTGATTTTCTTAAATGCAAAGATAGGCCTCAGACAAATACAGTCGATGCAGAATCGAAATCTGCGTACAACGATGCCACGCTTGCATTTCTGAGTCAAGCCGTTTCGGAGACATGACGTCACAAAATTTGAAAATATTGCTGATTTTTTTAAGTGTCTCACCCCTGTAATTTCTTTATTATCAAAGATATCAGAAAAATTCCAACACCATCTGACAAACTATCATGCGATGAGTAAAATATTGCGACAGAAAAACAATTGCACATCGCCTTCATAGAAATCCGTGGCCAACGTTGATTTTATTAGATGGAAAGATAGGCCTCAGATACGTACAGTCGATGCAGAATCGAAAACTGCGTACAACGATGCCACGCTCGCATTTCTAAGTTGAGCCGTTTCGGAGACATGACGTCACAAAATTTCAGAAAATTGCTAAATTTTTTAAGTGTCTCACCCCTGTATTTTTTTAATTACCAATGATATCAAAAAAAATTCCAACGCCATCTGACAAACTATCATGCGATGAGTTAAAATACTGCGACAGAAAAACAATTGCACATCACCTTCATAGACATCCGTGGCCAACGTTGATTTTCTTAAATGCAAAGATAGGCCTCAGACAAATACATTCGATGCAGAATCGAAATCTGCGTACAACGATGCCACGCTCGCATTTCTGAGTCAAGCCGTTTCGGAGACATGACGTCACAAAATTTCAAAATATTGCTGATTTTTTTAAGTGTCTCACCCCTGTACTTTCTTTACTATCAGAGATATGAAAAAAATCTCAACGCCATCTGACAAACTATCATGTGACGAGTTAAAATACTGCGACAGAAAAACAATTGCACAACGCCTTCATAGAAATCCATCGCCAACGTTGATTTTCTTAAATGGAAATATAGGCCTCAGACACATACAGTCGATGCAGAATCGAAATCTGCGTACAACGATGCTACGCTCGCATTTCTGAGTCAAGCCGTTTCGGAGACATGACGTCACAAAATTTCAAAATATTGCTGATTTTTTTAAGTGTCTCACCCCTGTAATTTTCTTATTACCAAAGATATCAAAAAAATTCCAACGCCATCTGACAAACTATCATGCGATGAGTTAAAATATTGCGACAGAAAAACAATTGCACATCGCCTTCATAGAAATCAATGACCAACGTTGATTTTATTAAATGGAAAGATATACCTCAGACACATACAGTCGATGCAGAATCGAAATATGCGTACAACGATGCCACGCTCGCATTTCTAAGTCCAGCCGTTTCGGAGACATGACGTCACAAAATTTCAAAATGTTGCTGATTTTTTTAAGTGTCTCACCCCTGTAATTTCCTTATTATGAGAGATAACCAGAAAAACCAACGCCATCTGACAAACTATCATGTGACGAGTTAAAATACTGCGACAGAAAAACAATTGCACAACGCCTTCATAGAAATCCATGGTCAACGTTGATTTTCTTAAATGGAAATATAGGCCTCAGACACATACAGTCGATGCAGAATCGAAATCTGCGTACAACGATGCCACGCTCGCATTTCTAAGTCGAGCCGTTTCGGAGACATGACGTCACAAAATTTCAAAATATTGCTGATTTTTTTAAGTGTCTCACCCCTGTACTTTCTTTACTATCAGAGATATGAAAAAAATCTCAACGCCATCTGACAACTATCATGCGATGAGTTAAAATATTGCGATAGAAAAACAATTGCACATCGCCTTCATAGAAATCCGTGGCCAACGTTGATTTTATTAAATGGAAAGATAGGCCTCAGACACATACAGTCGATGCAGAATCGAAATATGCGTACAACGATGCCACGCTCGCATTTCTAAGTCGAGCCGTTTCGGAGACTTGACGTCACAAAATTTCAAAATGTTGCTGATTTTTTTAAGTGTCTCACCCCTGTAATTTCCTTATTATGAGAGATAACCAAAAAAGTCCAACGCCGTCTGACAAACTATCATGCGATGAGTTAAAATACTGCGACAGAAAAACAATTGCACATCGCCTTCATATAAATCAATCACCCACGTTGATTTTCTTAAATGGAAAGATAGGCCTCAGACACATACAGTCGATGCAGAATCGAAATATGCGTACAACGATGCCACGCTCGTATTTCTGAGTCAAGCCGTTTCGTAGACATGACGTCACAAAATTTCAAAATGTTGCTGATTTTTTTAGGTGTCTCACCCCTGTAATTTCCTTATTATGAGAGATAACCAAAAAATTAAAACGCCATCTGACAAACTATCATGCGATGAGTTAAAATACTGCGACAGAAAAACAATTGCACATCGCCTTCATAGAAATCAATGGCCAACGTTGATTTTCTTAAATGGAAATATAGGCCTCAGACACATACAGTCGATGCAGAATCGAAATCTGCGTACAACAATGCAACGCTCGCATTTCTAAGTTGAGCCGTTTCGGAGACATGACGTCACAAAATTTCAAAATGTTGCTGATTTTTTTAAGTGTCTCACCCCTGTAATTTCTTTATTATCAGAGATATCAAAAAAATTCCAACGCCATCTGACAAACTATCATGCGATGAGTTAAAATATTGCGACAGAAAAACAATTGCACATCGCCTTCATAGAAATCAATGACCAACGTTGATTTTCTCTAGTAGAATGATAGGCCTCAGACAAATACAGTCGATGCAGAATCGAAATCTGCGTACAACGATGCCACGCTCGCATTTCTGAGTCAAGCCGTTTCGGAGACATGACGTCACAAAATTTCAAAATGCTGCTGATTTTTTTAAGTGTCACCCCTGTAATTTCCTTATTATCAGATATATCACAAAAAATCAAAATGATGTAACGAAGGTTTTGCAAAACACCCTATGTTGTATTACGAAGTTATTTGATTTTGGTTAAACCTATAGTTTCAATGGTTTTTTTTTTCAGTAAATGATTAAATTTATCACGATGCAACATTTTAAGAAAGTGCTATGAATCACTGCTGCTTATCTCGAGGCTGCTTTCACCTTTTAATTTCCAGGGATTGATAAGTGCAAGCAAATAAAAATGTATTACGTAGACAATAAGATTAACAATAATCAATACTTATTCCAATACCTTTACTTAATTCATAGTATTATAAGTATACATTAGTTTCTGGTTAAAAAACATTGTTAATCACTTATATAAATTGTTCAAAATGTCCACCGTTGTGATGCAAACATAATCTCAAACGTCTGGCGAAATTACCAATTACAGAAGCTATCATGTTCGGATTGTTGTTTAGCCTTGCAATTTCATTTTGTATCTTAATTTTTATGCTGTCTACAGTGTTGCCTCCCGTTTCGTAGACGAACTGTTTCAAGTGCCCCCATAAAAATGTGTCCAGTGGGTTGAGATCCGGACTTCTAGCAGGCCAAGGTACCGGACCGCTCCTCCCAATCCATGTCGTATACCTGGCATTCAAATACTGTGTGACTGCTCTTATATTATGAACTGGCGCACCGTCCTGCTGCCAAACAAGATTTGATTCATTTAGTTCAGTCATACTGTCCCTTATCTCTGTTTGCAGTAATTCTAAGTACCGTGCTCCAGTTAGTGTGCCATCAATAAACACTGGCCCTAGGATTTTATTCCAAACCATTCCACACCAAACATTAACAGTCTGGTGCCCCTGATTTTCTATTGGGGCAATGATGTGTGGGTTGGTGGTAGCCCAGACATGGGTGTTGCGTGGGTTGTGTCGACCAGATGTTGTGAAAGACAATTCATCCGGAAATATTATTTTATTGAAGAAAATATGATCTTCCTCTTGCTGTGATAGCATAATATGACAAAATTCTATTCTTCGAGTGAGGTCTTGTTCGCGAAGTCTTTGCACTATCATTACTTTGTATGCTTTGTAGCCGTTTTTCCTCAGTGCTTTTTGGATACTTGTATACGAAAATCCAAGATCCGCGACTGCATCCCGAATCGATTTTGAAGAGTACGCCTCAAAATAGCCCAAAATCGTCACCCCATTCTCCTCGGTCAAGACACTACTAATCCGTTGACGGTTACCAACGAGGGAATGATATTCCTTAAGTCTCTTGATAACTCTACTAAACATTGTTCTGTGAGGAGTTCTGGATATTCTGCTGCATATCTATAACAAATTCATCAGATTTTAGCATTATTGCTGGTTCAAAATAGAGTGGCCTCGTCATAATTATTATGTATTATAATATGTTCATAAATGTTTGTAATGAGTAACCCAATAGAAAATGAATATGAAATAAGATATTCTTTAAAAATATTTCTGTAACTCATTCGAGTTACAAGAAATGTGCAAAGTCGTTCCAGCAAAAAAGGGCCCTTTTGACCAATGTACTGAGTATGCTCCTGACTTCCACAAACGTTTCAGCTGCTCATTTGATGCTCAAAATGAGCCTTCTGGCTAGCATGATGATCAGCCAAAAACTGTCATCTATAGTTTAATCTAAACATGTGAGTTCCAATTCAGTTAATGGTGTAAAACAGATTACAACAGATTATTTAAATGATGTAACCACTCGAATGGTTACAGTTTTTCTATAGTGTTAAAGTGTTACCAAATTCATCAAAATCCATGTGCTAAATTCCTAGATATTTACGAAAAAACAAAATTTATTCGACTTTAACGCCATCTAGAAGCTACGCGAAGCACTTTTGCATATAGATAAGTTCAAACAATATTTTTACAGGGTCCGGCAATAACGGCGCCTTCTTCTATAACTCACATTTGGTTTTAAAAAAATTTGTGAAATTTGGAGACTGGGTAGTACTCAGTGGCGTGCATATTTTAACAATAACAACACATATACAGGGTGTTTATTGAAAGCATAGTCAAATTGAGTTTGGTTTATTTAAATAGAAACCCTGTATATTATGACATTTTTGAATTTCTACAATCGTCTATAGTCTAACTGTTTTAGGTTTCCCTATATCTAAAATCAACTGTTTCGCAATGCACATATAACTAAATGATACTATTCTGTTCTAATCAACAAGCATACACTTTCTCCGTTCCGTCATGAGTATAAGCAATAAAATTCATATAGAGAATAAAATATACGAAATTGCTAAAAAATGATGAGAGATAGGTAGAGGGAAATGTGATACAGATCGATGCAGAATTTATTTTTGCATTCACTGGTGTAATAATATACAGGCTGTCCCACTTGAAAGAAATGACTTCTAATAGTTTGAATAATGTCTTATTGGCAAAGCAATTTTCAGCACCCTGTGTTAAGTCTATCAGATGTTTTCAAAAGAACACACATGTGTATCCTCCTTGTGGTATAAAACTGAAGTTTCTAGGTTTAGAATTTTTGAAGCAACTAAATTCTAAAGCTACCATTGCCAATACTAATATTTTCAAAAAAGCTTTTAAATCTCGAAAACAGTTGATTTTAGGTATAGGGAAACCTAATATAGTTAGACTATAAATGATCTGAGAAATTCAAAAATATAGTAATATACAGGATGTTCTATTTAAATAAAACAAACTCAATTCGACTATGCTTTCAATAAACACCCTGTATATTTTCGTTATTTTCAAAATACGCGCGCCACTGAGTACCACACGCACACTCTAAGTTTTACTTAATTATCTCAAACCAAATGTGAAATATAGAAGATGGCGCCGTTATTGCCGGACCCTGTATACCTATGAAGTTAAAAATACCACTTTACTGCGAAGAGATTACTGTATGAAACACAAACGAAAAACGATAACTGCTGAATAAAGGAAAAACAAACGAAAAAATACTCAAATTACAAAGAAAAATGAGCCGATAACTTTTTGATTGACGAAAAGGAAAGAACGATACTCAGAAACGAAATCTGAAAATGGTTTCAATGTCATTCAAAACAAGTGTCAGTTGACATTAGATGTCAAAATCAGACATCCATTATCCAATATTTTACTGACGTATACAGCACTGAGTAGATATAACTTATCATCCAGTCTCAAATGAAATACGTTTAATATTTTCACTGCGAGGTGCCGATTTTGATTAAGTTTGGTGAATACCTTCCTTTTGCAAGTGGCTTAGACAGGTTCGTTAGCCAGGAAAATTAGCCGAGGTTTTCCCGGAAAATGTTGTGTTTTCTTTAGAAAAAAAATTAGATCTCCGGAAATAACAAAGTAAGGGCAACGAAATTTGGTACACGGATTTATATCGCTTTAGGTAAATTACCTACCTAGCTATGTAGATCAAAAGACAAAAGTTATGGGCATTGAAAGAAAAATAAATTGGGGTTTTCCTAAAAACGTCAAAGTCGCAATTTAAAACGTCAAAATGTGCAACATTTAAGCAAAGAACTTGAATCTAATACGGGCTATGGACAGAAAATGTTTCAAGAAGAATGTTTTACAAACCTTGAAGTCTTAGTTTCAACCGTCATTGTCCTTCATTTTACTAAAATGTTTCCAGAAAATTCATTTCAAATAGACCCTTTCTCTGATGCTTGCCAGTAGTCTTACCTATAGAGTTTATCATTTAATGGTACATAATTTTTGTCGAATTTTCGTAATAAATCAATTATCTGTTATTAGACAAGATATGAAAAAAATTGTATAGCTTAATTATAGGGTGTCTTGAGCTACATCTTAAAAAATTGTTTCTGCAATCTCAGGCTGGTCCATAAGTCGTTGGTGATACAAATTTTCTTTTTTTTTAGTCGAACACGCCTTGCATTTTTGCATTTTCCATCGAAATATAATGCATGTTTGTAAGAAAAGAAATTCTGGACGCAGCAAGTGCGTTTTGTTAGAGAATTTTGATTAGATGCTTCATATTTGAAAAGCTCAATTTGCTATTAACCTATAAGGTTGACCAAGAAACGGATTTTTTCGGGAACACTTTAAGTTTACTTTCGGAAATATTTTGTGCGGTTTCAAACAGTAAATTTAATTTGATGAAACATGGCACATTGTTTTCACTATATAAGTTATACTGGTAACCAAATTTGATGCCTACTTCCTTAAAAAAATCACACATATTTGCTTTTAAAAATATTTTTATGAAAATTCACTACCATAACGCACTTGCTGCATGCAGACTTTAATACAACTAAAATATAACCAGAATATCCAGGTCCGGCAGAGTTCTGTAACGGAAGATAACGCCGTTCATGTGGCACAGAGAGCAAAATGCTTCAGACGTAATTTATTCACTGCGAAATGCTTTATAACGTAAAACTATTTTTTGTTAGATGGCGTTGTAATTTTTTTTTATCTCTTATAATAAGGAAATTACAGGGGTGCGACACTTAAAAAAATCAGCAACATTTTGAAATTTTGTGACGTCATGTCTCCGAAACGGCTTGACTCAGAAATGCGAGCGTGGCATCGTTGTACGCAGATTTCGATTCTGCATCGACTGTATGTGTCTGACGTATATCTTTCTATTTAAGAAAATCAACGTTGGCCAAGGATTTCTATTAAGGCGATGTGCAATTGTTATTCTGTCGCAGCATTTTAACTCATCGCATGATAGTTTGTCAGATGGCGTTGGAATTTTTTTCATATCTTTGGTAATAAAAAAATTACAGGGGTGAGAGACACTTAAAAAAATCAGCAACATTTTGAAATTTTATGACGTCATGTCTCCGAAACGGCTTGACTCAGAAATGCGAGCGTGACATCTTTGTACGCAGATTTCGATTCTGCATCGACTGTATGTGTCTGAGGCCTATCATTCCACTTCAGAAAATCAACGTTGGCCATGGATTTCTATGAAGGCGATGTGCAATTGTTTTTCTGTCGCAATATTTTAACTCATCGCATGATAGTTTGTCAGATGGCGTTGGAATTTTTTTGATATCATTGGTAATAAGAAAATTACGGGGGTGAGACACTTAAAAAAATCAGTCACATTTTGAAATTTTGTGACGTCATGTCTCCGAAACGGCTTGACTCATAAATGCGAGCGTGGCATCGTTGTACGCAGATTTCGATTCTGCATCGACTGTATGTGTCTGAGGTATATCTTTCCATTTAAGAAAATCAACGTTGGCCACGGATTTCTATGAAGGTGATGTGCAATTGTTATTCTGTCGCAGTATTTTAACTCATCGCATGATAGTTTGTCAGATGGCGTTGGAATTTTTTGATATCATTGGTAATAAGAAAATTACGGGGGTGAGACACTTAAAAAAATCAGCAATTTTCTGAAAGGTTGTGACGTCATGTCTCCGAAACGGCTTGACTCAGAAATGCGAGCGTGGCATCGTTGTACGCAGATTTCGATTATGCATCGACTGTATGTGTCTGAGGCCTATCTTTGCATTTAAGAAAATCAACGTTGGCCACGGATGTCTATGAAGGTGATGTGCAATTGTTTTTCTGTCGCAGTATTTTAACTCATCGCATGATAGTTTGTCAGATGGCGTTGGAATTTTTTTGATATCATTGGTAATTAAAAAAATACAGGGGTGAGACACTTAAAAAATTCAGCAATTTTCTGAAATTTTGTGACGTCATGTCTCCGAAACGGCTCGACTTAGAAATGCGAGCGTGGCATCGTTGTACGCATATTTCGATTCTGCATCGACTGTATGTGTCTGAGGCCCATCTTTCCATTTAAGAAAATCAACGTTGGCCATGGATTTCTATGAAGGTGATGTGCAATTGTTATTCTGTCGCAGTATTTTAACTCATCGCATGATAGTTTGACTGATGGCGTGGGAATTTTTCTGATGGCTCTGATAATAAAGAAATTACAGGGGTGAGACATTTAAAAAAATCAGCAACATTTTGAAATTTTGTGACGTCATGTCTCCGAAACGGCTTGACTCAGAAATGCGCGCGTAACATCGTTGTACGCAGATTTCGATTCTGCATCGTCTGTATGTGTCTGAGGTCTATCTTTCCATTTAAGAAAATCAACGTTGGCCACGGATTTCGATGAAGGCGATGTGCAATTGTTTTTCTGTCGCAATATTTTAACTCATCGCATGATAGTTTGTCAGATGGCGTTGGAATTTTTTTGATATCATTGGTAATAAGAAAATTACGGGGGTGAGACACTTAAAAAAATCAGCAACATTTTGAAATTTTGTGACGTCATGTCTCCGAAACAGCTTGACTCAGAAATGCGAGCGTGGCATCGTTGTACGCAGATTTCGATTCAGCATCGACTGTATGTGTCTGAGGCCTATCATTCTACTTCAGAAAATCAACGTTGGCCATGGATTTCTATGAAGGCGATGTGCAATTGTTTTTCTGTCGCAGTATTTTAACTCATCGCATGATTGTTTGTCAGATGGCGTTGGAATTTTTTTGATATCATTGGTAATAAGAAAATTACGGGGTGAGACACTTAAAAAAATCAGCAATTTTCTGAAATTTTGTGACGTCATGTCTCCGAAACGGCTTGACTCAGAAATGCGAGCGTGGCATCGTTGTACGCAGATTTCGATTCTGCATCGTCTGTATGTATCTGAGGCCTATCTTTCCATTTAAGAAAATCTACGTTGGCCACGGATTTCTATGAAGGTGATGTGCAATTGTTTTTCTGTCGCAGTATTTTAACTCATCGCATGATAGTTTGTTAGATGGAGTTGAAATTTTTTTCATATCTTTGGTAATGAAAAAATTACAGGGGTGAGACACTTATAAAAATCAGCAACATTTTGAAATGTTGTGACGTCATGTCTCCGAAACGGCTTGACTCAGAAATGCGAGCGTGGCATCGTTGTACGCAGATTTCGATTCTGCATCGACTGTATGTGTCTGAGGCCTATCTTTCCATTTAAGAAAATCAACGTTGGCCACGGATTTCTATGAAGGTGATGTGCAATTGTTTTTCTGTCGCAGTATTTTAACTTATCGCATGATAGTTTGTCAGATGGCGTTGGAATTTTTTTGATATCATTGGTAATAAGAAAATTACAGGGGTGAGACACTTAAAAAAATCACCCTGTACATCTTTAGATGATGTGGCTCTGTTTTGATCCACCCGAGAGTGATTTGAGAGTCTGTCCAGTACACGGTTTTGACTATTGGTAACTCTAGTACCTCTTTTACCTTAGCGTATAATTTGGCTACTAGAAGAGCCGCGTTTAGTTCGAGTCTTGGGATGGTTATTGTTTTTAAAGGGGCCACCTTTGATTTGGCGCATAGCAAGTGGGTTGACACTACTCGGTCTGAATTCACAGATCTTAATATAATACATCCTCCAAACGCCTTGAGGCTTGAGTCACAGTAGCAATGAGTTTCCAAATGAGTATGTTGGTATGATATCACGTGTCGTGGGATTCTAATTGCATTCAAAATGTGGAGGTCTTGTACAAAGTCTTGCCATTGTTTGAGTAAATCTCCTATTACCGGTTGGTCCCAGTTGACATTGGCTGTCCATAGATTCTGAATAAATATTTTAGCTAATGCGGTGCAAGGACTTAATAGACCTAGAGGATCAAAAATCTGACTCACCAGGGAAAGTATATAACGCTTAGTCACGTTGTCGCATGCTATAGGCTTAATTTTGAAAAATAATTCATCAGAATATGGATTAAAAAGCAAACCTAAAGTTTTTGTGTTATCTCGCGGCCCAAGACTTTGTTTGAAATGTCGCCTGTGACAAGATTACTCAGCAGATCCGGACAGTTTGAAGCCCATTTTCGTAAAATAAAGCCTCCCGAGTTTAACACTTGCGAAATAGTCTCGCAGATGTATTTAGCTTTAGTCTGGCAATCAGTAGATGTCAGTAAATCGTCACAGTACATATCTCTTTTCATTATTCCAGCAATTAGAGGATGTTCTGATTCATGCATTTTTGCCAACTCGAAAAGACACCGAATAGCCAAAAAGCTGGAGGCTTTCTGGCCATACGTTACCGTACAAAGTTCGTATGCCTCCAAGGGTTGAGAGGGATCCGTTCGCCATATGATTTTTTGCAGTGGTCTATCCTCAGGATTAACCCAAACAGATCTGAACATTTTTGAGCAATCAGCTGAGAGAATGTTTTTAAATCGTCTGAACCGAACAACTATCGAAAAGAGATCATTTTGCATGACAGCCCCATTCATCTGAATGTCGTTTAGAGACAAGCCGTTTGAAGATGTGGAAGATGAGTTAAATACTACACGCAACTTAGTTGTGAGGCTGTCTTGTTTAATTACTGGATGGTGAGGCATAAAATATTCTTGTTTGGTATTTGATTTAGATGCTTTTACCATGTGACCTAATGCTTCATATTCATTCATAAATTCTATATACATTGATCGAAAATCTGGACGAGTAAGCAGCCTTATTTCTAAAGCCAGAAATTGTTTGGCTGCCTTGTGTTCATATTCACCCAGTAAATGGGGACAGTTGGCCAAAGGCAGCCTCACAACATACTGACCATTAAAATTACGTCTAGTATGCTTAAGGAAATGCTCCTCACATTCCTGCTCCTCTATCGATAAAATAGGGCGTGATGTGTCGCACTCCTCCTGCTCCCAAAATCGTGAAACTTGTTTGGACAACTGGGATAATGTTAAATTGGACATTGACGAATTAAAATCCTTGGGCATATTAGTGGAAAAGTTTCCTGATATGACGTACCCTAGGACAGTATCGATTAGAAATGGATATTTGTCCAGATATGGCTGGTCTGGCTTAACTAATCTCCAAAAAATATCCACGCCAAGCAGAACATCGATACGGGTGGCTTCATTAAAGTTTGGGTTAGCTAATTTAATATTTTTTGGAACGCCTAGAGCACTCAAATTGACTTTAGTAGCAAATGTTTGGGTAATTTTTGGAAGGGTAAGAAATGTTAGTTCCTCCTTGAAGTTTTCAGTTTGCGATTGGATTTTTGCATTGGCTGAAAATGATATATTGGTTCTAGTCTGATTCATGCCAACGACTGATATGTTGGTTTCACAAGTTTTTAAGTTTAGCCGTTTGCACAATGAAAGTGATATGTATGAGCGCATGCTACCACAGTCGAGCAAAGCGGTGCATTCAATGGGACCTGAACCTTCTCCATAGACAAGCACTTGGGCAGTAGCAAGAATTTGTTCAAAATGAGAAATAACAGAAAAGTGATTTGTTAAAGTGGACATTGGAGGTGCACTGGGTTCTGCGTCAAGGTGAAGCAGTGTGGAATGATACGATGAACATTTCTTACAGTGACCAGACCTGCAGGATGCCCTTTCATGACCTTTGCGAAGACAATTGGTACACAATCCGTGACGCCTTGCTGCTGCAAGTCTTTCGTTAGGATGCATGCCAAGAAAATCTTTGCAAGCATAAATGCGATGGTCTGCCTGGCAAACGGGGCAGACAGGCTTATCCCTCTGTGTTGGGGAACCTGTACTTATGGCGTGAGCTAAAGTTCTCGATTTCTGCCCGTTGATATAGCCTCTTCCTTTACTGAAGTCGTAATCATTTTGCTTGAACTGTGGTTCGATTTTTTCTAAGAGCCTACATCTACGTTCAAGAAAATTAATAAGTTTGTTGAAGTCTGGTAAATCATCTGATATGTCCCTTTCTAACTCAATTTCCCATTCCCTTTTAGTGGCAAATGGAAATTTGTTAGTCGCTAGATATATTAAAAGCGTGTCCCAGTATTGAACAGGTTGCCCTAAAGCCGTTAGAGAACGAGTGTGACTTTGAAGAGCGTCGAGAAATTCGCGAAGGGCAGCGAATGATTCTTTCGGTATTCTGGGTGATTCAATTATTCCCTTAACATGATTATGAATCATCAACCGTTTATTTTTGTACCGCCTTTCTAACAAACTCCAAGCCAGGGAGTAGTTGGTTGCTGTAACTTCAAGCGAATCTATTACCTTTAACGGTTCGATAGATAAAGCGGACCTCAAGTAAAGAAAACGTGCGACTTCGTCTAGCTTGTCGTTGTTATGAACGAGACTTTTAAATGCATCAGCAAAGGCTGGAAAATGCTCTGCTTTTCCATCAAATTTCTCGCGGGTTAGAGTAGGCAAACGAACATTTGCTACTGCTTGTCTAGATGTGTTATCATTTTGCATTGCGATTGAAATATTTGATGGAGCTGGAGATGAAGAACGAGAATTATGGGCATTATTAACAATGTTAATGGTGGAATTTTCCAGAACAGGATTATTAACAGGTGTAGGAGAAGTTGCTTGATGTCGAGAGTTGGCATTATCAGAAAGCAATTTCGTAGCAAGAGCGTGCAACTCGAAATAACGGCTCTAAAATTCATTTCTGAATGCTAAACAATTTTCAAATGCGTCATCGGTTACCAACAATTCAATTTCGGACTGAAAGTTATCAAATGTTTCCAAAGATTTTTTAAAGAGTTCTAACCTGTGGCTTAGTTGAGCCTCAGTTTCCTCGTTAAACACGTTAATAACGCTTTCTAAGAATGTTTTAAAATTAGTTTGTTGGGCCTTAATAGCACCTCTTTTCCTAATAAGAGCTTTTAATTGAGCGGCAGCTGCATCGGTTATTTTGTAAATCACAGAAAATTTCAAATTTTTAGAGTTATAGGTGTTAAGTAATGAGTAATTATTAAATTTAAGCAAATATGAAAAATATTTAAAATAACTGAAAATTCTAGTATTATTCAAACAGAAAGTGAAAGTGTAGTAATAAAATAAAGGATCTTATAGATAGGTAACTTACGGGCTACTCCAGCGATGTTCCTTTCTTTGTAGTTTATTTCGAGAACTCTATACCTGACCACTGACCATTTGCTATGGACGGGATGCTGCTATTGTTGATGTGGTGCTTTAGTTGAGAGAAAGTGACAACATCCCTACCAGACTGCGAGGGTGTCTTTTGTGTCTTGCTTTAGGGGTTGCTACCTGCTTCTTGCAAGCGGCTTGTATCTGCTTAAACGTTTGGTTAACCTAACTGAAGAGTCTGATTTGAATTCTTGTAATTCATCGTTATCGAATATTGAATTCAATTGTTGATTGCTGATTCAATTGATGTGGCTGAGAAGGACCAGATTGCATGTTGCGTAATTATGGTTCGATAATAAAGACGACTGTTAGATTAACCACATTTAATAACACAAACTACAAACTAAAACTAAAAAACATATTAAGCACCAGTAAATGCACTAGCTCGCGTGGTGACTTCTTTTTAGAGAGTGTCTGCTCGGAACCAATTCCTTTTAGAGCAGGCGTTGTTGTCGAGTGAATGCGGTGGTGCCGTTTTTACATTCTGGCTTGTATGATAAATATTCTAAACAATCTGTGTCATTACTTAGACGTACTTAGATTATTTTAACTTATAAGGTGACTAACAGTTTTGCACAAGGCTTACACACACGGAAATTGCTCTACAGAGTACATGATTATGATTAAATAAATTCTAATAGTGAAGATTTATTAACTTCAATTTGTTCACTTAAGATATTGCTTGCATTTTTTTATTTGTATATTTCAAGTGCTCTCAGCAGTTTAAGGATTTAATGATTAACTTATGTTGAACTTGCTTTATCACTTACATTTCCATACCCATTTTTAAGAGCTCTGCCACTTTGACCTATATATAGTATTTCCTACATGTTCTATATGATGTAAAATTTATCCACTTTCTTTTGACACTTTTCAAGTACCTATATTTCTCTAAATTTCCTTTGGAGTTTATAATGTTATGTTTAAGTTATGCTTATTGAGAAACGATGATAGATACATATTTTTTATACCTGCAATTATTTTATAAGTTTAATATTTCCTACCAGGTAGGCTTTATTGTTGCTTGGAAATGTAACACACTTACATGATTGTATGTAGTATGTAACATAAATGTGTTTTTAATACTGCACTTATATACTACAATTTAACTTGGACCTGAGTACCTGAGGAAGATATTCATAAAGTCATATGTATAGAGTTTTATAATGTATGAGGCGGAAAGCTTTGGTTGAATATATTTATAATTCTAATATAGTTGATGGTATATATATATATATATATATATATATATATATATATATATATATATATATATAAGAAATTACATAGATAGACAAGTAACAAACATACAGAAGCTTAACTCATATTCAATTCAAGAAACAGTTCAGACTTCTCTGCTATATGCTGATGAACTGTTTTACTTGCCTTAAGCTGGCGTATTATTCCTCTAGTATGACAGTATTTGGTTCCTCTCCCAAATATCAGGTTCATTTCTTACATGGCATTTTGTTAATCCACAATAGGGATCTGGACCATAGAATGGTCTTGTTGCTGCCTATTGGCAAGGCTATCAGCTTCTTCATTTCCTTCAATGCCTTGATGACCTGGTACCCACTTCAAAGTTACTTTTTTTGCTTGTAGCCAGTTGCTTCAAAGATTTTTTGCAGTCCCAGGTCAGTTTAGACTTGGTTTTGAATGTTTTCAGAATCTTTAGTATTGTCAGAGGATCTAGATCTCTCTATTTTTGAGTATTTGTATGCACTCCTGCATAGAGATTTATAGAAAACATTCCTAGGGACTTAGAGAGCCTAAAAATAGATCCTCTTATTTCCAGTCCTGCTCCCTCCATTTGTTTAGACCCGTCTGTATATCATACAGATTAGTTGTCGGCCTTTCACTGTCTCTGTCCCATGCCTGGCGGTCAGTTATCACCACGTCAAATGGTACTATGAAGTCCAGTTTACCTGGCATTTGATTTGTTGGTTTGGCGAGTGACTCCAATGGAATGATTCAGCATTGCATTTATTGCACCTGTAGGGCATGATGCCATAGCTCCCGTTATTCCAAGACAGATTAGCCTCCGCAATTTTTGCACTCTGCTTTGTGTCGAGGCTTGCTCCGTTTTTGGCCACTATACTACAGATGCATATGTGACATGGGTTTGACCACAGTTTGGTATATCCAACAAACCATCTTAGGATTTAGCCCCCATTTATGTCCTACGAGTCTACGACAAGTCCACATTGCCATTGTGACCATCGAAAGAGTTGTTTTTTTACAAGTATGTGTTCCAGTTCAGTTTTTTTAATCTTTAAATTGTATGTGTTCCATTCAGAGTGGAGCTTTTAAATTTAGCTTCCTTCTGTTACTGAATGGGACAAGAACTGTCTTGTGAGGATCGATATTAAGCCCCTGTTTCACACCAGTCCCGTACTATATTTAGGGCCGTTTGCATTAGGCAGGATATTACACCTTTACTGTTATGACAATATCATCTGCGTATCCTTGCACACTCAATGCAGTTATATGTTTATCAACAAGCTACCACAGCAAGGTGAAAGCACTCCTACCTGAGGACAACCTTTTGCCGCTGTTGTGTTGGTTTCAACACATAAGCCTGATTTATAATGAGTCAAGGTATCAAAAAAAATCCTGGGTTTACATGTGAATCGTATAAAAAGGTATATAAATTAACTGTTAAAAGCCTTAAAGCAATGGATTACAAAATATTAACACAGCTTTGAAAAAAAAATTTGATACACATAAATCATGTTCGATACATAGAAATCGTGCAACTGATAAAAGTGATAGATTCGGTGATAAGTGTAACTTGTTCCTAATTTTCTGGAAGTAGATACTTAAAATAAAGGAAAATAATTAGTGGGTAATACACTATCTGCACCTGACTTTTTATTTTCAGTATTTGTACTAGTTTGTACATTGGTAAGAACTTGCTGCTACAGTTTTTTTTTTTTTCAACAGAAGTATTGGGACTCTCATCTTCTCTAACGCTTGATGTATCCACATGTAACAAGTCTGCACTGATAGAGCTGGTATATATAACTCATAAATTTTAGTGAACGTCTTACTAATTGGTTTTGTTGAAAATATTATGAATTTTCATCAAGTAACCTCAGTGTCAAAGCAATATTCAAAATGCAATAAAGGAAGCAAAATAACCTGAAAAGTTTATGCATCCAAAGTTACCCATGTAACTAAAAAATGGATCTAAGTCCAAGTATAATAATTTCTAATCTTGAATAAAACAAACACAGAAAATATTTGATTTTTTATTCAATTTTTATTTAGACTTGTAAATCTGCAGAAAAATTACAAATAAAGTACCTTAAGGTTTCTGGACTAGAAGATAAAAATAAATAATTAAGAAATAATAATAAAAAGCAACTATTTACAAATAAATACTTATTCTAAAACGATGTCTCTAAAGCTGGTTGTGTTGAACCCTTTCTATTATTACCAGTATTTTCATTCCTTTGTTGACTATGAGTTGTGTTTAAAATATTTTTATTATTAACTGGATTAATATTGGTGTTCGTAGAAGACCCTGAATTGAAAAATTGTGCTCTTTGAGCCTGGATTCTCTGAGATATGGATGGGTAAGTTTTAGTTTGTGATTCATTATAATTAGTGGGTGATGCACTATCTGCACCTGACTTTTTCTTTTCAGTATCTGTACTAGTTTGTACATTGGTAAAAACTTGCTGTGAACTACGGTTTTTCTTTTCAACAGAATTATTGGGACTCTCATATTCTCTACAATCTTCAAGTATTGTAGAAGAGAGAACGTCAGTTCTGGGATTAGCAAATCTCCACTGTGATCTGGGAGACATAATTTTCGGAGCTAATTTATTTTTGTCTGCTGTATGCTTTGGAGAGCTTGGAGGTTCTCTACCAAATTTACGATTTACTAAACTTCTAGGCGAGCCACTAAGATCTAAAATATTCATTTCTGGTTGGGTTTGGGCTAACGCCTGAGATGATGTTTTTTGAGACTGCATCTGTTGCTTAGATAATTTTAGCTGTTCAACGGCTGATATATTTTTTGGACCACCGGACAGAATTGAATTCTTTTGAAGTAACAACTTTTTAAAGTCTAACCTCGATGTTTGTGGGTTACCTTTCCGATCATTGCAAGCCCAACTTTGTCTACTTCTTGTGTCGTTGGGAGGAGACATATGGCCAATGTTGGTATTAAAATATATATACTCTCCTTTGCCTGGTGACCAGCTCAGCCGATTCCTCGATTTTTCACCAATATATCCAGTTTCAGGGGACCGAACGGTTGGTGTACGAGGATTATCTTTTTTATCAGTAATATGGGACGATCGATTAGAAACTTCGCTCTCAATATTCATTTGTTTCTTACTTTTGTGAATAACAGCATACAGTTCTTCGTTACTCATTGTCGACTTTTTAGGAGACATTAATTTACTTTGTAAATTGCTAGCAGCTTTCAATTCTTGTGATTTTGAAGAAGGTGTAGATGACTGGAAACTACTAGAAATTCTTGGATCTATTGGAGAAATCGTTAGTGAATCATTGTTTACTGCTTTTGGTACGTTTTTGTAAGGCGGCCTGTAACTACCAACAGGCGATAAAGTAGGCCGTTCTATTGATTGCATACTATTAGTTCTTATAGCCATAGATTGTTTATTTGAAGGCACATTTGATAATGCATGTATTGGTTCTGGAACTGCAACTGGTATACCCAGTGTCAGGTGTAAAAAATTATGATCATTGCTATAAAAATTGAGTGGTTTGAATTGTGAATCAGCCACTAAATCTTCTTTTTTCAACCGCATATGTTTTACTGTAGTGTACTCGTAATTTCTTTCTAAACCACGAGTTATGTCTGGAGTAACTGAACGTTCTGGGTATGCTTCTTTCAAAAAATATTGAGTTTTTTTAGATGGAAGTGTCTGATACATTGAACTCCCCTTTTGGAAATGATATTGATTTTCTAAATAATCTCTAGTATCAGTAGTTCGTTCCGACGAATGGCTTTGATATCCAAGCATTTCATTTGTGTAAGGATATGGCGACAGTTTTCCAAATGTGCTACCTTGATACATTGGAGAACTAGGTGAGTGTGCTCGGTCTGTAAAATGAAATATGATAAATACATATTCAATAAGTGACACTAGTTTTATTTAATATTGCAAAGAATAAATGTCAAAGTCAAGTTGATAATATTATTAGAACCCCATTAGCCATTAGGTAAGTACGGAATAAACAAAAAAATATTCTTTTTCTGGGTGCAAGAGAACATGCATCTAAGATTTTTTCTTTGCTCATCATTCCGCAAACATTGTATATTGAAGGTCAATAGCACAATGAAACAGAGGATAATATATTTATACTGCTTTAGTCACTAAATGCTACTAAATTATTTTTGGTACTTATTTTAAGGATTACCATCATTATTGGCTTATTTGTATTGTACCTTGTATTATTTATGTCAGAAATAAATAAATAAATCTCTAGATATAAATTTCGTTACAATAGATTCAGTCCATAAGGGTGCTGTTTTAAATTGGTTAGTATTATTATTATTGTCGATTACTGATATAGAATTATTTTATATA
Source organism: Tillus elongatus (assembly GCA_964006375.1). Taxonomy (NCBI): domain Eukaryota; kingdom Metazoa; phylum Arthropoda; class Insecta; order Coleoptera; family Cleridae; genus Tillus; species Tillus elongatus. Next base: position 158,091,644 of record OZ023262.1, read on the forward strand.
TATATATATATATATATATATATATATATATATATATATATATATATATATATATATATATATATATATATATATATATATATATATATATATATATATACATATATATATATATATATATATATATATATATATATATATATATATATATATATATATATATATATATATATATATATATATATATATATATCACAGATAACTAAAAAATGGTGGGTCGATTTTGATCAAATTTAGTGCGTACCTTCATTTTACAAGTGGCTTGGATGAGTTCGTTAACCAGGAAAATCAGCCCGGGTTTCCCCGGAAAATGTTGTGTTTTCTTTTGGAAAAAAATTATATCTCCGGAGATAGCAAAGTAAGAGCAACCAAATTTGGTATTCGTGTTTGTATTATAAATAGTGCCCCACGTACTAAAATTTAGGTCTGTAAGTTAAAAGACAAAAACGTTATAGGCATTTAAAAGAAATGGGGTTTTCCTCAAAACGTCAAAGTCGGGATTTAAAACGTCCAAATTCGCAACATTTAGGTAAATAACCTGAAACAAATACGGACTATTTAAAGAAAATGTCGCAAGTCGAGTGTTCTGAAAACACTTAAGTTTCAGCTTCAACCGTCATTGTCCTTCATTTTACTAAAAGGTTTACAGAAAATTGATTACAAATAGACCTTTTCTCTGAAGCTTTGGCTGTAGGTTTAGTTAAGTTTATGGTTTAACGGTCTATAATTTTTAGCTAATTTTCGTAGAAAAAAATCGTTAATAAGGAGACCGCGACTTTTGAATTTTAAAAAGGTTTCTTCAAATGAGCGCAAACTAGGCCACCCAGAACCTATATCCGGGTTTACTCTAAGTTTTTATCTGTTTGCATATCTACAAGGTGACGCATTTCTACGGTAAAGCTCAATATACTTGTTATTATACAAGATACGAGAAAAAATTGTATATGTTAAATATAGGGTGTCTTAAGCTGCATCTTATAAAAATATTTTGACAATCACAGGCTGGTCCATAAGTCGTTGGTGATCCCCATAATTGTTTTCTTCGAACACCCTTATATTATTGTATTTTTGATTTTTTATCGAAATATGATGCATGTTTGTAAGAAAAAATCGTGGCGCAGTAAGTGCGTTTTGGTAGCGAATTTTCATTATATCCATACAATTTCAATAACTTAATTTGCTAAGGTTTGTTGGCTAGGAAACCAGGTTTCTCGGAAACATTTTAACTTTATTATCGGAAAATTTTTGTATATTTTCAAACAATAAGTAATTTTGATAAAATATGGTACATTGTTTCTACTATATAGCCTATAACGGTAACCAGATTGATGTCTGCTTGCATTAGAGAGACATATTTGCTATTAAAACCATTTTTATGAATATTGACTTCCATAACGCACATGCTGCGTCCAGACTTTTTTAAGAAATAAATTGGACCTGTCCTCGGTTTCTTCGTAAAATAAAGGTACATTATTTTTTACGCTTCCCCTTCCTTTATCTAAAGTTTAGAGTATATATATATATATATATATATATATATATATATATATATATATATATATATATATATATATATATATATATATATATATATATATAAATAAGGTATGGTGTGCTTTAGTAGTGTTACTGCATGTAAACAGTCCTCTGTGAGAGTTTTGAGATTTCTGTGAGGAAAAAAGACAGGTAATAGAAAAATTTTGGACTAGATTTTATCTAAGGCTAAAACCTGTAAACTGTGAGTGTGTTGAAAGAATTACATAGTTATTGTAGGTAATAATTGAGAATATTGCTGACATTACCTAGGTGACGTGGTTCTATTAGAATGAGGAATCTGGTCAAATTACCGATGAAGTGCCAAAAAACTGAATTGTCAAGTGCATGGCGAGTAGGGAAGTTTAGTTTGTGGTGATAGGCTTACAAATAACTATGTGACGAGAGACATACACGGTCTTAGAATTGTTTTTTGGAATATCCATGGTTACTCCAGACTTTATGAATTAAACAATGAAGAAGAGATTTTTTAAGTAACCATGATGTTATCTGTTTGTGTGAGACTTAGTTGACCAATGATGGGTATGAACTGCCCGCCTACCTGAACAAATTTAGTTTCGTACATTCTACCGCAATCAAACACAGAGACAGGGATAGGGCTAGTGGTGGCTTGCTCACGTTGGTCCGCCAAGGTTTACAATTTAGCATAATTGAAAACTCTGTTTGTAAAGTTAAATTTGTATATAAATATAGTTGTTGGGAACGTGTACCTGAATCCATGCCTAGATAATCACTATTGTATTTTTATGCTTGAGGAAATCATATGAGATGTCTTCACGCAGGGTGATGATGATATGATCGTGACAGGTGGCGACTTTAACGCTCGAATTGGGCCTCTTAACCAACTTGATGGATTTTTCCATGTACTGGCTGGCCACGTCGGCACAGAGAGGGGCTCTTTAGATAGAACTATGAATCAAAGAGGCAGCCTTTTAGCGGAACATATGGAGAGTTATGGCCTCATGGTTTTGAATGGTAGATGGGAAGATTATATCGGATAGTTTACATACATGAACGCTTTGGGTAAGAGCACAGTAGATTTGGTATGGGTACGCTGTTTCTATAGTCATTTAGTGAGAAGCTTTGAAGTCGTCGATGAGGTGTTTGTCTCTGACCATTTGCCTGTCTCGACGGGCTTGGATGTACGTTGCAGACAACCACTGCAATACGAAAGACTCAGAGATAACTTCGAGACAGTCGTTAGATGGGACCATCGTAAGGCCCAATCTTTTAGAAACATCTTAGTAATGTAAATAGTCTGTGGGGTTGCGTCAAGGTGTTGTATAGTAAAACCCTTGCTGTTTTTGCTGGACATTGAGTTCTGAGAGACATCTCTACATTCGCAAGCATGTTAATACCTAGTTTTATTAGAGTTACCCATATGTGACTGGGTTTACATTTAGTTTAGTTATTGTATGGATTTTATATTTAAGTTTAAATTATTGTTGGAAAACACCACACCTTTGTTCATGTTTTCTATATCGATTGAACAATAATATTATATATATATATATATATATATATATATATATATATATATATATATATATATATATATATATATATATATATATATATATATATATATATATATAGGGTGAATGCACCAGTGAAGAAACTGAACCAGTAAAGAAACAAAAACCTATATTTTTAAATATATTGGGATTGGAATGGGTACGTTTTAAATTTCACGCGAGTTTGATGCCATGTCCGTTGGCGGTCCTGCTTTTAGTGATATCTGATTCTAAAGTTTATTGTTGTATTAGTCTTCGGTAGAACGTTATAGAAGAAGGTGATATTTTCGCGACTCCATTTTAGATGCGAAAAACTAAGGTAAGCGTAGCTATTGCCTACTTTAAATATTCACATTTCTGATGTGAGTCAACGTTATGTTATCGAGAAGGCTTAAGCTCATTAAGTTTGTTTATGGTTTGTAGTTTTAGAGGTTATATAGTTAAAATCCCGAAAATTAGTACTTGTTTTGGAAGTGTTTCTTAACTGGATCTAAATACACTCAAAATCCAGTGAAGAAACAAAGTGTTTCTTTACTGGATTTTGAGGAAAATAGTAAAATCGTATTTTATTTGTTATGTAAAGTTACATTAAGGTCCAAAGACTATACATTTTGTCGCTATACTTTTAATTTTTAGTAGGCCCTGTGAAGAGACCTCATTTTAATTGTTTCTCTATTGGACAAACTAAAAGTTACTTTACTGGGTACATTTAATGGAAACCATTTTCCCTTATTTCAGAGATATTTGCAAAAGAAACAACAGCAACCTAGTTACCTACCTAACTATGCCTGGAAAAAAAGTTAGAACAAATGTTTCCAGTCGCTTTAAGTACAGTCAAGGAAACCTGGTTAAAGCAGTTCGGGAGGTAAAGCTTAAAACACACAAGCTTTGCGTTGCAGCAAGATAGTTTGGGATACCAAACGGTACTCTAAGCAAGAAAGTTAGGGGGCTTACCCCTCTTGCCCGAAAAATGGGTCCACCAACTGTGCTCAGCGTCGAATATGAAAGGAAAATTGCAGACTGGATAATATCAAAAGCTAAGGTTTGATTTCCCATTCATCCAGAAAGTGTTTTTGAGCCTGTACAATATATATATATATATATATATATATATATATATATATATATATATATATATATATATATATATATATATATATATATTGGTGGATTCTAATGCCGAAGCCCCATTTAATGAAAGTAGACCAGGTAAAAAATTGTTTCGGCTTTTTATGAAACGGCAGCCTGGTATCGTTAAAAGAAATGCTGAAATAATTTCAAAAGGGCATCTGTGACAGAGAAAGCCTTAAGAAATTGGTATTCTGAAATTCAGCAATTTTGTGTCAATGAAAACTTTGAAAACGTTCTACTGGAACCTACCAGGATATATAATGCTGATGAAATGGGGGTTCAGCTTTGTCCAAAATCTGGCAAACTGTTAGGTCCTAAATCTTACAGGAACTTTTATGAAATATCATCGGGACCGGAAAAACAATCAATTACAGTTTTATGCAATTATTCACCAGCAGGTCAAGCAGTTTCACCAATGATAGTGCTACCATATAAAAGAATTCCTAGAGATATTGCAGACTCTTTCCCTGACAACTATTTTAGTGGGCGTTCCGACTCTGGCTGGATGACGTCCGATGTCTTTTTTGAGTATATTGAAAATTGCTTTTATCCATGGCTTTTAGAGAAAAATGTTACCTTTCCAATAATTTTATTTATTGATGGACATAAGTCTTATCTAAATTTGGCCATATCCAATTTTTGTTCCGAGAAGCAAATTATTTTGTACTGCCTATATCCGAACGCCACCCACATTCTGCAACCATGCGATGTGGCAATATTTAAACCAGTAAAAACTGAGCGGAGAAAAGTTGTCAGAAAATATAAGCAGGATACCAGAAAATACATGACAAAAGTAAAGTTTGCTCCACTTTTTAAAGCAGCACATGATCAATTATCCACAGAAACCATTAAAAATAGATTAAAACGTTGTGGTCTATTTCCGTTTGATCCAAATGCCGTGGAATACGACAAATGCATTTCTGTTAGACAAGAAGAACTTAATAAACAAAAATGCGAACTCATAATCGTGACGATATTCAAGCAGCTTTAAACGTTCTCAACATATATCTAACAGACGATCAAAAGACTAATTTTAAAAGTTTATAATCTTAAAATCAGTTGTATGAGGATAGTCCTCATAAGTTTTGGAATTTTTGTAACTATCATGTCCAGGAAAAAAAAGATAGCAGCGGAAGTTTTAATAACTTAGCTCTACAGAAGAAGATCTAGACTTAATGCCAGTGGAATTCGACGAAATTACTATTTTCAATGAAGTACTATTGTTGGATGACGCAGCTGGTTGTTCATTTTGTGCAAGTGACAATACGACAATAGCGGCAACAGAAAGCACTGAAACTGTGGGAACGACAAATGATTTAAATATTTTGACAGAAAAACATATATGTCTGCACCGAATGACAATATCAATGCAAAAACCGATTCAGACCATGGATTTTTAAATCACGCTTTCGACAGAAACCACTCAGATGAGCGCTGTGATAATGATATTGAAAGCAAAGAGACCAGTGAACCAATATTAAACCAAAATGATCTTATAAAAATCAAATACGACAGGTTAATGGAGCACAACGAAGGCAGACATTCGCAAGAAGCCTTAAGAGCAGATGATGTGAGTCAAAACAGAACCAAAGAAATCTCTGAGATAAGTCGTAATGTGATATTAGATAATAACGATTAACTTGTAAAGACTGAAAAAAATGCTAAAGATAACAATTCCGACAACAAATTAGATAGTGGAATAGAAAAACACTCGGAAGAAAACAATGAAATAAAGAAACCGAAAATTAATATCTTAACTGATATTTGCGTAAATCCTTCTTTATGGGATAAACACTTGACAATGAACGATTACGACAATATAACAGCAACCGACACACAGAAAATTAAAAGAAAAACATACATGCCATATGCAGTAACAAGCAAAACATTTAAAGAATATTGTAGACAAAAACATGAGACTAAGAATCAGAAGGCCCAACAAATGGAAAATCGTAACCTATAAAGGACTCTAAACAAACTTAAAAAGACTAATAAAACAAATAAAAAGAAAAATGTATCATCGAAAGAAAACAACAATGATACTTTTAGTAAAAGAAACCAGACCAAAACTAGTGGTAAAACAAAGAAGAACAAGGCAGTTAATGCTAAAAGATATAAAAAGATTTGGACATCGATGAATTATCTCTAGCAAGCCCGTAAGAGAAATATAACGTAGGTGATTATGTCATTGTGAGTTCGAGGTGAGTGTTATGGAGAGGCGACTCAACAATCTATGGAAATGGCCGATAATACCTGATCAGATTTGGTACCCTGAAAAAGATATCGTGAACAAAATAAAACAACATATATCAGTCAATTCTCGAAAGCTTTTTTAAAGTGCCAGAACTTCAATAAGGACATGTTTTTTATAACAAGGTTTTTAAACATACCAATTTTTTTATAACCAATAAGAATAAATTTTATTTTATATTTTTAGTTTTATATTATGACTTTTTAGGCGAGTAGGTACTTACAACAATTTATGTTGATTTAGGTACACATTGTTTATGTGAGAAATGCTCGGTTCTCGGGTTGAGAGGTTACTTTTAAGAGGTTGACATAATATTGCATTTTAGAAATACTCACACTTTTTTGTTGGCGTCACTAGGAAACTTTTGATTAGAAAATAGTATGCTCTGCTATTTTCACAACAAAAAATAATGCTACAAATTGAATTATAACTTCCACATAGCTGTGATAATTTATTCTCTTCAGAAAGACATTCCCACGGAATGAATTTAGCGCCCATGACTTGACCACAAAGAAAATATCTGTATTCCTGTTCGCATAAACTTTTAAAACGTTATGTTACTCGTGTTTATTGAAAAAATGTATACTTTCACCAAATCACCGCTTATTTATCCCCTACCCCCTGAAGCAATCGTGCCCAAAAACAATACGAAGCGTTCCTTTGTCGGGTGCTAACTGGATACCAAATTTGAAGATGATATCACAATTCGTTTGAAAGTTATTGCGCCTATTAATAGACTAACGTACATGCCGACATACTGACAAACAAAAACATTTTCGTTCCAGAATCAAGTTTTCTATTTGTTTTTAGACTTTTTACGCCATTTTAGCAAAAAAAAATCGAAATTTTTGTCAACAATATTCCACCCTCACACATTCAACCCATAATTTAATTTCAGCATAGAATACCAGATGTTTGATGAAATTTAAAGTTTTCTAATAAATAAACCCTAAAACGTTATATCACTCGAGTTTTAACCAAAAAATGTTAATTTTCACCAAATCGCCCCCCATTCATCCCCTACCCGCTAAAGCGAATCTACCCAAAAACAATTTGAACCGTTCGTTTGTCGAGTGCTAACTGTATACCAAATTTGAAGACATCTCAATTTGTTCTAAAGTTATCGTGGCTACAAGCAGACATACAGACCAACAGACAAAAAAATTTCGTTTCCAAATCATCTTTTCTATATGTTTTGATACTTTTTACGTTTAAGCGTAAAACATTTTTTGATATTTTTGTCGCCGAAGCGATACTTCCACACGTTGTGATGCTGTGGAAGTAATATATTATATGATTAAAAAGAATTTGGAACTACAAATATACCCTTGTTGAATGACGGTAAAATCAACCTTTTCAAAGTATTTTCGATTTTAGAAGTAGCTGCGACACATTCTCTGTAATAGTTTATACACATACCTATATATATATATATATATATATATATATATATATATATATATATATATATATATATATATATATATATATATATATATATACACATATAGGTATGTGTACGATTTAATAAATTTAATCAGGTAGGTTTATAGTTTATGGGTAAACTTTTTAAATAAAATGTATATATTATATGGTTACTAAGTATGCATTTTAAAATTATTTTGGAATGTACAGAGGGCGCCAAAACAGCAGATCAGTACAAAGTTGGTAATTCTTTTATGAAACACTCTGTGTATTATTCGATTTTTGAATTCTACGTATAACTCTAAAACATTCTTGTTATAGCTTTGATATAGTAAAATTTATGGTTTTTGAATTAATAAGAATTTTATCCAAAGAATCACATTTACAAGGATCACTTTATTTGTATGTAGGTACACCAATATTTTGCTACAAAAACTTTTATATTTTGATCAAATGAAGAATAAGTTTATATTTGATATACAGAATATTTAAAATACAGCTTATTAAAAATATATTTTCAAAACTGGAAAACTTGAAATTCAAAAAGACCACTTATTTTTAAACGGACCACCCTATGTTGTGTTTAAGATAATCAAAAACCCACAACTTTTCTTAAGTATGTCCTATACCTATGTCTTATTCTTATTTAATTATTTAGATTTTCCTATTTTATATAATATCTTAAATACTTCTTGTTATTATTCATAGTAGCCATAACATTTGAAAATAAGACAGACAAAACGTTGTAATAAATACTAAATGTAATCAAATACTGGCAAGGATACAAATTGCAATAGCAACAGAAAATATACGTTATAATAAGAACTTGCTATAAAATAACCGAAAATATTATTATATTAATTTTACTTTAGTAGATAATGCGACAGTTACTTATTATGTCCTCTTAAAATATGTTTAAACAGATTTCCCTCTTATGCTGGGTGCATACATTACAATTTGTAATATGTTTTGTCTCGCGACTTAACTTCCGGTTAAGACGTTTGAATTTTTAAAACAATTTATTTAATACTTTGAACAATCAATACTTAATTATTTAGTTACAAGAAAAATCAATAATATAATATACTAAAATAAGACGATCAACCTACATGTGATCTAATGTCTATGCACTCGGTGTGCTAATGACTAACTCGGAACAAGAATGAACGGTTCTACCTCTGTGAGTAGCCTCTTTATAGTCTTCCCTCCAGGCGTGGCACTATTGTCTCTGGATAAACAAGGAATCTGCTGATGTAGATTCTCACAGTTATATTCCGTTCTACTTGCACTTTGAACCTGCAAAGTTCTTGGCTCCGTTAAGACGACGGCTAACTCAGCGGTTCTTACCGTGGGAAGGCGACATTGTATTATAACGGGCCATTGTTTGGGCTCCATTTATCTCCTCCCCTTTTTAAAGACGAAGCTATGGTTCGTTCCGGATTTTCAACGGAAATCCGGACTCGGTGGTTCCTGTTTTTGTTCCTTTATCTTCTTTGTTGGTTCTTCGTTTCTTCAACCCCATTCGGACTGCTATAGTTGTGATGGTTATTAAGACAGCTATGTACAGTAATATTGTCCATATACTCAGGTGATGGATTGGTATTGTTATAGGTCCTGGTATATTTTGTTTAATTTTTTGAAGTTGGTGTTGGATTTGATTGATGTTGTGTAGCTGTACGTTTTCTAATGATATTTCGGGTACTGGTCCTGGATTTGGTTGATCTTCTGGAATGGGGGTTTCTAGTGTAGGCAGGTTGAATAGTTGTTGTGTTTCTGCTGTTGCTGGGCCGGTCTTGTAGATTTTGTTGCCTATGGTTAATTGGCAATTTGGTTGCAGGTTGATTAATTTTGTACCCTTGATGATGTTGGTCCACTCCTGTTCCTTGCAAGTTATTCTGGCGTTAGTTTCTTCGGGTGCTATAACTATATACTGACTGGTTCCATATCTCGAAACTGTGGTTCTATTAATTTTGACTAATTCTTGATTACAATTGTTAATAGGTTTTTGAAATTTTATTAGCTTTATTTCACATGGGTTTGGATCATTCATGGTTGTTGGATTGTCGTCTTTGCAAAAATATATCTGGTTCTTTAAATTTTGACATTCTTCATTACGATAGGCATATTGTTTACTGCTTAGAATAAGGTATTTGGTTCTAGGCATTATCATGGTAAAAAGGTGTGTCTTTCTAGGGACATGTAATGTATATAATTGATAATAATCATATTCTGATTCATCTACCAGAGGTATTTCTATTTGAAATATAATTTTGAAATTGTTTTGGACTGCTTTTATTTTAAATACTTTTTCGTATAGATTTAGATCAGTGGTTGTTATTACTTTAGCATTAGTTGCATAATTTTGTATTTTATTGATTTCTTTTATTATAAATGTTGGTTTTAGTATGGATGTGTGAAAGATTCCTAATTTTGCAAAAGTGATGGCATTTTCTGTTGTTAGTGCTATTTCTTGAATATTGTTTAATAATTGTCCTAGCTGCATGAGTAACTCTAGGATCTTAATGCGATGATAGTGAGTTAATTGTTCACTTCGCAGGCTTTCTACTGTATTACCTAATTCATTTATCCTATTTACTATCGTGCCTTGGTTATGACTCAATCCTACTATCGTTCTATTAAACTCGACGATGGCCTCGAGCATGATTGAATTTTGAGACCTAAAAAGTTCATGAATTTTATTTTGATCTGTCGTTAAGACTTCTAATGCTTGTTGAATGCGTTCCCCATCTTGTGAATCGAGATTCCCCGTGATTGACTTAAATATAGAACCTAGTCCGTTTATTAGTCCACGTTTTCGTCTATTAATAATATTGTTATTTGGAAAAATCCTATAAAATATATCGTCTACATTTTCTATGGTGAAATTCAATGTCAATATGAAATTATGATATTCAGAATGGTAATCTTTTGTCATGAAGGTAACTGTATTGGCGTAGTGTCTTTTTATTTGGTTGTAGTCTCTATGTAATTGTGTCAAGTCATGTATGTGTATCAGATTCCAGTTGCTAGTCTCAGTGTATGCTGTGCCTAATTTCTTTGGTAACATGCCTGGGTTGTCTGTCAAGTCTTGTATTTGGGCTGTTATTCCCGTGGCAAGGGACCTGCAATACGTAAATTTCTTAAATGTGCTATCGTCTGTTCGTCATTTTTATGATTTATTAAAATAGCTTTGTTATGTTCTAATAGGGATATTATTGAGTACGGTCCTGAAAATGGGTTTTTATGTTTTTTATGAAAGCCTGGTGGTATCTTTTTGTAGACAATATCACCTTCCTTGAACGGTTGGTTCGTGTTTTTATTTGTCCGTTGTAACGTTTTTATTTTTGAACTCTCTATCCTGCTTCTGACTATCTCGTAAATAATTTGCATTAAATCTTTATGTTGTACGTTGTATTCCTGTGTAATTATGACTTCCGGGTCATAGTTAAACATTTCTGGTATGTAGCCAAATATTAAATCAAAAGGTGGTTTTAGTGTCTGTGAGTGTATTGTCGAGTTGTAAGCGAATATACAATATGGTATTAAGTCTATGGGTTTCATATTTTTAAATTTCATTTTGAATAATCGATAATGTTCAATAATCGTGCTGTGAAATCTTTCGATAGGTCCATTGGATGTTGGGTTTTTCGGTGTTGTTATATGTAACTCTATTTGATATGTTTCTAATAGTTCTTTAATTACCTGGTTTGAAAACTCCGTACCTGGGTCTGCGATTATTATTTTACACGCTCCATACTGTGAAAAGTACTTGATCAAGTTTTTTGCAATTTCAGTAGCACTTTTACTTTTTATTGGAAATGCTTGGCCAAATTTACTAAATGGATCTATAATTGTTAGGAAGATAGCTTGTTCAATTTGGAATTGTCAATGTGTAATATCTCTAATGGTTTAGATGCTGTGGGGGTATGCTCCAATGCTATTTGTACCGGGTTCCTATTGTATTTGCACGTTTTGCATAATTCGCAATTTCGTACATATTCCTCTATGTTTCTTTAAGTTGGGATAGTAGTATATTTTCTTCATTCTTAGGTAAGTCTCCTCAGCCCCGCGATGGTTACTCTTCCCCTCATGATATTTCATTATAGTCTCGGTTAATTCGTCCTCGCTAATTTCATTCCTAATTTCCAGACATCTATAAAATTTGGGTGATTCTACGTTATTAAAGTTTTTATTGATTGCCGAACTTACTAGTTCGTAATCTTGTTCATTTACAAAAATGCAATAATATTTCCTTTGTGGTAACCAGTATTCTTTTATAAATTTCTCTATCTGATCCGGTTTATTTAAATTGAAGTTTGCATATATGAAATTTCTTTTGTCTCTTCTGACTGAGAATATGTCCGGTTTATCCGTATTTTTAAAAACTATCTGATTGGTTTTGCTGTTAACGATTTCTTCCTCGAGTATTGGTATGCCTGGTGCTGAATACGAGTCCGCATTCGAGTTTGCTGTGTCGTCATCGTCAATTTCTATGATTTCTTCCTCTTCGTCGATATTGTTCGCCATTGACTGATTATCTATGTCTAGTGGGTTTATTTCTACTCTGGACAGTGCATCTGCTGCGCAGTTTAGCTTTCCTTTTTTGTATTCAATTTTAAATTCATATTCTTCCAATTTTAATCTCCAACGGAGCAATTTTGAATTTGGTTGTTTCAACGAAAATAACCATTTTAAAGGTTTATGGTCCGTATATATGGTGAATTTCCTTCCGTATAGGTATGGTCTAAAATAATTAGTTGCCCACACGATGGCTAATAATTCTTTCTCGATTGTGCTGTACCTGGATTCGGTGTCGTTTAATGTCCGGCTGGCGTAAGCTATCGGGTGATCCGCATTGGGTTCGCCCTGGCTTAATATTCCGGCTATCGCTACGTTTGAAGCGTCGGTTGTTAATATGAAGTCTTTAGAAAAATCCGGTGATATAAGTACAGGTGAATTCATTAATATGTCTTTACATGAGTTAAAGGCAGCAATGTATTCTTCGTCGTTCACGTTTATCTTCGAGTTTTTCCTTAAACATTTTGTTAGTGGTTTCGTAACGTGTGCGAAGTTTTCTATGAATTTACGATAGTATCCAACTAATCCTAGGATAAATTTTATTTCCTTTGGGGTTTTAGGTATCGGGAATTTCCTTATTGCGTCCAGTTTCTTTGGATTCGGACGAATCCCGTCTGGGCTGACCACGTGTCCTAAAAACTCGGCTTCCTTCCTTAGGAAATCGCTTTTGTCTAGCTGGATCTTTAAGTTGCTTTGCCTGAAGCGCTCGAATACTAGTTTTAGTTTCTCAAGGTGTTCCTGTAAAGATGTGGAGAAAACTATGACGTCATCCATATATACAAGGCATGTTTGTCCAATTAGGCCTTCTAATACGTTCTGCATGAGCCTACTAGAAAAGGTCGCTGGAGCCCCAGATAACCCGAACGGCATCCTGGTGTACTCCCGATGACCTGTATCGGTGGTAAACGCTGTTTTTTTATGTCCCTGGGGTCCATTTCAATTTGGTGATACCCAGAGATCAAATCGATCGTCGAGAAATATTGGGCTCGCCCAATTTTGTCCAGTATTTCATCAATTTTGGTAATTGGGTGTCTGTCCGGTATTGTTTTTTCATTTAGTTTCCTATAGTCCACCACAATTCTCTATTTTTGTTTATTTGACTTGTCCATTTTCTTTGATATAACCCAAATAGGTGATCTATATGGGCTGTGGCTTCTCCTAATGATTTTTTGTCTTAACATGTCATTTATTTGTCTGTCTACTTCCGGTTTATGTACGTACGGGTATCTATATAATTTAGAATGGACAGGTATGTCGTCTGTTGTCCTTATTCTATGTTTTATCGCATTTGTGTGCGTCAATGGTTCGTTTTTATTTAAAAAGATGTCCTGATATTCTGATAATAAACTAAATAACAATTGTTTTTCCTCGTCATTTAATTCTCCTGTATCTATTTGTTCAATTAAGACATTCTCATTATTAATTCGTTTTTGATTACGCCCCGTATCGTAAGTGTTTAAATTATTAATATGAGTTGTACTAGAATTGTTATTTTGTATAACTACTGGTGCAAACGGACTTCGCCTTTGGCTGTATCTGGTTTCAGATGCATATTGTCTATTTAATCTGCTGAATGGCCTATCTCTTACATTATACGCTTGGTTATTACTTAGTACGTGATTAATCGTCTCAAGTTCATCATTACGTACGAATTACTGCTGGGTTATTATATTGTTTAAATTTAAATGAGTCTCGGGTAGCACTAAACCATCTGCTTTGGTTTCTGTCTGTCCCGATTGACTCACGCTAAGATCTGTGAATTTTATTGGTATAATATTCTTGCCTATATACAGTTTGTGATCCTTAAAATCTATTTTAGCTTCGTTTCGTTTCAGAAATTCCATCCCAATTAATCCCGAAAAAAATGTGTTAAAGTTAAACAGGCAGAACTCTTGTATTTCCTCTGAAATCGATTTAAGTTTAATACGTGCACGCTTACAGTACTTAGACATGCCATGCGCGGTGCGTATGGTAAAATCATGCGTAAATATGTTTTTAGGGAACTTATAATATGCTACAGCAGGATTCAAAAGATTTTTTGAAGATCCTGAGTCTAACAAAAATTTACCTGATATTTCGTTTAATTCTATATACGGTAACTTACATAATGTATTCATATTATTTATATCTATCACGGTTCTCTCGTTGAGGGCCCTGCAGTGGGAAAATTTCGCTGTTGGATATCGTATTCCTCGGCTGGCGAATTTTCGTAATTTAATTCTTCGTTTACATAATTTAAATCGTAATTTGTTTCATTTACTTCGTTCTCATTAAATTCTATATTATTTACATGGGCTGCTCTCCTTGGTATCGACAGTCTCGTGTTAGAACTATCTACCTCCATTGGTTCGTGATAATTTCTGTTAGCATTATGATTTACATTGGGTCGACCCGGTTGATTATTGAAGTTGGGTCGCCTAAATTGACTCGAAAAATTTTGCCTTGGTACAAATTGTTGATTTTGTCTAGGCTGGGAATTTGTGTGATTGTTTTGATTATTATGTGGTTGAAATGGTCTAAAGTTTGTTTGGAAAGGTCTCTGAAATTGTACATTCTGAAAAGGTGGGTTATTTTGTCTCTGAAAGAAAGTACGGTTCTGTCCTTCTAATTTATTATTATTACTGAAATTCTTATTTATTGTTTTATCTCTATAATCGAAATTTTCCTCTGCGAATACGAATTTCAAAGCTTGTTCTATGCTTGAAGGTGCTTGACTACGCAGGACGAGCCCTAATGGATTGCGCAACCCTCCTAAGAACGCTTTTAATGTTTGATTCTGGTATATGTCTTTCTTAATTAATCGCACGCCTTCATTTTGCTCGTTAGCTATTAAACTCGAGATGAGCAATTGCTCTATATGACGGCATCTGTTAGCGAACGACAGTGCGTCTTCAGCATTACGCTGTTTCAAGGTCAACATCTCAGCTAATAAACTGTGATCATCTCTTTGATCGCTGAAATTCTGAACAATGGCCTCTCTCAGGTCTGCCCACGTATTAATTATCTTTGTATTTACTATAAGCCGGGCTGTTCCCGTTAGTTTAGTTTGAACATAATTTAGCAAGAAGTGATTCATATACAGATTCTCGTTTGGCACGTAGAACTGATTCATGACCAAGTCACATGCCTTTAAGAAGTTGCCTACGTTGGCTGGTTGCCCGTCGAACTCGGGAATAGCTTTTAAGAAAAATTCTTTGAATTGGTCTGTCATGTTGCTACTATTACTACTCTTATTAATATTTGAATGATTTACTGTTCTGTTATTGTCGCTAATGCTGATTGATCTAAATCTATACTCTATGTTACATACACTTTGTGATTCTTCCTCTGAATCAGACATATAACGTTTCAATACAACACATATACAAATTGGAAATGTAAAAATGGGATAGCAGTAAACTTACCATAATACGATGGTTGCTGCTTCCATTTGGCTCTGCTTGGCCACTATTTCTGCTTTAACTTGGCTCTGCTTGGCTCGAATTGGTTATTAGGCGTCGATACGCTTAAAAATCGATATGCTTTCGGTTTTAACCAATACTAACGACTGCGCCACTTAACTTCACGGTTAAGACGTTTGAATTTTTAAAACAATTTATTTAATACTTTGAACAATCAATACTTAATTATTTAGTTACAAGAAAAATCAATAATATAATATACTAAAATAAGACGATCAACCTACATGTGATCTAATGTCTATGCACTCGGTGTGCTAATGACTAACTCGGAACAAGAATGAACGGTTCTACCTCTGTGAGTAGCCTCTTTATAGTCTTCCCTCCAGGCGTGGCACTATTGTCTCTGGATAAACAAGGAATCTGCTGATGTAGATTCTCACAGTGATATTCCGTTCTACTTGCACTTTGAACCTGCAAAGTTCTTGGCTCCGTTAAGACGACGACTGACTCAGCGGTTCTTACCGTGGGAAGGCGACATTGTATTATAACGGGTCATTGTTTGGGCTCCATTTATCTCGCGTTTCTTAGCATCTCATCCGATGTAATGGTTATGTAAGCGTCTCTTATCCTATTTTGCATATGTTCCCTTGTAGTGGGCCACGTAAAATATATCCGTCCTGCAATATAACCCGATAAGAAGAAATCTAATGGGGTAATGTTGCATGACATTGAGGGCCACCGAACAAAACCTCCACACCCAATCCACTTTTGGGGATAATTTTCATCTAAAAATCGCGTACCTCGCGACAGTAGTGCGGAGAGACATCGTCCTGTTGCAGACACATTTTCTGACGTTCATCATAATTAACCTGTTGAAGCAGACCGGATAAAACTTGTAGGAATTAAAGATAATATAAGTTAGGGGATTATTAAGAAAATACTTCTGTTGTGAAGAATTCCACAACAAACATTTATAAACCAGTGGTTTTGGTTCTGCATTTGACGGATCCAAAATATATTTTCTAATGCGTAACAGTGCACGTTATGACGATTTACAGCTTACAGCACCATTACTTCTAAACGTAGCCCCGCCAGAAAACATGACAACATAACATATTTTAAATATCCTGCAGATTTTATCTCAAATATTTTTTGACCAGATCATAAGCTTAAACTTAGTCTTCGATCAAAATATAAAACTTTTCCTATCAAAATACAGGTTAGTACATAATAATAAAGTGATACTTGTAAAAGAGATTTTTATGGTGTTAGATATCGTTAGAAACGGTTAGTTGGGCAACTGGCCCTGCCACCCCTGAGAATTCTGCATACAGCTGTCTCAGTCTTAACTTAACATTGAGAACGCACACAGCGTACAGTTCAAGTCTCACAGATCCATTTAAACACAAACAGTGTACCTTATGTCATACAAACAGTATTCAACGTAATATAGACATCTAATTTATGTGATATATTAATAGTGCAAATTAAATAGTTAAGTGTACATACATACAAATGGTTTTAATTTAATAACCAGTCAAAACCAAACAAACATTCATTTTACACATACACTATACATATGTTTTGATCATTTGAGCCGTGATACATATTTTACGGTCCTTTAGTGAGTCGTGATCGATAAACTACTATCGGTAAGATCAATCAGTGAAGTTATTAATAAAGTTAGTGAAGCTGTTGAGGTGCCAAGTTGTAGATTTTAGCATACAAAGAAAAAATATTCCACGCTCAGACAAAGGAAGGATCCAGTCTATATACAGCAGGTAGCAAAGGCGAGTTAAACCACCCACCAAATGGTCACAGTTAAAGCTTAGCGTGAGTCTTCCATTGTCCGTCTTATTCCTTTATTTACACTTTTACTTTAAATTTGAATTCCTTTGTACAAATTACCCGTATTCCTATCAAGGCTATTACAATAGACTCTCTAAAGAAAAGGAGAACATTATGCAAAAGTCGTCTCACTAAATTCAACACTTACCTTAATGATACATTTCCCATATCAAAAAACAAAACAGAGTTGAGATTACGCAAAGAAAGATTTTCTGGCCTTCTAGATGAATTTGAAAACATTCAGATTGAAGAAATCAACGATTCATTAGCACAGATTCAAGAAAGCACGAAATTTGAATCTGATTATTTGTCACTCTTAGCAAGGGCTGAAGATTTAATTACAGAGGGCACAACAAGTAGTGTTCCATCAGTTTCCCCGGTTTCTAGCGACATTCACATAAAATTGCCCACTTTAAATTTACCAACGTTTGCTGGAAATTACGAAGAGTGGCTCTTTTTCGTGGAAACATTTTGTTCTGTCGTCGACAATAACACTTCACTTAGGACAATTCAAAAATTTCAGTACCTAAGAGCATCACTTAAAGGTGAAGCATTGTCTGTAATCAACTCATCAGAGTTGTCATCGGGAAATTACAACCAAGCACTAGAGCTGCTGAAAAACAGATTCGACAATAAAGAAATACTAATATTCAAACACATAGAACAGCTCTTCCAACTACCGAGTGTCCAAAAGGAAGATGCATTTTCGCTTCGACAATTATTAGATTCCGTTATAAAACATGTTACAGCACTCAAGGTGTCATTGATGGACAATATCGTGAATAACTGGGATCTTCTTCTTATTTACATTGTAAGATGCAGATTAGATGCTGTCACTGTTCGTGAGTGGGAAACATACTCGACTACGATTAGTGACGACTTACCAACATTTAAAAAAATGACGAGTTTTCTGCAACAAAGGTGTCAAATTTTAGAAAGTCTGGGTAATAACCAGAAGCTCACACAGTCAAACCCAGGGTTCCGTACAAAATTTACTAATAAAAAACATTCATTTGCAGCTACTAGAGGAGGGGTTGCTAATAATAAGCAACGCCCATTTTGTAAAGGCAAACATGGATGTGATATTTTTAAAAAAATATCTCGAGAAAGCCGTGCCCGTGAAGTCAGTAACATGCAAATATGTTCAAATTGTTAACAAGGCGGTCACTAGACAAATGCTTTGGCAAAAGCTGTAGAGTGTGTGGAGAAAAGCACAATACACTTATTCACACTAGCAGACCACAAACTACAGCAGATAAAATGACCATTCATATTTCAAGTATATCAATACATAGCCATGTAGATGATTTTACAAACATCATTTTGTCCACAGCGTTAGTAGAATTTGTATTTCCAAAAAGAAAAAATCACAATCAAATTTTTTGACCCAGGTCACACACCTTTTCTAAATAATTCATAAAGAGACCCGAATCCAAATTAAGGGATTAAATTCGGCCTCGCCAACAATTTCAAAGAGTGCTAAAGTAGAAATTAAGTCACGATTTACTAACTTCAAGACAAGGTTAAGGTTTTTAGTGGTACCAAAAATTACAGAGAATATCTAATTGATTAGCATTGACAGAGAAATGATTGAAATTCCACTTTCAATTAATCTGGCAGATCCAGAATTTTACAAATCCTCAAAAATAGACATGCTAATTGGATCTGAAATAATTTTCGAACTTTTAAGTCAGAGGCAGATTAAACTCAGTAAAAATGCCCCAGTTTTCCAGAATACACAATTGGGATGGGTTGCTGCTGGAACAGTAGAAACGAACATACCGAATGTTCACAAATAAATGTGTTACCTATTATACACTGATATTCACGACCAGATTAAGAAGTTTTGGGAATTGGAAGAAGTGGCTTTAAAAAAATCCTACACCAAAAAAGAGGAAGATTGTGAAAACCATTTTCGACAAAGCTTCAAACGGTTAGATAGCGGCAGATAAGAAGCTAAACTTCCATTCAAGGACGAACCATCAAAACTGGGAGATTCAAGAAATGTAGCACTTCGCAGATTGTTGAGTTTGGAACGAAAACAACAATCAACCACATATAAAACAAGAGTATGTAAATTTTATGGCAGAATATCAAACACTGGGACATATGGAATGAGACAAGTATTTAAATGACGAAAGCGAATATTTTCTACCGCATCATTCAGTTATAAAAACCGAGAGTCTTACAACCAAACTTCGAGTAGTTTTCGACGGGTCGTGTAAAACTTCTACAGGGGTCTCACTGAACAACTGCCTGACGAAAGGTCCTGTCATTCAAGAAGATATTTTTTCATAAGTGATTCGGTTCAGGATTCATAAAATTGCATTGATACAAGATTCCAGAAGATATTGTGGAGAAGCGATTCCTGTCATCCAGTCTAGGTGTACAGACTCAAGCCAGTTACACATGGAACGTCTCCTGCACCATTGTTAGCTACGATATGTATCTTTCAATTAACCACAGATAAACAGCTACACTTTAATCAAGCATCAAAGGTACTGCTTAGCGATTTCTATGTAGACGACATGTTAACGGGTGCCAACACAAAATAAGATGCCCAAAAACTGTACATCAAATTGACATAACTACTTGCCCTTGGAGGATTTAAATTACGCAAGTAGAGAACAAATGAACCATCCGTATTTCAAACCAGCAACACTGCAGACAATTACACTTTTGTCATAAAAAATGATGAGAGCAAGACCTTAGGATTAGGGACTAGGGTCCAGTGACAACAACTTCTATGCTATTTATGCAGGAACTCTGGCAATCACAGGTAGGCCGGAATGAATAAGTACCAGAAAACATTTCCACAAGAGGGGTTAGATTCCAGACAGAGTTGTCTTCCATAAACGAAATGGAAATAACAAGAAGAGTAATTGTGAACGATACATTTCACGACATACAATTACATGGGTTTTGTGACGCTTCTCAAAGACCGTATGGTGCATGCATCTACTTGCAATCACGGGACAGTAACAAACAGTTTGTCACAAAGCTTCTGTGCTCCAAATATATAGTGGCGCCTCTCAAGACAGTCAGTTTACCCAGATTAGAACTTTGTGCAGCACCATTACTAGCACAATTATACAAGAGGGTACCAGAGTCATTGGAAAAGATAATGAATTTAGACAAAGCCTTTTTATGGACAGACTTCAAGATATTACTATCATGGACAACCTCATCACCAACAAGGTGGAAAGTTTTCATTGCAAATGGAGTCGCAGAAATTTATCAATTAACACCAGTGACATGTTGGCATCATGTTAAGGGTCAAGACAACCCAGCAAACTTCATTTCAAGAGGTGTTATGACGAAAAAACTGCTTGATGATGTGGTGGTGCGATCCAAGCTGGCTAGGTTTCCTAATCGTCCAGTGGGAAAGTGGAGTTGCTTCCGTAGATGCAGTAGCTGAAGTTACCAGGGAGGCCAAGAATGAATTGAAGAACACTTTTTCACTCTTGACAGCTAACGATCACTGAAACCAAGTGCAAGAATATGTTAACCATCGCAACATGAAATGTCATATTCCCCCTAAATCACTATACTTTGGAGGGTTATGGGAGGTAGCAGTGAAATCTTTAAAATATCACCTTAAAAGAGTTAGGGGAAAATGGAATTTTCACAGATGAAAAATACACTACACTACTCACACAAATTGATGTCATATTAAATTCAAGGCCACTTGCTCCCCTTTCCAACGTTCCCAGTGATCACGACGTCCTTAGCCCGTCCCATTTCCTCATAGGAGATTTACTCACAAGTATCCCTGAGGTAAATTATCAAGCTACGCCAGTCAACAGGTTGTCACGTTGGCAACAATTTCAGAATGTCAAACAACATTTTTTGAAAAAATGGTCATCTGAATATGTACGAGGTCTCCAACAACGATCTAAATGGAATAGACAACAATCAGCAGCAGTTCAAGTTGGGTCCATGGTATTGTTACGAGAGGACCATCTCCCACCTCTTCACTGGAGACTGGGTCGGATCATACAGGTGCATCACGGCGTAGATGGCATAGTGCGAGTGGCAACTGTAAGAACAGTATGTGGAACTTACAAAAGTGCATTAAACAAGGTATGTATTCTACCTATTGACAAAAAGTGACGTGTTAGTGACGGTTAAGTGAAAAAAATTTGACTGTTCCCTCCAGTGAAGACGCTACAGCCGACTTGTTATTTTTTTATCACTTAGAGAAACACAACTGTACCAATCTTCAAGATAAAAAGTCAAATTTCTATATATGAAGAAAAATCGAAAGTCAATCTTTAACAGCTGTATTTTTTTAAAGTTCGACTTCTGAACTGATATAAGTTTAGCTAAATTATAATATTTTAATGGAGAGAATCTACTGTTGCTCTGGGTACCATTACTTTTGGATCACCTGTAGATCACCGGCCACTAGAGGTAAAGGTGGTGATATGAAACCGTGTCTGTAATATGGAACCCCATGATTAAATTAGAACCAGTGAAGAAATCTAGTACCGAATTGCTAAATGTCAATAAACGCCTCCAGGTAAAGCCGTGTTGGAAATCTGCATCTTATATGTCACATTGAAGTTTCAGTTATTTGTGATTTTGTGATGACAGATATAAAACGAAAGTTTACTCGTGCCATTTTATGTCAAAAATTAAGTAATTTAGAGTATTTTTCCGGTAATTTTTTACATTTACCTGCTTATATACTTAGTTCCTTTCTACAGTACCCCAAAAGTGAGTTGGAATTAAATTAAGATTTAATAAAAATACTGAACTTTATAATCCAGTATGCACTGCTATCAATATGGAACCCCTCAGGTGATGGTAATTTGGCCTGGAACAGGGGTTCCATACTAAAGTCCAAAGGTATAATTTATATAAAATGCATAAATAATTTGTTTGCAGCAGATATAGATATGTCCCCAAAAGCATTAACACCGAAAGTTAAATATAAACGGAAGGCCTGTCACAAACTAGCGCTGTTAGCGCGGTTAGGACCAAAACAAATAGTGTGAAAACAGTTATACAACTTTCCCAGTTATTTAGCAAAAAGAAACTGGTGTTTCATATCACCAGCTTCTCCTCTAATTTACACGTATTTATGAAAAAATAGGAGAATAAGTGTACAAAGTCATGTGGCGAAGATTCTGCTAATCATAAGAAAATAGGATAAGAAGTAAAATTGGGACTTGCTTAAATGTAGCTCAGATCGGATTTATACTTTGAAGAAGAGGAATACGAGCACTCAAGGCAATAGGAGAAAAAGACCTAAGAAAAATAGATATGCGCTTATTGCTTTTATAAACCTGGAAAAAGCATTCGATAATGTGGATTGTAAAATATTGTTTCATATAATGAAGAGAGCAAGATTGTATTGGAACGATAGGCGTATTATTCTCAATCTATACAAAAAACAAAGTACCATAATATGTATTAACGGATATGAAATTGAAGCTATGATAAGGAAAGGTATACGACAAAGATGCCTATTATCGCCAATTTGTTCAATTTATTTATAGAAGCTTGAATAAATATGTCACGGAAAACACAGCAGGAATCAAAATAAATGGACAACGGTTCCATTGCATAAGGTACGAAGATAACATAGCGCTGATAGGAGAAATGGAAAAAGGATTGTAAAAGATGCTAAAACGACTCTAACTAAAGATCAATATGACGAAACAAAAGTAATGACGATAAGTAAGAATAAGACTGCGATTGATGTAAAGCTAAACGGTCGACAACTGTAACAAGTAAAAATGTTCACGTGCTTTGGGAGTATTATTACGGATTGTAAATGCAGCAAACGTCTAAGTAGGCGGATTGCGACGACAAACCATTCATTTAATAGACAAAGTACTCTTCTCACTAATAAACATTTTAACTTGGACCTGAGGAAGAGGTTCATCATGTCATATGTATGGATTGTGGTAGTATATAGGACGGACGCCTGGACTTTGATTAAGCAGGACATGAAGATATAAGATGCTTTTGAAATATGGACACAAAAAAAGACAAACATGGTATACCCATAGAAAGACGAATAGAAGAGGCGAGAGAAGAAAATTGCTCGCTGAAACAAACTAAGAGAAGAAATGCAACATTAATTGAAAACATATCCTGAGATGTAATAACTTTCTCATACATTATTTGAAAGACGCATACTTGGAAAAGGGAAAGAGGTAGACCAAGGGGAAAACACTTTTGGAAAACGTGACACAATTGGTGAGGTGTGAACTATGCTTGAGACGACCAGGCGACATCGCCATAGATTGTGATGGTAATGATGATGCAAACGTTTTTTTTTTGGGAGACACTAATAAACATTCTAGGTTCTAATACATGTGCAAAATATCTATAATATAATATTTAATTAATAAATTTACCATCAATGGCTACAACAACAATGGCAAATGACACTAATAGTTGGCAATTAAACTTGCTTTTCCTTATGAAGAAGCCTAAAAATATCAACTTTTGATTTACATAATTACAACCAAATCATATAAGTTATAATCAGACGATTTTTTGACTGCAATTGCAAAAAACTATCTGACCATACGTTATGACTTTCTGACGAGTTAAGTGAAATAAAGTTTAATGGGTTACCTCACAGTATTCGATAAGTTTTTCCTTTTGGCCTTTGATTTTTTGATACAATAAAGTACTAAAAATCATAAAATACGACACCACACTTGCCCAAAAAACGCTTATATTAATATTCAGTAGGTTAACAGTTTGTAACTTGCAAACCATAAATGATAACATTTTTGTGTAACACATTTTAAACGTTCTTATCAGTAACTGGTTTGGCAATATAATTTAAAAAATTAGTTGATTAAAACTGTTTACATAAGTATACTATATATTTTTAACTGATCAGATACTATCACGCACACATAACTCACTATGTAGGTACTGACTTATATAGCTTTTTAGAGAATTTTGAATTAAACAAATTTCTTCATATGAGAGCGAACTAAAACACCCAGAACCCATATTCGGGGCCAGTTTCAGCTTTTATATGTGTATTTATATATGTATCAGACTGAATTATGGGTTTGATTTTGATGAATTTTGGCAGGTACCTTTCTTTTCTGAGTGACTTGAACAAGTTCGTTCGCCAGGAAATCCGGTCCAGTTTTTCCCGAAAAATGTTGGGTTTTCTTTCGAAAAATTCTTGTATCTCCAAAAATAACAACTCTGTGGGAAATTTGGTATGCAAGTTTATATTATAAAAATAGTCTGGACGCCGCAAGTGCGTTATGGTAGTGAATTTTCATAAAGATATTTCTAATTCCAAATATGGCTTTTGTTTAATAAACGACATCGAATTTCGTAGAAGTATAACATTTGTAGTAGAAACCATGTAGCTACCAAATTTTATCAAAATCCCTGAACTCTTTTAAATAATATACATATTTCCCGAAAATAATTGTTTAATAAAAAACATCAAATTTGGTAGAAGTGAAACATTTGTAGTAGAAACCATGTACCACATTTTATCAAAATACCTAAATTGTTAAAAAAAATATATAAATATTTTCCGAAAATAAATAAAAATGTTACAAAAAAACTAGTCCGATTGTCTGGGCCAATTAACCAATGCAAGCAATTTACACACAAACTACACTTGCCAAGATATAATTATATACAAAAGTTCAAACAAAATTGTTTACATGAAAATTTGTCAACAACCCCTTTCACGAAAATTAGCTTTTTGTTTTTCACAAAAATTGGCTTAGGTAATGTTATACAAAATTTATATAAAAGTCTTTTTACGAAAATTAGCTAAACAATTTTTACACAACAATTTGCTTAACAAATTTCTTTTAACGAAAATTTTAAAACTGATTTTTCATGTAAATTAGCATACATATTTTTTTACAATGACTTATTAAACGTTACTGATTAATATTCGAACATTTCACAACAATTTGAAAAATGATTTGTGCGAAAACTGACTGATATATTTTACACGAAAATTTGCTGATAAAATACATAAAACTCAAATTATATAAACTGTAATTAAAATTGAAATAAAATACAGGCTGTTCCATTTCAAAAAAATTGAGTTACGGAAGTTTGAATTTTTTCAAATTCAGCCACTATTTGAGAGCGTCTGTATATGACATCTGGATTTTTTCGACGAATAAGTAGTAATAGAAACCAAAACCTTTTTGAGCATGTCATTTTCATGGGACTCCGCTATCTATTGGTAAAAACCCCGTATCATAATTTTTGAGATGTGCCAAAAACGTGAAAAGTTGCAAAACAATTAAATTAACACGAAAACGGTGAACGATATATATTTTTTACTTACAAATATGCATTATAAGCCGAAGGCAAATGCAACAATGTAATAATATGAGAAGTGTTCCAGTAACAAAAAGGAAAGTTTGCAACAACTTATGGGCCACGCTTTGATTATCAAATCAATTTTTTAAGACGGAACTCAAGACCCCCTATAATTAACGTAAATAATTTTTTCGCGTATCTTGTATAGTAACGGATATAATTAGCGTTACCGTAGAAATGCGCCACAGGGTGGTGTAACCAAGGGGTGGACGATTGTGAATAAACGGTGATGAATTTTGAAAAACTTTTTTTTGAAAATGTTAGGTAGCTACACACAGCTAAAATATTACTACGATACAGACTTGTGGCAAATCAAATTTACAAGTTTTTAAATGGAACACTCTATATATAATTATCGATATGAATTGTCCTGGTCATTACGACAGTTTTGATATAAGGTTTATAAGCCTAAACTCCATAGTAAAGGAATGGCAAGCGACTAAATTTGAGAAAACACCCATATTTCGGCCGCTATTTATCAAAACCTTAAACCGTTGTGAAAAAGCTAAATGTGTCACAAAACGTAACATATCCTTGAACACAACAGTAGCTTGTATTTGATTTGAAATGAATCGATGTTGAGTTTTGCAAATTCACGTCGGACTTATTTTTTCAAATGGAACACCCTGTATATTGTATTTCCATGTTAAAGGAAACGTTATCAGCTTTCAAAGAATACAATACATGATGCCTCTCTGACCGATAGCTTTTTCGTAAATTAGGCGTAAAAGTAAATTTTCTGCGTTCTTATATGATTAAAATGTATTTAGTCGATTATTAAAGACTAACTATGTATATATATATATATATATATATATATATATATATATATATATATATATATATATATATATATATATATATATATATATATATATATATATATATATATATAATATGTGGCGCGATATCCCGGGTTTGAAAGACAAGCTAAATATGATATAAGCACACTTGGAGAACCCAGATCACCACAACACAATTTTAAAAACTTGACGATCGTTTCACTAACCAAGTTAGCGTCATCAGATGATGAATAATTGATGATATGTAATGACTGAATAGTCAGAATTATCCATCCTCTGATGACGCTAACTTGGTTAGTGAAACGATCGTCAGGTTTTTAAAATGTGTTGTGGTGATTTGGGTTCTCCAAGTGTGCCTATCAATGCTCATCACAGGTTACAATCTTCACTTACTAAATATGATATGTTACGTTTTATGCCACATTTACTTTTTTTCAACGGTTTCAGGTTTTTATAAATAGTGGGGGAAATATAGGAATTTTTTCAACTTTAATCGCTTGCCATTTCTTGACTATAAAGTTTAGACCTAATAAAAAACCTCTCAAATTGTCTGGTATTTCTTTGATGCTTTTCTTACATTGTTAATAACACTGACAATTGATTATCATTATCTTCATTTGTAACCAGTTTATTAATTACTTTGCGTAATTGTAAATGCAACGTTTCCCATTTCTTCACATCTCTCAAATAAACTTGAAAAAGCGTCAGATCTCGGTTTTCTTTCAAGCTCCGGATATCGCGCCGCACATATTCTACCTGACAATAATGAATCATTATGGCAATCGCCCAATATAAAAAAGTCTGGACGCAGCAAGTGCGTTATGGTAGTGAATTTTCATAGAAATGATCTGGCACAAAATATTTTATTATAACTTTTTTTTCTTGTAACATAGAAATCTAAATTTTGGTGTATAGTTTACTTTTTATATCGTAAACCTACCTACCAAATTTGGTTATCATAGACTTTATATTTTTTAAGATAAAAAATTTTTTCTAATGAAAACTCAAAATTTTCCCGGAAAACCTCGTCCAATTTTCCTAAATAACGAACTTGTCAAAGCCATTTACAAAAGGAAGGTACATGCCAAATTTTATTAAAATCGGCTTATTACTTTTTGAGATATGAATTTTTTTCAAATGAAAACTCAAAATTTTCCCGGAAAATCTCGTCAGATTTTCTTGACTAACAAACATGTCAAAGCCATTTACAAATGTAAGGTATGTGCCAAATTTTATTAAAATCGGCTTATTACTTTTTGAGATATGAATTTTTTTAGAATGAAAACTCAAAATTTTCCCGGAAAACCTCGTCCGATTTTCCTGACTAACGAACTTATCCAAGCTATTAACAAAAGAAAGGTACATGCCAAATTTTATCAAAATCGGCCTATTATTTTTTGAGTTATCGGTGTGATACACACACATATATATATATATATATATATATATATATATATATATATATATATATATATATATATATATATATATATATATATATATATATATATATATATATATATATATATATATATATATATATATATATATATATATATATATATATATATATATATATATATATATATATATAAACATATAAAAATTGAAACTGACCCCGGATATGGGTTCTAGGGGTCCTAGTTCGCGCTCATTTGCAAAAATTTTTTCAAAATTCAAAAGTCGGGATCTCCCCATTAGTGAATTTTTTCTACGAAAATTCACTAAAAGTCTGCACGCGGCAAGTGCGTTATGGAAGTGAATTTTCATAAAAATGTTTTTAATAGCAAATATTATGTCTTTCTTATGCAAGCAGGCATCAATCTGGTTACCGGTATAGCCTATATAGTAGAAACAATGTACCATATTTTATCAACCTTACTTACCGTTTAATATTGTACAAAAAATTTTCATTAATAAACTTTAAATGTTTCCGAGAAAACTGGTTTCCTAGCCAACAGATCTTAGGTTAATAGCAAATTGAGTTGAAATTTGAAGACAATGAAAATTAGCTACCAAAACGCACTTACTATGTCTCGATTTTTTCTTACAAACTTCCATAATATTTCCATAAAAAAATGCAAAAATGCAATAATATAAGGGTGTTCGAAAAAAAAAACAATTGTAGGGATCACCAACGACTTATGGACCAGCCTGTGATTGTCAAAATATTTTTATAAGATGCAGCTTAAGACACCCTATAATTAACGTATACAATTTTTCCTCGTATATTGTATAAGAACAATTATATTGAGGTTTACCGTAGAAATGCGTTACTCTGTATATAGGTAAACAGATAAAAACTGAAGGTAAGTAAACCCAGATATGGGGCCTAGTTTGCGCTCATTTGAAGAAATCTTTTTAAAATTCGAGTGCCGCGGTCTCCTCATTAACGAATTTTTTCTACGAAAATTAGCTAAAAATTATAAACCGTTAAACTAAAAACTTAACTAAACCTGCAGCCAAAGCATCAACTTAACTAAACCTACAGACAAAGCATCAACTTAACTAAACCTACAGCCAAAGCATCAGAGAAAGGGTCTATTTGAAATAAATTTTCTGTCAGTATTTTAGTAAAATGAAGGACAACGGCGGTTGAAGCGGAAACTTACGGATTTGCAGAACACTCTTCTTGCGACATTTTCTTTATATATTCCGTATTTGTTTGAGTTTCTTTGCCTAAATGCTGCGAATTTTGACGTTTCAAATCGCGACTTTGAGGTCTTGAGGAAAACCCCATTTTTTTTCTTTAAATGCCTATAACTTTTTCTGTCTTTTAACAGACCTAAATTTTGGTAGGGCCCCGATTTATAATACAAACACTCGTACCAAATTTGGTTGCCCCCACTTTGTTATTCCCGGAGATATACTTTTTTCCGAAAGAAAACACAAAATTTTCCGGGAAAACCTAGGCCGCTTTTCCTGGCTAACGAACTTATCCAAGCCACTTGCAAAAGGAAGGTACTCACCAGATTTAATCAAAAATCGGCCCATTATTTTTTGAGCTATCGGTGTGATACATACATACATACATACATACATACATACATACATACATACATACATACATACATACAAACACAAACACACACACACACACACACACACGCACACACGCACACACAAATATATATATATATATATATATATATATATATATATATATATATATATATATATATATATATATATATATATATATATATATATATATAAACATATAACATTTGAAACTGTACCCGGATATGTGTTCTAGCGGGCCTAATTAGCACTCATTTAAAAAAAATCCAAAATTCCAAAATTCGGATCTCCTGATTAGTGAGTTTTTTTGAAAAAAAATCACTAAAATCATAATATCCATTTTTTGAGTACACAAAACCATTTTTACCAAATAATAATTATTCGTATGCCAGTTGTCAACAACTAAAAAGTCAGGACGCAGCAAGTGCGTTATGGTAATGAATTTTCATTAAATGTTTTTAATAGCAAATACGTTTTTTTTTAAAGAAAGCAGGCATCAAATTTGCTTACCATTATAACCTGTATAGGCGAAACAGAATGTATTATATTTCACCAAAATAACTTTGTAAATGTAAAAAAATATTCTGGAAGTAAACTTAAAATGTTCCTGAAAAAACTGGTTTCCCGGCCAATGAACTTTATAGGTTACTAGAAAATTGAGATATTCAAATCTGAAGCATTTAATGAAAATTTGCTACAATAACGCACTTGCTGCGTCCAGAATCTCTTTTTTTTTAACATGCACTATATTTCGATGGAAACTCCAAAAATTCAATAATATAAGGCGTGTCGATAAAAAAAAAGAAAGAAAATTTGTATCACCAACGACTTATGGGCCAGCCTCTCATTGTAGAAATAATTTTTTAAGATGAAGCTCAAGACACATTATAATTAACGTATAAATTTTTTTCGTATCTTGTATAATAACAGATATATTAAACTTTATTGATTTTTTACAAAAATTCGCTAAAAATTCTATACCATTAAACGATAAACTCTATACCTAAAACTACTGCCAAAGCATCAGAGAAAGGGTCTATATGAAATGAATTGTCTGGAAACATTTTTGTAAAATGAAGGACAATGGCGGTTGAAGCTGAGACTTGTTTGTAAAACGGTTTTGTATAACATTCTTCTCGTGACATTTTCTCTACATAAACACACACAACAGACCTATGTAGAAGTTTCACTTAAATGCAGCTAACCTGAACTTTATTAGGGCTCTAGTTCAGTCATCGCATATCGTAGATGTCTCTTGCACTGCTAAAATTCGACCAACCGAGCTGTTCTGTGCGCCATTTTATCGTACATTTAAAATTCAAATGTTTTGAATGTAAAAAGCCTTTATTGTTGACTTTAAGTTTTTTCATTGTATGATTATAATAAAAGTTTGTTGTTAAACGCTTCTTTGGATTAAGTGTTACCTATATTAGGTTTCAGTGAGATTTGTTAGTGTTTTCATTTTCATTGTTTGTCGATTTTGTATTTTAAAGGTGCGTTTTTTTTAATCAAATATAAACGTTTAGGCTCTCTGTTTAAAAAAATGTAATTTCGGTTCCATTTTCAGTTTTCTTAACAAGTAACAAGGTGCTTTTATAGTTCGAGCTTTGTAGGTGCAACATTACAACTGTTTTGGTTTTCAGGTTATAGTTTATTTAGAAAGTTTTAAAGGTTCATCATAAGTTATAAGTATATAACGTTTTCTTACAGAGGCTTCGTGTAGCAAAAGACATCGTTTCCCATTGAAACCACCAAAAGATCAATTTGATGACTAGGTGAAAGCTGTAAGAAATTCTATAAGATGCTTGGTTTATATCCACAAGACATTTACGATAGGTTTTATGTTTGTGATCGACATTTTCTCGATGACGATAAAGTACCTACCAGAAATAAACTAAAAGGCCTGAAAAGAACTGCTGTTCCGATCTTACATCTTCCATCTTCCTTTGAGTAAAAATCATATATAAATATATATTTTAAAATGTAAATAAAAATTATTAGAAATTATATATATATATATATATATATATATATATATATATATATATATATATATATATATATATATATATATATATAGATTGAATTATACGTTTCAACATATTCTGTATCATTCATTATGACTCAAAATATGCAGTTATTATTTTATACGATTCATTTTGGTTTATTTGCATTTAAACATTAATTAATATAGAGCTTTACCACTGCAAAACACTTAAGGTTATACTAAAAGCAAGTCTTTACAATGCATATATCTTAATATGACATTTCTATGATAACTCCCTTTTGAGTTCGTTCCATAATGGACTTTCAGATACCTATTTAAGGAATAACGCATATAATATAAGATAAAATAATATTTCATGAGTATTCCTAAGTCGATATTTTAGAAATTACGTTCAATATGTTCACTTTATAATTCTCTTTAATTGTTTGTATTCTAGAGACAATATTAACTCTCATTATCATGAGCGGCACTTCAAATGACTTTATGCCTTTGCCAAATACTTCAAGAGCATTTGAACAGTTTGGTGGCAAATCTTTTCCGGAAATATGAGTTTTACCCGAACAGGCACAAGGTAGGAAGTAATATCGGAAAGAAATTATTGTTCAAGTAAAACAAATTTGTAATAAATTTGTAATTCAATAGAATTTTCATGGCTTACTAAAAATCATGTGATGTCTAAACATTTGAAAGCTTAACTTGATTAATGTCCAGATGTTGAATTGTTTCTTTTGCCCTCTCACTTTAAATTTAGAATATTCGCATTGGGGAATGATAATAGTTGTTACTTTTAACAAGCTTCTTTAACTATTAAAATATAAAATTTGTCTTCATTAATCAGTATATATGGTATATTTTTCTATGTCCACTTTTCTAATTTGAATTTTTAAATTAATTTGCTTTACTCAATCAGTATATTTTTCAGGTGATTAATTGTTGCTGGGTTGCCTGAAAGAACACTTTAGGTTTTCAAAAAGTTTTATTGTGTTTTTGAGATGTGTTAGTTCTTCACTATAAAGTTATGGTTATGCTGTGACAGTTGCCAGTTGTTGATTTTCATTTAGAAGAGAACATCAGGATCTGAAAAAATTTCAAATCTGAAGTACCTAATAAATGCATACACTCATTTGGGGTGTAAAATTTGATGTCACGATGTAAACAGCATTAACGCATAACAAACCGGTTTAAGTTTTATTTCAATATGCAAACGATTTTACAAGTGCAGCAACTACTACCTCTAGCACCATTCTGGAATATATGTTGTCATTCGACATGTCAACAGTACCAGAGCAGTCTTCAGCCGTTTCACCAAATATTTCACCTCTAATTAATATCTAGTTCTTAAGCTGTACGATAGTCGTTATCTCGGTGCAGGGTAGTATGTTGTCACAGGAGCTCTAATAAACACAGAATGTTTAAATAGAGACTGTGTAAAACCACCCGACGATTTTGTAAATCGTGAACACTGGTACTATCTTTCCTAATACAGCGACAATGTATGCAGTTTTGAAGCTAGAGTGCTAATGAGAGCAAAACTGGTATGTATTACTAATTATGGTCAGAATGTATGTGCCTTATACATTATCGTTTAGTTTAATGTACAAGGTCATGAAGACTTAAAGTCTTAATTTTCTTTTCGCCAAGGAAATTTAAGTTTCGCACAGTTTATTCTTAGAAAAGTGATATGTATACTAAATTTTATTTAAAAGCTTTGGACTTAAATCTATACAATTTTTCGAACAAAAACTTGAATACCTCATAGAAACCTCATCTGTTAAGGCTGATATCATAATTTATTTAGGCTTGGTAGGTAGTTGTATTCTACAGCTACAGGTACCTACTAATTTTGAATAATATCCGTGAATTACTTTTTGATATATTAAGGACTACGGATATTCAGTTTATATAAAAATGCATTAATCATCGTTTCTAGCGTCATGTTGATTATTGTGGGACATTCACACTAATCTTGCAAAACATGTTATGTTTCATTCTCATTTACTGCATCCAATGATTACTATTAATGCAATTTTAATTAGAATCTTGTATCTTCACTGTCAACTTCTATACTAATCAAGCTCTCTATTTTCTAATATTGATTTACTTAAAAAAAGGAACATACGCTAATTGATAATATAGTTTATATATGTCTTTACTTCATTAGCAATTTTTTCTTTGTGAAAATGTCTAAAAACAGCCATAACAGTTTCTGGTGTTGGATAAAAAATAATATATTGTTTATTTTCTCGTTTGCAGATATGGAAAAGGAAGCTGTATAAACTGGAAAATATAATTTTATTTATGGATAAATTGTTCGACAGTTTAAATGGGCATTTTAAATGAGCCCCTGGGAGTAGGCCATTGAAGGGAGGTGTAACAGATACTTTTCCTTATAAAAATCGCTGGAAGTTTCGGAAACTATGCGGTCCTATTCTAATGAACAAAGGCAATATATATATAAGCATCAGAC
The DNA here is from genome assembly GCA_964006375.1 of Tillus elongatus. Lineage (NCBI taxonomy): Eukaryota > Metazoa > Arthropoda > Insecta > Coleoptera > Cleridae > Tillus > Tillus elongatus. The sequence goes on from OZ023262.1 coordinate 158,125,988, forward strand.
TGCTGTGTATTTATTATACTATTGATACTTAATTTTACTTTCAGAATTAAAGTTGTTTTTAAATAAATAATGTAATAGTAATACCGTTTTCTCTAATAAAACACAAGTGTAATTTATTTTGTTTGATTTTCCATTAATCATGTCAATAGTAAATACCTAGAGGGCTCAAATTGCCAATTAATTTTTCCTGTGATTGCGATGCTGAAAACAGACGTATGTGTGTTATTAAAGCATATCTTCTTTTGCTATCACTATTAAAATCATTTAAAAAGTTATTTGGCTAATTTAACCTCTTTACTGGCAGCGGTATAAAATTTAATAAAACTAATTTCGATTTGCCAAATAAAAATCAAATCAAATCCCGCCTGTGACTTAGTAGGTCATCGCGTACGCCAGAGGCGCTGCAATAGTGTTTACAACGTCAGCATTGGCGTTTCCCTTCTATAGGGAGTGCTCTGTGGATAAACCGTATTAAGTTCTAGGTTCTTTGCCTGAATGTTGCCAATTTTGACGTTTCAAATCGCGACTTTGACGTTTTGAGGAAAACCACAAATTTTTTGTCTTTAAATGCCTATAACTTTTTTACCTTTTAACTTACAGATCCAAATTTTGGTACGTAATTTCCTTTTAATGACATAAATCCGCGTGCCAAATTTGATTGCACTTACTGTGCTATTGCCGCAGATATAACAATTTTCCGGGAAAAACTGGGTAGATTTTCCTGGCTAACGAACTTATCCAAGCGACTTACAAGATGAAGGTACTCATCAAATTTTATCAAAATCAGCTCATTATTTTTTGAGTTATCGGTGTGATATATATATATATATATATATATATATATATATATATATATATATATATATATATATATATATATATATATATATATATATATATATATATATATATATATATATATATATTATATATATAAACCTTTCAAAATTGAAACTGACCCCGGATATGTGTTCTAGGGAGCCTAGTTCGCGCTTGTTTGAACAAATTTTTTGAACATTCAAAAGTCGCGATCTCCTCATTAGTGATTTTTTTAAATTCACTAATAATAACTACTGAGATAACGATTTGTAGTTTTGATAAGTTCATGTGATGGCCTCCTAATATTATATCTTTAATAATCGACTTGTACATTTTAATCATAAAAGATTGCAGAAAATTTGCTTTTACGCCTAATTTACGAAAAAACTATTGGTCGGAGAGGTATCATGTATTGTATTTTTCGAAAGCTAGTAATGTTGCCTTTAACATGGAAATACAATAGACAGGTGTTCCATTTGAGAAAAATGAGCCTGACGTGAATTTGCAAAACTCAGTCACATTGTATAATGGCGATTAATTTCAAATCAAATACAAGCTACTGTTGTGTTTAAGGATACGTTACGATTAAAGACACATGTAGGTTTTTTACAACAGTTTCAGATTTTAATAAATAGCGGACGAAATATGGGTATTCTTTCAACTTCAATCGCTGGCTGTTCCTTCACTATATAGTTTAGACCTAATAAATCGTATATCAAAATTGTGGTAATGACCAAGATAACTCATATAGATAATTATATATAGGGTGTTTTATTTAAAAACTTGCAAGTTTGATTCGCCACAAGTCTCTCGAACTATCCTGTATCATAGTAAAATTTAAAAACACAGAGTACGTAGCTGTCTAACCATTTCAAAAAAAGTTTTTCAAAATTCCTCACCGTTTATTCACAATCGTCCACGCCATATTGTTTGCACCACACTGTAGATATAAACATATAAAAACTGAAACTGACCCTGTACACGGAATGCGGGTTCTAGGCGGGCCTAGTTCGCGTCCAATTGAAGAAATTTTTTGAACATTTAAAGGCAGCGATCTCCTAAATAGCAATTGGTTCTACGAAAATGCGCTAAAAATTATGGACTAATAAACCGCAAACTCTATAACTAAAACTACTGCCAAAGCATCAGAGAATATGTCTATTTTAATAAAATGAAGGACACTGGCGGTTGAACTACAGACTTGAGGCTTTGAAAACACATTTCTTACGATACTTCTTTTACATAACCCACATTCGTTTTATCATCTTTGTCTAAAATTTGTAAATTTTGACGTTTCAAATCGCCACTTTGACGTTTTAAGAAAAAAATATACAATTTCCAAAGTAATTTTTGCGCCAAGGATATTTATTTTTTATTTGTAATATTCAATAAATTTTGTTAGTTACAATATTTAGGTTTTGTGTCATTGTTTGATCACCAGTGGCACCCAAATTATTCTTTCTTTAAATGCTTATAACTCTTTTTTCTTGGAAGGTAGGTTAATTTCTACAATGTAAGCTTGACTACCAAATTTGCTTGCCATAGCTTTGTTAATTTTGGAGACATAAAAATTTTCCGAAAGAAAACCCACAATTTTCACGGAAAAACTGGTCCGTTTTCGCTGGCTGATGAACTTCTCCAAGCCACTTATCCGGACCATTAATTTTTGAGTTATCGGTGTGATACACACACACGCATGCACGCACGCACGCAAGTTGGAGGCTGGGTCCCACCGGAGGGCGGCGAGGTCCGCTGACACTGGGGGCCCTTCCACCAGTTAGGACCTTACTGCAGGGGTAGAGGGACTGTTCCGGCAGTCCAAGCGTCTTTCCGGAGAGCAAAAACAGAAGCTCCGGAGGGCGCAGAAAATGGCAACCGAGACGTGGGCGGTCGAGAAACCTGTAAAGGAGCAAGAGGGGAGTGCGAGTCAGAAGAGGCCGCGCTCGGGCTCTAGCACGCCTACTACAGACAGACGTCCCAAAGAGGCCAGGTCCAGAACACCGACGCAGACTGGCTCGTATAGGGAGGCTGCAGAGGGCCTCGGGATGGCGGTGATTGACAGACGCCATCCTGAGGTCACGCTAGACCAGAGGAAGGCGGACAGGCTGCGATGGACTCTCTTCAGGAAGGGGAGAGCCCGCCTCAGTTCCACCGGGCGCGCCTGGCGGGAGGCATCCTCTGGATAACCTGTGACGGCCCGCAGTCGTGAGACTGACTAAGGAAAACGATCAGGGGCATCGGTCAGATTTGGGAGGGGGCGGACTTGACAGCCGTCGAGCCCAAGGAACTCCCAAAGAGACAAAAGGACATCTTACGGATCTCTGACACCGTCCCGCAAGATACGATGATCAGAAGACTGAAGATCCAGAACCCTCAACTGGGGACACAACACTGGTCGGTTCTAAACAGAAAGGCACAGGAAAAAAAGCAGATTCTCGCCTTCTCGATCGACCAGGCTCCTTACAAAGCCCTTGAAGGAACCTCTTTCAAGTCGTTCTGAGGCCTGGGAAGGGTTAGCTTCCGCCCACTGTGGAAGCAACTGCACCAGCTGGTGCTGAAAGTGGAGAATACGCTGGAGAACAGGGAGGTGGCGCTGGGGGCCTTCCTAGACATGGAGGGGGCCTTCCTAGACATGGAGGGGGCCTTCAGCAACACCTCATTCGGATCGGTACTGGCAGGTGTCAGGGAGCGTGGAATAAAGGAGACCTGCTGCAGGTGGATTGGTTCTATGCTCAGGGATAGGGCGGTGTTCACCTCACTCGCAGGAGGCATTCCGCCAGTGGGGGTCGCGGAGGGGTGTCCGCAGGGGAGCGTTCTGCACCCCTGCTCTGGTGCCTAGTCGTGGACGGCCTGCTAGGAAGGCTCTAGGGAGGAGGGTACGAGATACGGAGCTATGCGGACTACATTGTCATCATAATCCGAGGAAAGGTTACACACAGACAGCACTGAAAGTGATGGAAAGGTGAACGGTTGGCCAAGGGCTCGGGGTGAGTCCCGACAAAGCAACTGTCATACCGTTTACGATGAGGAGGAAGTGGAAGAGCCACATAACTCTCACTCTATACGGCAGAAACATCCCAATGGCCAGGGAGGTAAAATATCTTGGGGTCGTATTGGACTCTAAGCTAACTTTGAATGGTCATGTTGAAAAAATACTGCGTAAGGCAATTATGACCCCAGCCGTTACTAGGTGGCTATATGGAAAAACGTGGGGACTAAGACCTAGTATGGCCCACTGGCTGTACACAAGGGTGGTCAGACCATGGTTAACATACGCGGCACTCGTCTGGTGGCCTAAGGTGACAGAATCCAGTAGCAAACAAAAACTAGGCAAGATCCAAAGGATGTCTTGCCTGGGTATCACAGGGGCCATGACTTCAACCCCAAACAGCCGCTATGGAGGTGTTGCTGGATCTGCTAGACCGACGTATATATATATATATATATATATATATATATATATATATATATATATATATATATATATATATATATATGTAAATATATATATATATATATATATATATATATATATATATATATATATACACGTCGGTATAGATCCGCGACTATGGCCAATCACCGACTATCCTGGAAATTTGGCCGAACCCCCGTCTTTCTGTAAGGAGGGTAGGGATCCTTAACGTGCCCAACATCGCATGACACGGGGCTGACGGCTTTACGCCCCCTCCGAAGGGCGCAACGTGCAGACATTCAACTTGCTTAAATACAATGCCACAACCTCCGTTGATGTTAATTGTACAGTATGTACTGAAAAAACGAAAGGAGAACCCTGGGATCGAACCCAGTACCGAGGCTCTACGACAATTCACTAAAAGTAAACTGTGTACCAAGATTTAGATCTCTAACTTAAGGAAAGGAAAGTTATAAGCACTTAAAAAATATTTGGGTGCCAGTTATCAGAGAAACGCACAAGACCCAAATATTTTGCGAGGTTAACAAACTCGAATGAATATTACAGACAAATATTAAGTTTTTGGCTCAAAAGGGTCAGGTTAATTCATGTCAAAATTGACGATTTTTAAACAAATAGTCTGAAACAAATGCAAGTTATGTGGAAAAAATGTCGTAAAAAGCGTCTTTTACAAAGCATTAAGTTTCTGCCTCAACCGCTATTGTCGGCCTTTTTTTTAATAATATTTACAGAAAATTCATTTCCAATAGATCGTTTCTCTGATGCGTTGGCATTAGTTTGAGTTATGTGTGTGTGTTTTGTTTCTTTAACATCGGCCTATTTACGCGACTATGGCTAATCACCGCCGCCAGGGAGCAGTTTCAACTCACTATCCTAGAAATTTTGCCAAACCCCTGCTATTCTGTAAGGAAGGTAGGGATCTTTAACGTGCTCAACATCACATGGACACGGGATCGACGGCTTTAGGCCCCCCTCGAAGGAGTTTAAATTATAGAGTTTCTAATTTAATAGTATGTTATTATGGAATTTTCGCAGAAATAATTCGCTAATGAGGAGGTCGCGACTTTTTAATTTTTACTTCTCTGGACCTAACTATGAAACTCAATTTAAAAATACCGAGGCACAAAGTGTGGTATGGTAGTGGCTTAAGGTAAGGACTTGTTCAAACAAATACGGACGCTGCAGGTGTTTTATGGCAGCGTATATGTCATCAAGATGCGTTATGAAAAAAATGTGTGTTTTAACACGAAATTCTACATAGAGTTTAGGCTAATAATCATTTATAAATTCGAGTTTTAAAATACCTACGAAATTATACATCGTACCGTTCTAAAGTGAGATTAAGTATATAGAATTTCAAGATATTTTCGTGTTTAAAGTGTAAGTTTTTTCGTTTCAAGTCGACATACTCGTAAGTATAATTTCCTGTTTAAAATCAAAATTGGTTTTTTGAGTTTACAGTTATATATATTTCTATAATTATTTCTATTACCTTGTGGCCGAGCTACGCCTTCATAAGTGCTAAATATATATATTTTGGGACACTGAACCTAAAAACTGTGATTATCAAGTTCTTCATGTAATTATTTTAATTTAATTTTGTCAGGGTTTTCTTAATATTCGTAAAAAGTAAGTACACCTAAAGTATTATACACTAAAAAGCATAAAAAACATAACTACACAAAAATACAAACACTACTGATAATATTGAGGAATGAATTAAAAAATAAAATAATTCTCACCTGTCTATTTATTGCTGACATGCGACTAAATAATAATAGTAGTAATCAGTGCAGGCAGGCAGGAATCGTGAGAAGTGTTAACACTGAATGGTGAATGTCTATAGAGACCAGAAATAGTGCTTCTCGTATCGCATGCTATACAGTGCAGATGTGTCAGAGGGCCCTTATGCTTACAGATAGAAACAAACAAAACACCAAACATATAACATATAAAGTACCAAACTGCCAACTCGGTTGTGAGGGCTCCAAGCGTTCGGTTGTTATGAGAAGTGATATTTGTTATATACAACGAGCAAACTTGAATGGTGCAAGATTACATATCAGTGCGATTATGTACTAGTTTATCAGCTGTTAAAATCTGGTATATTTCGTACCCATTGTGAAAATCTATATTATGATTATTGCTATAAAAGCAAATGAATGTATTTGGTTTTAATCGGTATTTTGTCTTTGTAAAAAATGGATTTAGGAATTTGGAAGGAAATTAATTGGGATAAATTTTGCCATGCTCATAAGTGCTTTGAATGTTATTGCCCTAAACTGGTGAAATATTTCCGTACTAGATACACACGTGGATACTTTTGTTCTGGCTACACAAATGCTTGTGTGCAGAGAAGAAAACAAACATTTGCGAAGCCAGAGAAAAGTTGTCACCCTCCACGTCTGTGTAGTTCTACTGTTACAATAAAAATTGATAAAACTTCACAGAATATACTTTAATCAGCTCAGACAATATTTCGGTGTCACGATCACGAACATTCTTGATGAGCATAAGATATTTATCTTATATATATATATATATATATATATATATATATATATATATATATATATATATATATATATATATATATATATATAAAGTTTGGTGTCACGACCATTCTTGAAGTATAAGACACAAAAATACAGAATGTTGTGTGTGTGTTTGTTGTCCTATTATTTGGAAGAATGCAGAATCTTAACAAGCCAAAATATACCGAGAAACTAGAAAACTTTAAAGAAACCAATAAGATAAATCTCAAGATTGGAATATCTGCGTGGACAGAAATAAAAAGCGCATTAGAGGCAGATGCAAAATAGTACCCCGTAAGAAGAAACTAGAAAAAAGGAACGAAGAAGCAGAGTACATTTAAAAAATTTTAAAATAAATATCGATGTAAAGAAATAGTAATGAAGTCGAAAATGACATAAAGAATCGATGGTTACCAACAACTGTAATAAAATCAGGAACAAAAAGAAAAGTCTTAAAGGGCAATGTTGTAGTTTTACTAAAAAAGGAAGACGTGGACATGGAAAACCTATCTAGAAGACATAAGTGGCGTCGTTCCTAAAATTTGTAGGGTGGGGGGTTATCGTAGCTTCAGCAGAACAAATTAATGAGTATCTCATGGCGCGTCGGTGCGACCTACAGCTATTTCTTTAAATTTTTCCAAAATTTTATTTAGGCACATCTATTCTGATTATCCAAAAATACTGGAATCTATACAGGTGGCCCGTTTTTGCCTGGCAGCATTTCACTGTCTTATTTTAAATGTAACACCATATATATATTATTGCATATTACGATTCCTTGCCAAATTTTAATGTGGCTATAATTTGTGATAAAAATGTAGTTTATCTATAAATTCCCATGCACCTCTACAAAGAGCCAAGACATGTATAGGACAAGCTGCATATATTTCGTTTATAATAAAAAAATAGAAATGTAAGAATATAATATAGGTTGTTCCAATTTGAAAAAATCAAATCTTTTCTAGCAGCATATTATAACAATGTGCTATTTTATGGGCGTAAATGCTGAAACATGACCAAATTGATACAACATTAATTCCAATACTGCAAAAGCAGCAGAAAAAGAAGCTTTGGTTTCATTGATTGTTGTTGGCCTTACTTGGTGAATCTGGTCCATACTACATACAGACTTTGAGACTACTTCTCTGGCTTCACTGTTGGGTTTCGTTTCTGTAGGTGAGGGGCGTAGCCAGCGCGTAAGCTAACTGGAGCAAGATGCCCTTATGAATTCTAGATGTTCTCGGATGTTGTTCAATGATTATGTGACTAGTTTCGCTGCTTGACAGCATTCTCAGACAGATAAAAATTATTATTATTATTTTTATCTGTCTGAGAATGCTCTCAAGCAGCGAAACTAGTCACAGACTCGTTGAAGGACATCCGAGAACATCTAGAATTCATAAGGGCCTCTTGCTCCAGTTATCTTACGCGCTGGCGACGCCCTTTACCTACAGAAACGAAACCCAAACAGTGAAGCCAGAGTAGTAGTCTCCAAGTCTGTATGAAGCTTTGGTTTCTCTTTCCGGTTAAAAGTTTGTTTTTCATCATAGCAGCGTCTGACGCTGTATAAGGCATAGCTACGTCCACACTTGGAATACTGTTCTCATGTGATGATGTTGAAAAATACTATTTAACCATGTCATAACATGTATAACTGGCTTTAAAAATGCCTGGTCCACTTAACTGTCCGTGACTTTAATAGACTAATTTGAAATCAACAATTTTAAATGAAACAAATTGCACAAAGTAATCGGGAAACTTCAAACGGCTGGCCAAAACTAACCGAGATTGAACAAATTATACCTCGATTATAAGTCGCGACTCTGCAAAATAATATAATACAAAAATAGGCACCAAAGTCTCTAGAACAGTAAATATGTCTTTGTTATAAGATTATGTTAGAGTTACATAACAATATTTTTAATTTGTTAAATAACAGGTAAGGGAACTTATACTGTTGTAAAACGAGATAATTATAACAATTAGAGCTACTAATTTAAATTTCAAGTGGAGGTAACCATAAGAAACCAAATAGAATAACATTTGACAGTCAATTTCTAATAAATAAAAATACATATCTTGCCAAAACTACGTTGTATATGTTGTTTCATCGACAATTGATAAAATGTAAGAGGATAAAGATTTCCTAAATATGATGAAAACATTTGTTACCTGTTGATTTCAATTAACAATGATTGGAACCTGTGATGAGCACTGATAAGTACAATTTGAAGAACCCAATTTATCACAATACAGTTTTCAAACCTGACGAACGTTTCGCTAACACCGTTATTGTGATGAATTGGGTTCTCCAAATTGTACGTAGTTGGTGATTTGTAAAATTTGATACAAAGCTGTTGGGTGTAAAGATAGTAAAATAACAGCGATGCAAATTGTTATGCTGACCTTTAGAGGCATCTGAAGTGGGTATGCATTTAGAGCAACATCAGCATCGGGCACTCAATTTCACAACATAATTTATGTAGAAAGTTAACTCTAAAGATGCTTCTAAACGAAATTAACTTAAACGTTTAAAGATATTTACAGTACAGTCGCACAGAATAAAAATTCGCTTGGATCTTTAGGATTTGCCCTAGCTTTATACTTCACACAATATAATGTAGAAAATCTGGGTTTTACTATCTGTGCAAAATCTGGAAGGGATTTGGTTAAATAAAGCAATGTACTATTACAAATTACTTGCTAAAGTTTTGCCAAGAAAATTGACTTTATCAAAAATGAATTTAATCCTAAAATAACTTAGGGGGAAAAGGTGATTATTTATTAGTTATTTTACATAAAGTAATTTTTCATTTAAGTAAATTGTTTTAAAGTTTCTTGTTCACAGAAGTCAACTTTGTTGACAAAACAATCGGCAGGTTTCAAAGTATGAATGAAGTAAGTTTTTCTGACAGTAGGTGGGTGTCTGAACATAAAATTAAAACTGTATCTCTAAAATGCTGAATATGTTCGGAAAGGTTTCCGCGGTCAAATTCTGGGCATGGTTGTTCATATATATAGGTATATACGAATGTATATAATGAATAATAACCTAAAGACAAAAGTTACTTACCAATACAGATTTCCACAACAGTGTACGAAATATTCATTTTATAAGTCATGCAAATAAAAAAACACTTTAAACAATGTGCAAAATTAATGATATATCATTATAAATCAACATTTTTAGACAGCTGATAGACAAACAAACAACAGCACAAATGTGTGTGGTGACGATATTTTGAAGCGTTTTCTAGCAGCAACCAAACCTCTAGAGCTAATTTATAAATGATTCATTCATAACTTTACCAGTGGAATAGAGGACAATTACACATGATTAATCTCATTTGATGCAATTATTAAATGCGTGACGTCAAAAATGTAATATCATTCCTCACAATACCAGTGCTGAAAGTGTAATGGGAATTGGAAAAATTGCATTGGCATTTTTTTTCAATATACAAGGGAATATATACTTTTAATATGTGTCAGATAAACTTTAAGTTTACATATAAATGTGACTAGAGCTAAAATAGTCAGAAATCGATTATTATTATTATTTATGAACTTTAAGTTTATTTTTTGAATAAAGTTGAAATCTATCAAGCTTGCCTATTATCTTAAATGTCTAAAAAAGTTGTTCCCTAAAGAATTATATATATATATATATATATATATATATATATATATATATATATATATATATATATATATATATATATATATATATATATATATACACATAAAACAACGTAAAATCGGAATAAAACTGTTAACAACGGAATAGATATATGAAAGGCCTAAGAAGTACATAAAATTAAAAATTAAAATATATTAAAAATTCTGTTGGGAGGCATTGGTTCCCATGAAAATAATTTTTAGAAATTAAAATACTGGATATTAAAATACTTAAGATATAATGTATCACCGTTTTGAAAAATATGTGTTTTACAGTGATACAGGTTTAGGAAAAATTTAAAAATAAATTTCTGACATTTTAAACTGAAACTGTAAACGCAATGGAAATTCATAGCATTGCTTCTTCATGTACAGTGTGTCTCAAATTCGATGTTCACCATTGCCATGTTCGGCAACGTAAACTCTAGGAGATCTGTTAATGGGGAATGTTTTAGCAAATTTTCTGCTCGTTCCAATTTTTGTATTGTCTTATAATTTGTCGGTCTATTTTCGCGACTATTGATAATCGTCACTATCCTGGAAATTTAGCCAAACTCTTTATTTCGGTAAGGATGCTTGGCATCTTTAAAGTGCCACAAATCGCATGGTACACGGGACTAGCAGTATTACAACCGCTCCGAAGGATGGAAGACATTCAGCTTGCCCCAAAAACAAACGCTGAAAAATCAAGGCCAACTAATCACCTTTTCAAGTAATTCGAGAAAAAACGAAAATTTGACTTTTCGCTTTGGCGCTCTACCAGAGTTATCGCCAGTTTGACACGGATAAGAGGGGGGGGTCTGCTCATTGAAAAATATTTGTCATCAAGAAGTGTCTTAATGCAGCCTGGGTGGTTCAGTGGTAACTTGTATCTCTGAACCCAAGGGTCATGTGTTGGACTCCCAATGTAGGATCATTTAACTGTTTCAGTGCATACTGTAAAATTAAGATCAACCGAGGTTGTGATATTGTGTTTAAGCAAGTTGCACGTTGCACGCTACGGCCCTTTAGAAGGGACACAAAAACGTCGGTCCCCTGTACCATGTAATGTTGGGCACGTTAAAGGTCCCTACCCTCCTCACAAAATGGAGGGGGTTCGGCGAAATTTACAGGATAGTGGGCTGAAACTACTTCCTGGCATTGGTGATTGGCTATAGTCGCGAAAATAGACCGGCGTTAAGAAACAAAAATATACACAAGTATCTTAATGATATAAAGCCATGTATTGCACATTAGTAAGACGAGTTATTTTGAGAACTACTTTAACAAACAAAAACAAATTGATTTTTTAAATGAAACAGTAGTAGGTCGCTGTTTTATATATCGAACATGTATGTAATCTAAATGATATAAACTCGCAAGTCAAAAACACAAAAATAAAGCTTATTAAAAAGTACTGAACAAAACTGTTCATTGCACTTTTCATCTATATATATATATATATATATATATATATATATATATATATATATATATATATATATATATATATATATATATATATATATATATATATTAGCTATAATCAATACGGTATAGCCAGGTGATGATGAGAATACCCTCGATGAAGAAGCAAAAATACACGGAGTCACAATACACAAAAGTTGAAACGTGAAAATTGACAATTCTGATAGTCGTACGTTAGTACGCATTCGCGTTTGTGAGTTAAAATACGGCTCGATATGACTAACAAGCTTCCAGATCTGGGTCTCAGTCGTCATTTTATTCTTCATTTCGTTAAAATATGAGAAAAAAATCAATTTTAAACAGAAATTGTATGGTGTAAATAATCAGTACGTTACAAAATTAATATACTAGGGTATATATATATATATATATATATATATATATATATATATATATATATATATATATATATATATATATATATATATATATATATATATCCGCTAGTAGATAGATCTCTTATGTCGTCAATAGCCGAGCGGTGAAGGGAGCAGGATATATAACACGCGTTCTAATCGCAGTTAGTGACTTCACTTTTTTTTTGTGATCTTTTATTTCATTTTACTGATGATATTGTGTAATTCCGATGAATTTTTAGGGAGTTTTTGTATGACAAATTTAATTAGGACGAGACGAAAATTTGAAGACTTAATTCAATTTGAATAGCACGCATCTGGTTGTTTGTTATTGTCCTAACTTAGTGAAACAGTTCCATACTTAATATAGGCATAGACTTTCCCGTGGCTTCACAAGTGTTTGTTCTTTTCTGCAACCGATTTCAATTTTTACTGGACGTAGCAAATGCGTTATTGTTGCAAATCATCATTAGAGTTTCAATTTCAATAGATCAACTTGCTATTAACTTAACGTTCGTTGGCCAGAAACCAGTTGTTTCGGGAATATTTTAAGTTTAGTATCGGAAATTTTTTGTACATTTTCAAACAATAAAGTCATTTTGATGAAATATAGTACATTGTCTCTACTATAAAGGTTATACTGGCAACCAAATTCCATACCCGCTTTATTTAAAAAAAGACATATTTGTTATTAAAAACATTTTTATGAAAATTCACTACCATAACGCACTCGCTGGGTCTAAAGTTTTTATTTTTTGAACCGACTCAACTCACGGCATGTGCCGTTTTTCTAGGTTTCACTCACAAAATTAAAATTCCTTTTGATAAAGGCAAAACGGTTTATTAATTATTCTTTTAAATGACACTGTAAAATTGTATCGATTTACTAACAAGCTTCAATGCGAGGTTTTTAGTGATCTTTCTTAGAACAAAATCACTAATGGGGAGATCCCGACTTTTGAAATAAAAAAAAAAACAATTCAAATAACAGCGAACTAAGACCCCTAGAACCCATATCCTGGGTCAGTTTCAATTTTTATTTGTTTATATATATATATATATATATATATATATATATATATATATATATATATATATATATATATATATATATATATATATATCATCCAGAACGAAACTAGTATGTGTTTCCAGTAATAAACTTGATATATCTATTTTTATATTATTCGTATATTTCCTTATGGAAATGTAGTGGCAGAGCTGACGATTTTAAAAGCTCATTTGTGGTTGTACGGCGGCACCTGACGTACAGAATTTGTACCGGAATCGTCTTACAGACAAAGTTCCTTTTTTCGTTCTAGATGTCAGTAGCTTATATATATATATATATATATATATATATATATATATATATATATATATATATATATATATATATATATATATATATATATATATATATATGTATCACACCGATAACTCAAAAAGTCAAAAAGTAATAGGCCGATTCTGATAAAATTTGGCATGTATCATCTTTTTGTAAGTGGCTTGGATGGGTTCGTTATCCAGGAAAAACGAACCAGGTTTGCAGGACAAATTTTGGGGGTTCTTTCGGAAAAAAAAATTATCTCCAAAAATAAAAAAATTCTGGACGCAGCAAGTGCGTTATGGTAGTGAATTTTCATAAAAATGTTTTTAATAACAAATATGTGTGTTTTTTTTTAAGAAAGCAGGCATCAAATGTGGTTACCAGTATAACCTATATAGTAAAAAGAATGTGCCTTGTTTCATTAAAATAACTTTATTGTGTGAAAATGTACAAAAATTTCCAAAAGTAAACTTAAAGTGTTCCCGAAAAAACACGTTTCTTTGTCAACCTTATAGGTTAATATCAAATTGAGCTGTTCAAATATGAAACATTTGATCAAAATTCGCTACCATAACGCACTTGCTGCGTCCAGAATTTCTTTTCTTACAAACATGCATTATATTTCGATGGAAAATGCAAAAATGCAATAACATAAGGCGTGTTTGATTAAAAAAAAATGGAAATTTGTATCACCAACGACTTATGGGCCATCCTGTGGTTGTAGAAATATTATTTTAAGATGTAGCTCAAGACACCCTATAATTAATATATACAAAATTTTTTCATATCTTATATAATAACGGATATATTGAGCTTTATTGATTTTTTACGAAAATTCGACAAAAACTATATACCATTAAACGATAAACTCTATAGCTAAAGCTACTGCCAAGCATCAGAGACAGGGTCTATTTAAAATAAATTTTCTGGGAATATTTTAGTAAAATGAAGGACAATGACGATTGAAACTAAGACTTTAGGGTTTGTAAAACATCCTTCTTGAGACATTTTATTTCTAAAGCCCGTATTAGATTCAAGTTCTTTGCCTAAATGTTGCCAATTTTGACATTTTAAATCGCCACTTTGACGTTTTGAGGAAAACCCCAATTTATTTTTCTTTAAATGCCTATAACTTTTTTGTCTTTTGACCTATATAGCTGTTTTCTGGAGGGCCTAATTAGCGCTCATTTGAAGAAATTTTTTCAAAATTCAAAAGTCGGGATCTCCTCATTAGTGAATTTTTTTAAAGAAAATTCACTAAAAGCTATGGTAATCAAATTTGGTATACAAGTAAAAGGAAACTATACACCAAAATCTAGATTTCTATGTTGCAGGAAAAAAAAGTTAATGTCATTTCTATGAAAATTCACTACCAAAGCGCACTTGCTGCGTCCAGACTTTTAAAGCTACGCATCACGTGGCAATGAAATAGTAGGTATCTCTTCCCTGAAGAGCTGTACTCTTAACGGGGCTTTAATGAACAATTTTTCGTCACTTCTTTTAGAAAATTTTGAATCTTCTTTCTGAATTTTTTTATGTTTTAGGAAATAAAAAAGTAAGGGCAACCAAATTCGTTATGCGGGTTTATATTATAAAACGTAAACCACGTACCAAAATTTTTAGACCTGTAGCTTAAAGGGAAAAAAGGTTATAGACTTTTAAAGAAACATTTTTGTGGTTTTCCTCTCAAAACATAAAGTCGTGATTTGAAATGACAAAATTGGCAACATTTAGGCAAAGAACCTGAAAGGAATACGGGTTATGTAAAAAAAAATGTTGCAAGAAGAATGTTTTACAAACCTTTAGGGTTCAGTTTCAACCGTCAGTGTCCTTCATTTTACTAAAATATTTCCACAAAATTCGTTTCAAATAGACCCTTTCTCTGATGCTCTGGCAGTAGTTTTAGTTATAGAGTTTATGGCTTATTAGTCTGTAAGTTTTTGTGAATTTTCGTAGGAAAAATTCGCTAATGAGAATAATGCGGTCCATATTTACTATCTCAGGTTTGTGTATTTGTATATATGTATGTGCGTATGCAGGTGTTTTTTTTTTGTTCCCTCAGGGCTCGTCCGCGGCCTTGCCGCCCCGATAGCACCGCAACCCCGTATGCAGGTGTGCATGTATATGTATATAATTTAAAAAAAAGGTTAAATTATGTCTCACTAGCCTAACTAACTTAAGATATATATGGCTAAGGCCAGAGACGTGCACTCGCAAGGTGCGCGACCCACACACACTTACACACACACACACACACAACACGCGCGCGCGCGCGCACGCACAAGAATGCGGCTCTTGTATTTTGACAAGATTTTTTCTACTGAGCGCGAACTAGGTCCCCTAGTACCCGCATCCGGGGTTAGTTTCAGTTTTTTTATGTGTTTATATATATATATATATATATATATATATATATATATATATATATATATATATATATATATATATATATATATATATATACCGCTAAACAAGACACATGCACGAAACATTCCAAAATTAAACATTCAATTTCAACTCCTATGTAATGTTTCTGAAATGTTCGTCTCAGTGTGACACAATCATGGAACGTTTCAATGGTTAGTATTATTAAGGATTTAAAACATTGAGTAGAATCGTGCAGTGATGTTTTGAAAAAAAAATATGTGCTGTTAAATTATTGACAGATATAGCCCATATAGAAATCATGCGTTAGACTCTCAAACATTAAGAAATAGTATAGGAAGAAAAAGAAGGCAATGGCTCCACCACGTATGCAATCTGCAATTTGCAATGGTTGTGTTGTAAATAACTATAGGTACATAATAGTTGAGTGATTTTGTTATATATTCTATTTTAAATTCTGTGTTTTATCTTAAAGACAATTTATTTGAAGGAACCTCACTACAGTAATGGAAGGGCAGGTAAGTCGAACATGGTGTTTGTATTCTTAGGTTTTTTCATGTTTCTAAAAACCACTTCTGAAACGTTTCCTAGATATTAATTTGTTTTCTGGGATATATATATATATATATATATATATATATATATATATATATATATATATATATATATATATATATATATATATATATATATATATATATATATATATATATATATATATATACATATATACACTTACGCTAAAGCTCAATATATCCGTTTTTATACAAGATACGAGAAAAAATTGTATACGTTAATTATATAGTATCTTGAGCTGCATCTTATACAATTATTTTAACAATCACAGGATGACCGTAAGTCGTTGATGATACAAATTTTCTTTTTTTTTCCGAACATCTCTTATATTATTGCATTTTTGGGTTTTTCATCGAATTATTTAATGCATGTTTGTTGAGAAAAAATTGTGATAGCGTTTATTGTTTTTAAGTTATTTCAATTGTTTTGCAACTTTTAACCTTTTTGGGGCACATATCAAAAATTATGAAACGCCGTTTTAACCAATAGATAACAAATCGAAATGCCGTATACAGACCGCTCTCAAATAATGACTGAATTTAAAAAGATCAAACTGCCGTAACTCAATTGTTTCAAATGGGACATCCTGTATTTTGTTTCAGTAGTCAAGGGCATAATAATATAATACAATAATGTTTAATAGGTTATTGTAAAAAAATGTTTTCGGATTTTCGTGAAAAAATTGTTGGTAAATTGTCATACAACAATTTTTCTGCGAGTTTTGCCGAAAAGCTTTTTGGGATTAAATAGCTTGAAGAGGTTCGTTGGCCAGGAAAATCGGACCAGTTTTTTCGGAAAAGTTTAATACTTTTTCAAACAATAAAGTTATTTAGATGCAATGTGGTACATTGTCTATATTAGTAAACCAGCAAGGAAAAAAAGCATCAGATTTTGACGGTAAACAGTTGAATGTGAATAATGTCGTTGAAATGTGTTGGATTTTGATTATTTCAAATTGGGCGAGACGGGCGTGACGGACGCAGGCACTGAGGGGTGAACGGGGCCGATCGAGTGGGGTGGAGCGACACGGGGGCCCGAACAAGCCGTTTTTTAGAACGTCGCCGGAAGCGAACGGAAAGCTGCAGGAGAAAACGGCCCGTCCGAAACGTTAAGGGGCTAATTTTATTGAGGCAAAACTTTTTTGGGGATGTTGGAGTGATAAAAATCCGAGAAACAAGAGCAAAAACTGTATTGTCGACCTAAAAAGGTGATCTGATGAGGGGTCTCTCTTCTCTGAAGATACGGTATCACGAAACGCGCCATTATCAAAAACGGAATCTCTAGAAAATGTTACATCGAGTAGGCCGGTTTTTATTCTTTCACGGTTCACGGGATTCTTTTATTAAATATCAAAGTTGAAGCACTTCATAGAGAGCGGCTGGTTTTGCGTGAAATTAGTCTACCTTCAACAAATCACGTCGGTGGAACTTTTGGCAGAGAGGGGTTAAAAATTATTTGATCAAACGTCAAAATTTGCGACACTTTGTACGCTAATCACGACGTGTAAGTTACGTCCGGAATTAATATAGTGCCCGACTAACCTCGCTTGACATATGCACAATCAACCAAGGGTTGCGGTGCTATCGGGGCGGCAAGGCCGCGGACGAGCCCTGAGGGAACAAAAAAAAAAAAAAAAAAAAACCTCGCTTGACTATTAAAGATTACGTGTTTAATCGATTGAATTTGTTAATTTAAAAAACCGTTTTTAAATTGGTCCTTTCATACCCATTTTTAAAGTCGACTATAGTCTCATTTACAATAATTATTGTTTGACGTCCATATTTTTGAGATATGTTAGAAATGATTGTTACAAAAGATTTTCAAACAAGAAGATCGTGTAGTTTTGCAACATGTTACTATCTGTTTGTGTAAGGGTAATTATTTATCAAGTGATTATTAATGAGGCGGTAAATAAACTCAGTATTCTGTATGTAATAAAATATAATTTAAGGAGTTGTGTCAAAAAAATTCAATTTTTACATAGTAATTTTTTTTAAACGTTTATCTGCAATTTTTACCGGTTAGCCATATATTATGTAATTCTAAATGTTTTTTAAACGTTCGTATTGTAAATTTATATTAGCACATTAAAGTCTAAAGTTAATTTTAATGGAAAAATGCTTTTAAAAATATACTTTTAAGTGACATTTTTAGTGGCATACCTTCTAAAGAATGCATTTTTTATGATACTTATGTAATTGTGTAACCGCGGAATGTCTATAAATCGAACATTTATTTAACTCTATATACGCGGAGGCCACTACTTTCGATTTTCAATCGCCAAATTTTTTTTATTCAATGCCAAATTGCAAGGCCTATTCCAAAATGCAGTTTGTTTTTCTTCTTATTATTAAAACATATTATGGAAGAAATTCTGACGCAGCAAGTGCGTTATGGTAGAGTATGGTAGAAATTATCAATGAAAACGGAAAATTTAAATATAGCATATATTGATGCAAGTGCGTCACGGTAATGAACCATAACATAACTAATACATATTATGGAAGAAATACTGAAGTACGTCACGTAAAGGTAGATCCATGCGAAAAGCTTCATCCGTGCGGAAAGGTAGATCCATTCGGAAAGGTAGATCCATGTGCAAATGTAGTTCCATGCGCAAATGTAGATTAATGCACAAAGGTAAATCCTTTCGCAAAAGTGGATCCAGGAGAAAAGGTCGATTCTTGACAAAAGGTTGATCTTTTCGCAAAGGTTGATCCATGCGCAAAGGTAGATCCATGCAAAAAGGTAGATCCATGCGCAAAGGAAGATCCATGCGCCCACTAGTTTCTACTATATAGGTTATACTGGTAATCAAATTTAATGCCTGCTTTCATTAAAAAATACATGTTTGCTATTCAAAACATTTTAATGAAAATTCACTACCATAACGCACTTGTTGCGTCCAGACTTTCTCAAATAGGGAATTCGTTAACAAAGATGAAAATGAAGTATCATAATTTCAACGAGCTGATAAGTCCATGCGCCAAGCAAGCGAAATGAATTATATTTGGATCAAAAAGTTTTAAGATTTGTTGCTGTTTTATATGCATTAATAGAATTTTCTGACTGGTGATATAAGTTTGTTAATCCCTCATTTACAAATCTTGAATATGTGTTGCTATTTGTTGCTTTAGTTCTTTGTAGCATATTAATATTAAAATAACCCAGAACTTCCTAATCACGTACACGCATGTTTAAATTGCTGACGTATTTTCTATAAATCTTTATAGTTTCGACAACGGTAAACCACATGCAAGTGCTTCCCACTGGGGTTTTTATTTTTTGAATAGTTTCTTTCTATATAGAATTTACATATTTTTTTCGATGAGTACTTCCATTCGGTATATGTCTCTGGCAGTATTCCATAAACTATCTGAAACTTCCATTTTGCAATTTCTTTAAAGATATATTAGACTGTACCATAGCTTTAAAGAAAATCATAATTGAATAGCAAGTGCGTTATGGTAGCGAATTTTCATTAAAATCTTATACGTCACAGATTAGAAAAATTAATTCTTTTTAGCTTTGAACTTGGAGATCTGAATTTTGCATAGAAACCTGCGTACTAAACTTGGTTGCCACTGTTTTATTTTCGAAGATACAAAAATTAAAAATTTCCGAAAGAAAACCCACGCTTTTCCTGGCTAACGAACTTATCCAAGCCATTCACAAATAAAACCTACTTACCAAATTTTATTATTAAATAATTTATATATATATATATATATATATATATATATATATATATATATATATATATATATCGTGAATGGCTTGGATAAGTTCGTTAGCCAGGCAAATCGGACCAGATTTTTTCAGGAAAAGTTTGTTTTCTTTCGTAATTTTTTTTTTATCTTCGAAAATAAAGCAATGGCAACCAAGTTCAATATGCAGGTTTCTATTGTAAAACGTATACCATAAACCAAAATTCAGATCTCCAAGTTAAAAGCTAAAAGAGTTACCTATAATAATTTAATTTTTTGCAACTGACCCAGAATGTGGATTTTAGGGTTTCTAATGAGCCCTCATCCTAAGAAATTTTATCCACAAAAATTCGCTAAACGTGTTATACATGCTCGACAAAATAATCTTCTAATTCAAAACTGTTTCTTTATATTCGTTAATTAATCCATTTTCCACGGTGAGCATCTGCCTTGGCATTTTTCCGTATAAAATTCAACACAAAAACAGCTTACATCGTTTACAAATGAACAAAGAGCAACATTTGGGAACACAAAGTACGGATAAGTAAAGCGAACACCAAGAACGCGGGAATTACATAAATCACACAAGAAGAACAGGTATGCGAGACGTTACGAAATTAAAACGCGAAGTAAAGCGGCTAACCACCGACGGGGAATCACCTAACGCCAGGGTGGAAACCCTAACGATCGACGGGAAATCAACGAAAAAGTATAGAGATGAGCAAATGATTATTGATGTTATAGCTAATATTTAGAATCTAATAGTCCAGCTGCTCGACTTAAAAAAAACAACGAAAAATTTAAAAAAGGAAAAATGCACGTAGAAGCTTCAATTAAGGACAACATTGACAATTAAGCACAAAATAGTCAATTAAGGGCAAAAATTACAAAGAGCGTCTAAAAAATGCTGGCAACTGACTTATTTTTGCTTAATTGATACGTATTTGAAGAGAAAATACATCTTCTTTTATTAACTACAATAAGCAAAATGTCCAGAAATCCAAACCCTAGTTATAACTTCTGTAATTTAATTACCCACTGCTGTGTTCCTCGAGCTTTTTGTAATCAGAAAAAATGGCCGTTTATGAATTTCCATTTGCTTTAAAATAGCACTTTAACGTGTACAGCTTTTCTTTATTTAAATTTCTTGTGGCATGTCGCAAAAGTAAAGGATTTATCGAAGTCTTCAGCAATATGTGGTAATGATATTTTTACTATTTTAGGCACAAAGTTGTCAAATATCTGACAATTTGTTTATTTGCAGCTACAGACTAAATTTTACTTTCAAATGTTTTACTAAGTATTTTATTATGAGCCTCATTTTGTTGTGTTTTCTGTCTGATTGCGAATTTATATTATTTAGTTAAGATGTTTGATATTCAAAAAAGTTAATTTAGATGGCCTACTACCAATGTTAGATTTGAAAAATAAATGTGCTTACTTTTCTTCAGTTAGTTCTTAAAATAAATCGCGTTACTATCATGTGACTTATTATTCAAAATATCTTTTAGGCACAATTCGACAAGCTAAAAATCCAATATTTAGGTTACATGTTTGATATACAATGACATAGATGTAATTTAATTTAGGTATGATTTATTTTGTGAGGCATAAACTACTTCTAGCTGCTTGATTCGCTAAATTGGCGCTGTGAATACATCTCGTCTGTTTAATGCAACAGTTAGTGGCTAATAGACCTGGCTTTCGAGGTCATACAGTTATCACCACACATCACATTGTTTGATATACCAAAAATTTAATTTACATGACCTTCTAATGTTAGATTTGAAAAATAAACTTGCTTACTTTTTTGTTCAGTTAGTTATAAAATAAATAGCGTTACTATCAAGTGACTTATTATGCAAAATGTCTTTTAAGCACAATTTGATAAGCTGAAAATCCAGTATGGCTGCCATAAGGAAAACAGTAGTCGTGGAAAGAATTGGTACGCGAAACAATTGGTACGCAAAAGAAAACCGTCGCTGATCATGGCAACAAATTCGTCATCGGAATGTCTCTCAATCATGTTAAAGTCTGAACCGTGCCAGATTTAAAACAAGAAATTCCTTAGAGCGCAAAAACGAAATCGTGAAATTTTTTTTTTGAATGACTTTTAAACGTCGTTAATTAGTATTTATTTTGCAATGAATTATAAAACGAGTAGGAAATTTGCCAAAATTGTATTCTTTTACTCAATCACCTAGGTCTTATGGTTTCCAAGATTACTCTGGTGAAAAATTTCAGACACACTGTATGTACGTATGTATGTATGTATGTATGTGAGGTAAACATTTAAACTATTTTTGAAAGAGGCTTTATATTTAATTTCAACAAAATTTAATGGCACCTTGCATAAAATGATGTAATTAGCTTTTTAATTCTGACGCAGAAAAGGAAAAAAAAACTATAAATTAATTTACTTTGAAAATAATGATTACATGGTTAATATAACGTTGGTTTAAAAAATGTGTAGGTTAACAATAAAATAAAAGCGACTAGAAACTGTATGCCTTTAAAAGTAAGAAAACAGATGCCATTAGGTTAATAATGTAGTTTCTCCAACGTCTGTGTGATTAAATTGGTTTAGTGAATTAGCACAAAAAGAAGAAATTAAAATAAATGGTTTATTAATCTTTTTTCACATTAAGTACAAAATAAGCAACATTACACACATATACAATTTCGTTCAATGGGAAGGAAAATTTCAGGCAACAATTGAAAACACTCCATGCTAACTATTACTATTTACAAAATAATAATGCACAAAAACAAAAAAAAACTAAAATCTAATTAATTAGAATAGCAAAACTCATGTTGAAAATATGCTAAGTTGATAAGATACATAATAATTTTTGCGAAATATTGTTTACAGGTTTAAAAAAGTTTATATAGAATCTCACTAAAAAGCTTACTTATCGATGAACATTCGTGAAATGTAATTATTTACAAACTGTATTTTTTACCAAAATCATTTCTTAACCAGCTGGCAGGAAACAATATTATAAGTATAAGCATCTAAATGGATATACAAATGAATAAAAATTTAAAACAATTTTCAAACACACAAACTATAATGCAGAAGGTGGTGAATGCTTTGTATACCAACTGGCTTAGAATAGTTGCGTATAAAATTTAACTTGTGTAAATTTGAAAATTTTATTCACACATCAATTTTGCTATTTCCTGAATATATTATATTCACACGCAAAAATATCTACTTTAGTAATTATCAACATATCTCACACATAAATAGACATCAGTCTTATAACAATGTATCACAAATTAATTCCAGACAGACCTCTAAATAAACTATGGAACACAAATTCTACAACTTGTGATTCAAAGATGCAAAAGTACAAGGAAACGACGGAAACAGTAACTTTAGTACGTACATTTTATAAATAAACTCAGATTAATTAACCATATTCATAGACAGTAACAGAGCAGTTCACCAAGGTGTTAAACATGAATATGGCCAATCACCAAATAAGCAGGAAAGGAAGGAAGGACCCACAACCATCGAAAACACTCTTTCGAGCACAACTAACAAATGATTCACACGGGGTGAACGTTCCATCGATTCGCAGCAGCTGGCACGTGGTTTTTAGAAAGGTGCTGCCAGATTATACAAGTTAGCACCGACTTAAAGAATAATCTATTTGAAGAGGTATTCAAACAATATAGAATCTTTTTTTTGCATTACCTAGCCTTTTGGCAATTATTTTCAAGCAAAGAACAAATGTTAAAAAATAATTAATAAAATAAATATGATATCTTGTCGGTGTGAATTAACCAGCAGCCAAGTATTTTGATCATTTTGACCACTTGTTTTGAGTTTATAATTAATCGAATAGACAACCTTCTTTGTAATTTTGGGAGCTTTGATATGTTCAATGTTTATCCCTTATTTCAGATATTGGTAAAGTAAATATAAGATCCCAGCTTGATACAATCAATATAGTCTCCTTCAGAGGATATTGATTTCGATTTTTTATGGACTGATTAATGTATAGAAATGTGCACCGTTTCTTAAACTATGGATTGAATTAGATATGTTGTTATGTTATTTAATGTACAAATATTTTCAGTGGAAACCCTATGTCCAATTAGAAAATTCTAAAACAATATCAAGGTATTGTTGCACAATATTTTTTCCATATCATCTTCGATCCAATACGGCCGACTGTATTTTCCGATACCAACAAGACGCCGCATAGTTCTATAATTAGTTAATCGGTTTTGTTTACATTTGCTTGATTGAGATCTGAAATACACATACAATAGGTACCTACCTATCTATCGCGAATACTATTTTAAAGTGTTTCGTAATATAAATTTTTATCTTGACAATTTAATTGAGAGTACTAATCTATTTTCGTGAAAATTTAAATATAGAAACGAGTGTGCTAGATCTGGCAGCTAAAAAAATATTATTCTACAAAATACATTAACGCGACTGTAACTCACAGAAGACATTTTCTAAACGCAACACTTATCTGGCAACGTTGGCGCGATTTAGTTTAATCTACCAAATCTCTGTATCTGCGATAGAAGCCGAAAGGACTCTAGCCCGATGGTGTTCGCTGTCAGGAGGAATGATTACACGTTTGGGGGAAGCAAGTAACATTTCTTGAGCGTGGGATTGCGAGTAGAAATGACGATTGCACAGTTTAGGAGATACGGTGGAGGGGTAATTGATACGTTCCCGCCACAATTCCTCGGCTATCTCTTTCTCAATTTCATCTTCAAAAGTATGACCTCCCTGTGCCCTATATGTTCCTTTTGCTGGTTTGGCAAATTTTAGACCAGAGTTAGCCATACGATAACTTTCGTTGCGGTTTATTTTTCTCGTGTTAAATAAATTTAGAGTGTGCTTATTCTGTGAATATTTGGTATGTGGTTTAGGAGTGTTGGGACGTTTTTGGATCTTACCTTTATTCTGAGCAGGAGATAATGGTTTTCCAGTATCTTGCATATGAACATAAGCGCCTTTAGTTGCTAGTGGTTTCGGAGACATGGGTCTCGTACTTGGTGACACTATGGTGGATGGTGGCATTCTAACAACTTCTGACACTGGTGTCGTCGAGCCAGGAGTTGCTTTTATCACTATTTTACCAAACTGGGGCGACATTGGTCGGGAACTATCTACATTTGGTACAGTGAGTGACTTATCTTGTTTAACCGGTTTTACAGCCTTTAGTATTCTAAGGCGCGGTAGTGGACTGGGATTAGGGCTTTCAGTTGGTTTTACAAAAGGACCCGGTTCAAATGTAGTATGAGCACCTTTTCTTCGTTTTAAACTATCCGACATATACATAACTTTTCCTTCCGCATCTAAAGTTACTCTGGCACCTTGACGCCTCCTTCTTTCCAATGAATCAGCTGAGATATCAATTGTTCCTTCTGCAGGTTCACTACAAGGCAGTTCGTTTAACGAAATGTATTCAGTTTCTCGTAATTTTCCAGTGAGAACGGTTTTCAGGTTTTTATTAACAATATCATTTGCATATAATATTTCTTCCGTCTTAGGCATAATTGTTTCGTTGTTGTTTCTTACATCTGCAATTGTTACATATTCGCCAGAATCTGGTACATCCTCTTCTTTGCAAGGCGATTTACTTTCACGCCTCGACCTTAAATTGGCTATATTTAGTTTAATTTTTCCAAACATGTTGTTTAAAGGCATTAGAGAGGCTTTAAAAAGAGGCTGAGTTTGAGGAGATTTACTGGTAATTTCTTCTTTAATTGTGACTGTACCACCGCTGGGCGAAGGAGCTCGAAGTGTTTTCGCAGCCTGAATAATATTTTCATGTTTAATTTCGCTATTTGTTAATGGCATTTTAGTTGTATTTTTATTGATGTCACAGTTTTCTGCACCGAATACCTCCACAGTTGCGTATCCAGATAGAGGATTGACGTTAACCACCTGAATCTTGCCACTAGTATTGATATTTCTAGTCAAATTCATTACATTTTCTTTGTTTCTTTCACATAATGTACTCTTATCTTGCGATCTGACAGACAAATTAATTTTACTTTTATCAGTACTTTTACATCCTAATCCGTTTTTACTTCCAACTGAAAAATCTGGAACATCTCCGATTATCTGAGGGGAGTAACTTGTTATGCTTTCATCATCACTATGCGGGGGAGTAATTACACACATTGAAGGTATTCTACTTGAGTTAATAGTAGTTTTTACACGGATCCTTTCGATTCTTTCAGGACCTTCCATATCAGAAGATTCAGAAAATTCGAATTCTGATCCACTCCTAACACCGTTTGGGCTGTTGATAGACTCTATAGGAGAACTTGATGTGTTGTGACCACTATCTGGTGATACATCTCCTTTACTACTGTTATTATTATTACAAATATTTTGTTTATGAATTACAGCAACTACCCTTGCTTTGCTGTTGGTTGGAGGACTACGTTTAACGGTGCCAGTTTTATCACTTGAGAAATTATGCTCTAAAGAACCTTCTCGAGAAGTATCCTTATTAGATACTTTAGAAAGAGAGCTTTTTCTTTCTGGCACAGCAGGACCAATTACTAAAGATTTGTTACTGTCAGCTGCCTTCAGAGTGGTACACACAGTCCCAGCTGAACTCGTCGTTGTTGAGGTAGAACCTTTTCCAAATAATTCATATTCATTTTCAGCTGTCAATATGGTATTATTTGAGCTAGAGTTAGAAAATGCTGAAGTTGAATGCAGAGGTGTGGATGGCATATCTTCTTCTTTTAATGTCTTTAGTCCGCTATCCATATGAAATGATGTATAATAGCCTTCTGTATCACATGAATAGACAGAACTAGTCTCGCCATCTTCCTGAAGATCGTGAATTATATCGGGAGTTAAGGTTCCTTCACTTGTACAACTACCCGAAGTTGATACATTTAGGTTAAATCGTCTTCTACTGTTGACAGAACTCGGGAGCTGCAGGTTAAGAGAATTATTAGATGTAGCATTGGAAGTTGTAGATTTCGGGTGTGTGGTCGTTGTGCTTTCTGAAGCAACGGAAGCTCGGCCACTTTCTGAGCTTGCACTCCAATTACCGCTTGAAGAGTGTGGTTCATCTTTACCTCCAGATCTTCTACGTCTTGGCAGTGAATTTTCTCGTAATTTAACAGCAATATTCATGACAGATGATAAAGGTGTTGCAATAGGCATACTAGCATTAGATTTTTCAGAAGATGACACAGAAGCGCTACGTTCATGAGTTTTCTTTCGTTCTCTGTCGATACTTCGTTTTCGTTTTAGTGTAATCGTTTCGTAAATATTAATTACTTCAGACTCGTCTTTTTTAGCATTTTCATTTTTTGACTCCGAACTTTTATTCATAAATTTATCGTATCTGTTCTTTCCCCATTGCTTTAACGTACTAAAGTGGGATTTCTTAATTTCAGATGATTCCTTTTTACTAGACGTCCGCAAAATATCACTACTCTTGCTGCGGCACACAGCACCAATTCTTGCGGATTCAGTCTCATTGTTTATAACCAAACTGGACGGTTCTTCCCTGTTGGAGCAAGTAAATTGAAAGTGTTTTATTTTGTGAAAGTAGCTCACTGAATGATGGTGTGTTTATGCAAATATGTATAGTACACACTAAAGTGTCAAATAGTTATTTGAATTTTGTATTTACAATTCTTTTTTAAATAAATTTAAGATGTGAATAAAAAGCCGAACAAGCATGCGTATGTTAATCAAAACAGTGCCTTGTTTGTATTGAAAATTATTTTGATTATTTTACAATATATTTGCATAAGCAAACACACAAAAGTGTTAGTTATAGAAACTACAAAGCTTGAAACATACCCTGCCGTAAGTGCGTCTTGTATTTCTTTTTGATCCGTTCCTGCTAGGGTGTTCCTTCTCCTGCTTCTAGGTCGCCGTACTCTAGATTTTCTCTTTATCGTACTGCTGTCGCCCTCTGTACGCAAGTTTAGTTCTGCCCCATAGAGTAACGATCGTCTCTGTGCAGACATACGATCAAAGCTTTTTCCAGAGACATCGACCGCTACTATCTCTGCAGGAAACCTGAAATATATAAATGATTTTAGTATGGGCTCAAAGATGGCATCGCGGAATTCCGCAGGATATTTAATGTAGGTCAAGTATATAACACTTAAACATACTTAAGCGCAACAACTTGAAGCTGTTCTTCCGGAGAAGGCAGTTTATGGTCGATGCCTTCATCGTCAGAAACTATCGTTCCGTCCGTGGCTTCACCGTCGCTTAATGTAACATTAGGAACTATTCTGCTAGTGCAATCTGTGTTGACGGTAATATCTCCCAAAGCTTCTGCTGATGTCCATCTACGTAACTCTTCTACAGCTGCCGGCTGCAACAAAAATTAGGTGGTTAAAAAACTTCGAGAATTTCACATAAGTAATTTATCATTTTTGTCACAATTTTATTTCTTTAACGTCGGTCTATTTCCGCGACTATGGCCAATCACCGACGTCAGAGAGCAGTTTCGCCTTACTATTCTGGGAATTTTGCCGCACCCCAGCCATTCTGTAAGGAGGGAAGGGATCTTTAACGTGCCCAACATCGCCTGGAAACGGGACCGACGCGTTTACGCCCCCTCCGAAGGGCGGAACGTGCAGACATTCAACCTGCTCAAACACAATGCCACAAACTCCTTGATGTTAATGTCACAGTATGTACTGAAAAAGTGAAAGGAGAATCCTGGGATCGAACCCAGTACCCTTCGGTTCAGAGGCACACGTTCTTGCCACTGAACCACCGAGGCTCTATTTTTGTCACAATGAAATCAAATAAATTAAATATTTTCGGCTATGCAGAGTCTTTTTTAGTGAATTTTCTTAAATAAAATTCACTAATGAGGAGATCCCAACTTTTGAATTTTGAAAAAAATTCTTCAAATGAGCACTAATTAGGCCACCTAGAACACATATCCGGGGTCAGTTTCAATTTATATATATATATATATATATATATATATATATATATATATATATATATATATATATATATATATATATATATATATATATATATATATATATATATATATATATTTATTTGTGCGTGTGTGTGCGTGCGTGTCTGTATCACACCGATAACTCAAAAAATAATGGGTCGATTTTAATTCAATTTAGTGAAAACCTTTCTTGACCAAGTGGCTTGGATGAGTTTGTTATCCAGGAAAATCGGCCCAGGTTTTCTTTCGAAAAAAAATCATATCTCCGGAAATAGCAAAGCTAGGGCAACCAAATTCGGTACGCGGATTTATCTCGTTATAGGTAAATTACTTGCCAAAATGTATATCTGTAGATCAAAAGACAAAAAAGTTATAGCCATCTAAAAAAAATAATTGGGTTTTCCTCAAAACGTCAAAGTCGCGATTTAAAACGTCAAAATTGGCAACATTTAGGCAAAGAACCTGAATCTAATACAGGCCATGGAAAGAAAATGTCTCAAGAAGAATGTTTTACAAACCCCGAATCTTAGTTTCAACCGTCATTGTCCCTCATTTTACTAAAATATTTCCTGAAAATTCATTTCAAATAGACCATTTCTCTGATGCTTTGGCAGTAGTCTTAGCTATAGAGCTGATGGTATATATATATATATATATATATATATATATATATATATATATATATATATATATATATATATATATATATATATATATATATATATATATGGTATATAATTTTTGTCGAATTTTCGTAAAAAATCAATAAAGCTCAATATATCAGTGATTATACAAGATATGAAAAAAACTGTATACATTAATTATAGAATGTCTTGAGCTACATCTTAAAAATTATTTCTACAATCACAGGCTGGCCCATAAGTTGTTGGTGATACAAATTTTCCTTTTCTTTTAGTCGAACACGCCTTATGTTATTACATTTTTGCATTTTCCATCGAAATATAATGCATGTTTGTAAGAAAAGAAATTCGGAACGCAGCACGTGCGTTGTGGTAGAGAATTTTGATTAAATGCTTCATATTTGAATAGCTAAATTTGCTATTTTATTAACCTATAAGGTTGACCAAGAAACTAGTTTTTTCGGGAACACTTTAAGATTACTTTCGGAAATGTTTGTACATTTTCAAAAAATAAAGTTATTTTGATGAAACATGGCACATTGTTTTTACTATATAGGTTATACTGGTAACCAAATTTGATGCTTGCTTCCTTAAAAACACACACACTTATTTGCTATTAAAAACATTTTTATAAAAATTCACTACCATAACGCACTTGCTGCGTCCAGACTTTTTTAGTTTTGGCTCCTTTTTAAATATACGCTATGGCAGCAATGAATAAAATAAACAGATACTGTATTTCGCCTACCACAAAAGTTATCCCTAACAAAAAAAAAAGGGAGAACACACAGGAATTGGTATTTTAACGTCTAAGAAGTTTTTGATTAATTATATCCATCTTTAATATAAAAAATATATCTTCATATTTGTCAGCCCTTAAAGGTCTATTTTCTAATCTTGCTTTATATTATCTTTATTTCAAGTATTTTGCAAAAATTCTAAATTTCATCAAAAATACTCAAAACTTAGTTCTACAAAAATGTTTTGACGAAGGAAGTACGTAATGATAGATAATTTTTTTATAAACAATTTCGAATGCTAATAACTCAACTTTCCATCAATAAAGAAACTTGGTACATAGTATAGTGCCCGTCCATACGAAACGCTTGTGTATCAAATTTAATTCAAATATCTTTCTTATTCTGAGTAACACAAATTTTTCACAATAAAACTGAAATATTTTGTAAAACTGTTATGATAAGGCTGACTAACGAACTTCTTCAAGCTATTACTCAAACACACGAGCATACGTATGCTCGTACGCACGCCACCCATGCACACATTTTCTACAAAAATTCGCGAAAATTACAATTTACTCAAAAAAGACTTAAAACTTTATTCTGCAAATCTCATTCGTTTGCATGTGCCAACGTAGCAATTGTAACTCTCCACTAATGAAACACATCTGTTGAGTTTAATTAAAATTAGTTAATTACATTCTAAGTTGTGCTGATAAACGTTTTTTAACCAAAAAAAGAAAGACATAGGCGAGGAAGTATGACCGGTATGTACGAAACTTTCTGTGATAATATAATTCGTCCAGTTGTTAGTAACATAATTTACGAATGGACACATACTATTCTGTTTTAATTTTCTGTTAAGCAGTACGTAATTTTTTTTTTCAAGTATTTGTTCAGGGCTTCATCACCACAGGGTTTATTGTGACATTTAAACTGTCCATGTTCCTAATGGCCTCTTAATGAGATTGGACTTTATTTTACCCTACCTACTAACCAATTTACCTTGTGCCGACAAGATTTAACAAGCATTTGTTGACGTTTCATTTGTAAACTGATTTACCTTGTATATGCACTTCTTCTTTTTTTAGCGACCTTATGTAAATAAAAAATTGCTAATTAGGATATTATTATATGAGCGAATTTTCTTTTGACAATTTTTCAGAAAATTTTCTTGGAAAAAAATTGTTTTTAATTTTCCTAATACAAAAATTTGTTTTGAAGTTTTGTCCGAAAAAAATATTTATCGATGTTTTCATGCAACATTTTTTTCAGCGAAATTCGTGAAACAAACGGCGACAATAGAGACTTTTGGAACGACATGAATGAAGTACTAAACATGTGTGAAGCAGGTGAAATAATAATTGTTGCCGGAGATATGAATGGGTGGTTAGGAGTAAACAGAAACGAAACTGATAAGTACGGTACCGTAGGGAGATGCAAGAAGTAATGAGAATGGAGACTATTTGATTAATATGTGTCTGGAAAAAGGCCTGTTCATTGTTCATATCGAATACGTGGGTTAAACACAAAAGTATCCATAAGTATGTAGGGCAAAGGCGTGATGTAAAAAGTATAATAGTATAATAGATATACATTGTGTATGAAGATATTGGGCACACTGATAAATATATTAGAGTTATGCGAGGTGCTGAATGTGGGTCTGATGTTTTTATTGTGGTGTCTTAAATAAAACTGGGACAAGAATGGATAAAGCGAGTGAGGAAACAAGAAAAACAAGTGAGAATCAAAGTTAAGGTAACCTATAGCGGCTGAGAAAACGGAACTGTATGCTTATCTATTGAAAAAAAAGACTGACCAATTTGCATGTATTATGGAACGAATACATCAAAGAATGTAATGTGAATAGTGCATGGGCGGCGCTGAAAGATACGATAATGGGACGTACAAAGACACATGTGGTGAGGCGAGAATTGGATGCTTTAAGAAAGATGCGTGGTGAAATGAAAAAGTAAAGAAAGCTGTGGATGTCAAGAAGGAAGCATATAAAAGAATGGAAAATACCAAAGAGGTGTGAGGGAAAAAGAAACGCCTGGTTGAGTACACAAAATTGAAAAGTAAGTGCAAACAAATGGCTAGTGACAGTAAGCGACAACAGGAAATGAATGAGGCTGAGAAAATAAATACTGCTTCGAAGGGAACAAGAAATTGTTGTGGAAGTGGATAAAAGGGGAAAACATACTGGAAGAAACATCATTGGGGTCGTCAGTTTAGCGCCAGCTACTGATGAAGACAACTTCGTTGTCAAAATACGTATGTAGTGCATAACTCTCTGTTATTATTTTTGTGGTTTTTGTTTCAGTTTCCAGCCACAGAGTTCAACCTTAGTCTTTTAATAAGAGAGTGTGTACGCGAAGATGTATGAATGCAAAAGAAGCAAAAATAGCTTGTCAGGACTGAAGTACATGAAGAAACATTTTTAATAAACAGCATAGGCTTTGTGGTGTGCCTACCCCTTTATGCGACTGATAGTGGTGGTAGTACTGGTAGTAGAACTTGTAATAGATCCCCTTTATAATAATAGATTGTATTAGATTCCATTTATAATACACTTTTATAACATATTTTTTATATTTTATAATTACCCAAAGAATCCGAGAAACCGAAAATATAACTGCCGAATAACACATTACATTACATTGTCCTTTATTAAATATATCACACATTTCTTTTTGTACATATTTTCTTATTTTTCACCTTAAAGAGTAATGTAACAATATGTATGAATAGGCTTCAAACAAAGCGGTTTATCTGACACTGTTTCAAAGAAGAAGCAATATATTTACAAGACAAATTTCTTTCAGGGGGCATATCAGTGGAAAAATGCGGCCTGGAAATCACCACCATTATTTAGGCAGTGGCGGGCTCTTGCACTAAGAGATGAATTAATATTTCTTCGACTTCACTTGGCTCGCCATTCGTTTTCATTTGGTATCTACTTATCTATTTCGGATACATCAGCAACAGCATTTTAGAACCTATAACATATGGAACGGGAGCGTAAGCTATTTTACACCCTTCTATTGTTCCGTTATAAAATTAAAATAATTTGTCACCCAAAAATGTTACAGAACCCTCCATCAACCACTCTTTACACATATACATATTTCTTGACCATTTATCTAGATCTCATAGCACTAGAAGTTGTTTTTTAAAGTGATTATACTGTAGTACTGATATTACAGAAGCGCTAGCGCAGCAAATACGTTGTAGTAAAGTTGTTGTAAGAATTTTCTTTAAATGGTGGTAAAATAAAATTTAAATTAATTTTTTCATTCAAACCAAAAACAACATAATGTATGTTATGCGTTAAAAGTAAAAACCTGGTAACATAATGATAGTTATATATGTTAAGTAAAAAAAGTAGACAGGATATGCAGAGCAGCGGCGGTTTCTCTAAGGAGACAGAGGAGGCCGGGCCTCCCTAGTCAGAATTAGTTTCATCGTCCCTGTTCAAGTAGTCAGTTAGTTACATATAACTTTAATCCAATATTTAATATTAAAGTCATACTTATTCATATTATTAATTATTATTCAAACCATATTCATATAAAAATTCTCTAAATCTGCAATTACAATTACAACCGGCAACGCTGCTGAGAAGTATATTACCAAAACGGAGCGATCTTCTTGTGTGCTTGTGTGACGTCACGGAAGCCCGGTTCACATGTTTTCGACTTTGGACCATACTTGAATGCATTTATTTGAATGCATCCAAGCATTAGTGCCCTGGCAAACCAATTAAAACCGCGCTTAACATCACGTGCTCGGAGGCTAGACTCTCCTGCTAATGTGAGCGTTGGTAAGGTGGAATTTTATTTCTAGGATAGTTTTTACAGTGTTGTCAAACAGAAGCAAATTAATAAAAGTTTCTGTTTATATCTTGAATCAGGATGATTTCAAACAATATCAACAAACTCTGAGAGAATCTATTGGCCTAAAACGTCATCTTAACGATCGCCATTTTCTTTTTCTTTTACACACTTTTAAATTTATATTTGAACATACCGTGGTTGTATTTTTAATTTTACAAAATAAAAGCACAGATATTTCTTACGCTAAGAAACGTCTGATTGTATTAACTATTAACTACTACATTGCGATATTTTAGACATAATGAAATTCATTTTAACTAAATTTACAACTCCTTATTTGAGGATTTTGAAAATAACAAACCAGCACCAAAGAAAAGAAAGACAACATTAAGTATTCAAAATTTACAACAAAATTATAGACAAATTTTTAATGAAATTTTAGATTTAGACACAATAAGTAATCAACTGCAAGTAAGATTTTCGGATTTAAGCGAACTAGAATTTTTCGATTTAATAAAGAAAGACAATTTTGTTTCGTATTCAAAAGACTTTCCAAAGGATATCTTTAAATTATTATTAAAGCAATATCCTGTGTTTGATTCAATTGCATTAAAAAACGAACTGACCACTAGATACACAGATACAGAACTGTTTCAAGATTGCCAGACGCCTATCGAAATAATTTCATTTATTTACAAGAATGACTTAATTTATTGTCTAACCGAGTTTTATAAGATGCTTGCGTTAATAGTCACAATTCCTATCGCCTCTGCTTCAGTAGAAATACGTTTTTTCTGCACTTAAACGCATCAAAACACTTCCCAGCAATAGTGTATAAGTCAAGACAGGTTAAAAAACATATCAATGATTTCTATAGAAAAAAAGGCTTGTTAAAGAACTGACACAGCGGACTTCATTTTACGATAAAGTAATCGATATTTTTGCCGAGCAAAAAGATAGACGGATTCCATTAATTTATAAAAATATTTAGGAACGTATTAGTTTAATTAGTTAAATTCAGTAACAGATGCTCAACATCTATTTTCTCGTTTCCGTTTTATTTATTTATTTTTATTTTCGTTATTGTTATTTAGAATTTATTGTTTAGTTGTTTTTGTAAATATGTAAATAATCCACGAATCCCATTTTCCCGGATTCCTGACACCACGTCCCACGCCCCACCTCTTGGCAAGTTCCATTAATTTACAAAAATATTTCAATAACAGATGCTCTACACCACCTATTTTTTCTTTCCGTTTTATTTATTTATTTTTATTTTCGTTATTGTTATTTAAAATTTATTGTTTAGTTATTTTTGTAAATATGTAAATAATCCCCGATTCCCATTTTCCCTGATTCCCGACACCACGCCCCACCTCTTGGTAAGTTATACTCTACACCTCCGCGTTGGTTCTTGCTGAGCAACAGCGACACGTAAGTCTAGATGCACTCTCACCACAATTAGAACCGTAGACCGGTTTCGCTCTAATTAGAGCACGTCAGTACGGCATACTAATTGCAGAGAAAATAGACCTATAAAGTAAAACGGCTATGGTACCTAACACCAAGTGAGATATAAGACACGAAGCACGTGCCGCCACCTCGTTGCGGAACCAAGTAGTATGTTGTCACGGCAGCTCTAAATAATACAAAGTATTAAATATTAGAGACTGTATACAACCAACTAACAATTTAGTAAATTGTCAGCCCTGGCTCATTTCTACCCTAATATAGGGACAAAGTATGTAAGGCTAGATCGCATTATTGGTGGCGACAAGTGAAATATAATACATAATATTATTATGCTTACATTTATGTTTTTATTTCTTATCAGGAATAAGACAATGCGTTTCGCTGGCTAAGTAGACTTAAGTATGCAAAAGAACGTGTACTTATTGACTGTCTCTGTACTGTGAATTAGATGTCCTGCCCCGGATCCCGGACTTGAACGTATAAATCCCGGAATATATATATATATATATATATATATATATATATATATATATATATATATATATATATATATATATATATATATATATAACATATCAAAATACAGCGAGTAAATTAAAATTCGTTGAATCGTTGATCGTAAATTTCACAAACGACTGAAATTGGCAACAATGCCTCTGCGTTTTGCATCTCGTCATAGACACTCATTGGATTGGATCACTAATTTAAATTTATTTATTTATTGAACTATGTATAATGTATATAGGATTTCTATTATTGAAATTCATTTTTGGTCCATAAACAATATTTAACAATTTAATAAACCTTATGTGTTTATTCCTGTTTATTTATATTCTCAGTAATTCGTGAATAAATTATTTAGAAAGGTATCAAATTTCAAAAATTATTCTTGTAAAAGTCTATATTTTTGTATAAATGGATTTTTCACTGAAAATCTGGAGTGCCAGGAAAACGTGTTACCTTGAAAATTTAAAAAATTACTGCCTCCTCTACCGCGACACTCACGTGCCGCCACTGATGCAGAGTGCTCATTTTAATACTTCCCATCCTTAATATATCTATGAAGTGACCAATAAGACGCAGTTATAATTTCCAGCCGCTACTGTGATGCAGTTTAAGTTAAAAATTACTAAATTATGTTAAGACATATTTTATTGAAAATCTCATAACACTATTAAGTTCAAGATACACTAAAATTAATTAATTTCATATTTCATGGCATTTTGTTAATTAGTTATGACAGGATGAATATTTAAAAATAGAGGTTGCAAATCATGTAAGTAACAATATTTAGTCATAAAAGTAGCATGTTTTATTTAAAAATAATTAGTTGAAAAAATAACTGTGAGAAACACATCCCAATTTGTTGTTGATTCAATGAGTCCTCCATTTGTCTAGGTACATTTTTCATACACGTATGAGGAGGATATGCAAAGTACTAATTTTTAAAAAAATCTCTATTTGTTCTGCATTTCAAGCAGACGTCAAAATGAATTGTGATATATGTTTATAATTTTTTAAAAACTGTCTTATAAATAAGAAAATGTTTTACCAACAATGAAGATGGAATAATATGGATCACCTGGAACTATTAGTAAAGATGATACGAGTGTTTTACTAATTGAAAAATTGAAGAAAGTTTCGATGTGACAGTTTCGAAGGTCTTTGACATTGTTGTTTGAACATTTTAATGAAAAATTGTATTATGTACACATTACACAAGCAATGCTTTTATGTAAGATACCTACACTGCATAATTTATTTGCAAACAACATATACTATATATTACTATTGTTATTATTATATTTGTTAAGTCTTCAGCGATTATGTCTACATAAACTTTATTGAAAAGACGTATTTCAAGAGAATTTTTTAATATACCCCACAGAATCTCTAAAGTTAAATGAGGTCTGGGTATCGTAATAAGAATTATTTAACGGACGATTCACTCATATCCAATATTCAATGACTTGGATAGTCATCGCAGGACCGCTGTGTCTCCTGTAGTCGTAGCTCATATAATCTGATCTGAAATCCCGTGTCTTAAGAAACTTACAAAGTTACCTGTATTCAAGTTACTTTAAAAAAGTTTGGGGCAATAATTCTTTAATCAAATATTTCACACAGATAACTGCCCTATTCTTAATTTTGTCGCCTCTTTTCTTTGCCAATAATTAAGGATATATTTTGTTCGTTTAGTTGTTTAAGTTATTTTCGTTGCTATTACTTTTACAATGAACCGTAATTTTTTCTAGTAATTTTGTACATTTATTAATTTACAATATATGCTATACTATAAATAAATTATTTAAAAAAATATTAAATGTAATAATAAAATTCTACCTAGTTTGAATGTCGTTTCTTAAAATAATTAAAAACAAGTTGTTCAGGATTCAATTGCTGCCACTAAATGGCCACTCAATAAGAAACTTGCGTCTGTTGATGAAGATAATGTCAGGCAATTTAAAATTTACAAATTTTGGGGGATTCTAAATCCAGTAATATTTGTAAATTCTCAAGAGAAATATTAGTAAAAGATTCAGCTCATTTTTTTGGAAGAAAAGTCACGATAGGACATGAAATTTTCAATTTCATCTCACCATATTGCCGCTTGATAGAATTTTTAGAGAATAATGCATATTGCATTAATTTGGTAACAAAGAGAGATGGGTCCACCATTTACTAATTAATGGCCAGTCTGTATATTTTCTAATCAAGACAATATAATAAAATTTGTAATTAACCCATTTAAGGGTATTTTTAATCCAATAGTGTTTGTCAGATTTTGTATAAAGAGGTAGCTAACAAATTCGAAAGAATCGATTAAGAAACAGTTTATGTATGAAATATATGCAGACATGATGGCAAAGAAAGTTAAAGTCAGCCTGTATTATATTTACATGAAGATGAAAAGAACACATTTATGGTCACCTTTTAAAGGATTTCTGAGATTAGTGTTTGGACCTATAAATGTGTTAAATTATCTCTGCTACAAGCACAAACCTTTGCTCATTGTAGGATACATTTTATAAGTTTTATTATTATTATTATTATTATTATTATTATTATTATTATTATTATTATTATTATTTAT
The DNA here is from genome assembly GCA_964006375.1 of Tillus elongatus. NCBI lineage: Eukaryota > Metazoa > Arthropoda > Insecta > Coleoptera > Cleridae > Tillus > Tillus elongatus. The sequence goes on from OZ023262.1 coordinate 158,165,008, forward strand.
TCATTATTATTAATATTATTGGATAAGAATATTAGTTACAATAGGCTTTGAAGTAAATTCCCTATACTATTTCATTGCTTAACATAGTTTGGATCGGATCGCAAATAGATTTTTTAAATAGGTGGTTTCATGCCTTTCTAACTAATTGTCAGCCTTACTGATTGGGGCAAAGACATGAGATTAGAAACCAACCCATTTTAGAGGTTGGTAAATTCAGTGATGTAGTCAGATTTTTGATGAAAATATCAGAATTAGGTTATATTTGACAGAGAGAATGAGTCGCAGTAGGTCCTGAAAATTATAACTACATTTCAATGTTTGATTGTTTGGCAGAGTGGCCAGGGAGCAAGATGATAAATCGAGTTTTTATAGAGGTGGTTCCATCCTTAATGGGCTACACTATATAAGATAATATGTATAATATGTACAGTGTGTCCCCGGACAGAGAAGCATGAATAGGTGAAAACGACTAATTTTTTGAGTTGAAACTTCATTTTCTGGAATTAAGCCCTGCTTGAATAGAAAATAATTTGTCGTAATTTTAATTTTCAAAAATCAAGTATGTCTTGGAAATTTACATAAAACAATAGGAGATACAAAAAATGTTATTAAGAAAAGATGATCGGAGAGAAAAACTGAATAGGACTAAAAAATTTTAAAATCCCATGCCTACTTTGACATTTTGAAATTTTGAAAACAAATAGTATAATGCTATAGAAGAAAAACGAATAAAATAATATTTAGAAAGTTGTCAAATCTAGTTAATTTTAATTAATGTCGGAGCTGTGCTCTAAAACTGATCCGAACTTAACTGTGAAAAATAAAAAAGTTATGCTTACTATACCAGAACGGATTTACCCAATTCAGTGTTATGGAATTGGTGAATTATCTATTTCAGAGGTCAATCAACACACTTCTTTAAATACTTTGAATCAGTTTGTGGATGAACTACCATACGAACCAGGATTTTTTCATAACTTCAACACGACGGTTGCTCTGCCCGCTCGACATTTCGGGTATGTGAATGGCCGAATGCGAATTTTCAAGCAAAATAAATAGCCAATGCTGGTCTAATTTTGTGGCCGCACAGATCTTCGGACTTAACAATCATTAATTTTTATTTTTGGGGCCGGATAAAACAAATAGTATATTCAAATAGGCTTCCAAATCATGTAGAAGTATTAAAAAATCGCGCTAAATTCTATTTTCCCTGAGACTAAAGCAGTTTTCACTGCATTTGGGAAAACATTTAAAATGTGCTAATAAATGCGGCGGACTTATTGAATAAATTAATATTTCAGTATTGTTATGTTAGTACTGAAATAAATTTAGTTTTTGATGTTTGTATTTTCTTATTTTAATGTTCTCATTTATTTAATTATCTAAATGTCTAATAGAGGGATAAAAAGAAAGCGATGGTGTTCAATTTATTATTTTGAACAACTTTAGTTAAGAAATTTTTTAATATCTTCAATAAGGAGGGTGCGTGGAATTAAAATATCAAGGTAAGCTTAGGATTTTGAAATTTTGTATTCATACAAGGTTTTTCTTTCCGATCATCTTTTCTTAATAACATTTTTTCGTATCTTCTAGAGAAAACGCACTTTACTTAAAAAAATTAGTTTTTTGTAAATTTCCAAGACATACTTGATTTTTGGAAACTGAAATTACGACACAAATTATTTGCCATTCAAGCAGGGCTTCATCCCAGAAAATGAAGTTTAAACTCAAAAAATTCGTCTTTTTCACCTATTCATGCGTCGATCCGAGGACACACTATATATATATTATACATATTATGTTATATAGTGTGGCCCATTAAAAATGGAACCACACCTATAAAAACTGGATTTATCATCTTGCTCCCTGGGCATTCTGCCAAACAACTAAACATCAAAATGGAGTTATAATTTTCAAGGCCTACTGCGACCTCTGTCAAATATAGCCTAATTCTGTTAGGGATATTTTCATTCAAAATCTAACACCCTGTACATGTTTTCATTCTCACTTTTGGACTGTCTAAGTTTGACTAATTCGTAATTAACATTTGAATGCCAAGAACCTACTGTTGCTCTGTGTATTACAGGGTGTTATATATACAGGGTCACTCACGGTCGATGGTAGGTTACATGTTTACGGAAAACAGGACATAGGATTAGTTTGAAAATTCGGTTTCTTGGGTAATTTGTTTTGCTCTATCGACCTAACGTATGTTCAGCGCTGTGGAGTTGTCACTTGTATTGAAAAGTTTGATATTTTGAATATGACACCCTGTATCTTATTGCATTTTTTGCTTCGCTATTTCTTTCGGATTATTTTTGTATAATACTTCCCTATACCTATCTCTAGCGGTTTCTGAGAAATTAATTGATTTCCATATATTTTTTTTTGCAAAACCTAGCTTCAATTACATGTTTATTATTGGGGTATTTGGATCCGTAGAAAGCTGAAATTTTTGGTGTAGTTTACCAATGTCCTATATTTTAGTTATGTCCAAGTGAACTTGTTTTATATTATACATGATTGCTCAAAATTTGTAATTTTACCAATAGATAAAAAATTGTGGAAAGTGCATCTTTTTAATGGAACACCCTGTAAATTATCAAATATCCTGAAAGACAATTAAAGTTCCTTTCAAATCATGTATCATATTTCTATACCTAAATAGTCAGGTTTCCGAAATCAAAGCAAGTAAATATCGAAGCGAAACGAAATTTACTAAACAAATAAAAACAATTTTCATTACCTAGAATAACAAATAACGAAACAGTTGAACAGCAGTTAACAATGTTAACACAATAACATAATATGTATAAAAATTTCAAAAGCGTTCACAATATTTGGTTACAATGACCACCGTTGGTTTCCAAACATTTTTGAATCCGGATACTCGTAGAAATATTTGTGGCCCTCGTCATCTCATTGTCATCTAGCTCCTCGATGCGATAGATCACTCGTTGGCACACGTCTTGTTTTTGAATACCAATGTCATGTAAACTTTCCTTTTCAAATTACCCCCACAAGTAAAAATCAAGTGGCGTTAGGTGATCTAGGGTGATTTCGCAGTCCAATTCAACGGTTCTAAACGTCTTAACGAACCTCGCAGCTACATGGATAAGAACGTGTACCTCTGAACCGAAGGGTACTGGGTTCGGTTCCCAGGGATCCCCTTTCACTTTTTCAGTACATATTGTAAAATTAACACCAACCGAGGTTGTGGCATTGTATTTGAGCAAGTTGAATGTCTGCACGTTCCACCCTTCGGAGGGGCGTAAAACCGTCGGTCCCGTGTCCAAGCAAAGTTGGGTACGTTAAAGATCCCCACCCTCCTTACAGAAAGGCAGGGGTTTGGCAACATTTCCTAGATAGTGAGGTGAAACTGCTTCCTGGCGTCGATGATTGGCCATAGTCGCGAAAATAGACCGACGTCAAATGACAAAAAAGAAACGTCTAAACCAACGATATTCGAACATTTGGAACAACTATGTTGTTACTTCCCCAGTGCATTGAACCGGTGCCGCTTCCAGTTGAATCCAGCAGGTACGATACTCCTTTATTGACAGATTATCCAAAAAATAATTCACCACTGACTTTAGAATTGCGAGATATTTATTAGCGTTTAACGGTTCGTCGTAAATGAGAAATCTTATTTGATTACCTTTCAGAATGCAAAATACATTAAAACTACACTTTGCTGAAATCCTATTTCCTTGACAATATGTGGATTCTTGTCAGCCCAGAAATGATGGTTTCTTATATATAAAATGCCTTCCCTGGAAAATTTAGCTTCGACTGCCCAAATTATTTTCTTTAAAAAGTTAGAATCTTGGGTGCGGATCAGAATGGTTTCACAAAAGTGCATCCTATTTTCATAATCATCTGGTTGCAGGAGTTAAACTTTTGTAAACTTATATAGGTGCATGTCAGGATTATGAAGGATCCTTTAAACAGAAGCACGAGTTAAGTCTAAATCTTCTTCTGCACTTTTGATGAAGCTTGGGGATATGCGTGAAAATATTTATGAGGTTGTCTTTTTTTGAAGTAACAGGCTTCGGTCAATTTCGTTTCGCTTTCAGTTTAGACCCATAACTACTGATGGTATTTTGTAATCGTACCATTTTTTTTCAGTCAGTGATTGTAAATCGTGATACACATCACTGAACCTTCTGCATATTCTTGCTAGAATTTCATAACATTGACCATGTAGAATAAACAATTTCATGAAAACTTCATTTGAATATTTATTGCCTTCCACTTTGATTCTTTTCAAATCAAATGTTCGTTAATGAACCGGCAAACGTTTTATTATCTATGCATTAATTGTCGAATTTTCATAATGACATGCTCCATGACATTTATTGGTATCTAATATAAAATATGGCAAAATAATAAGATGTTTATAGAAATTTGCTTTTATTTCAAAAACATGACTATTTAGGTATAGAAAGATAGTACAAAGGAACTTTCATTGTCTTTCAGGATATTTGATAATATAAAAAAATGCACTTTTCACCAGTTATGTATCTATAGGAAAAATCACAAATTTTGAACGATCCTGTATAATGAAGAACAAATTCCCTTAGGTGTAACTAATACACAGGCCATTGCTAAACCACACCAAAATTTTCAGCTTTCTACGAATCGAAATATTGCAGTAATAAACATTGAAGTGAAGCTATGTTCTGCACAAAAATATGGAAATCATTTAATTTCTCCAAAACCGCTAAAGATAGATATGGATAAGTATTATACAAAAATAATCGGAAATCAATAGCAAAGCGAAAAATGCAATAATATATAGGGTGTCTCATTCAAAATATCAAAGTATTTGCCAGTTTTCAATTCACTATGTGAAAACTGGAACCTGTGATGAGCACTGATAAGTACACTTGGAAAACCCAAATCACCACAACACATATTTCAAAGACTTTACAATCGTTTCGCTGACAACGACGTCCTAGGTCCGATGCTGTTGGGGGTACGTTTCGCCTTTGAGGTACTTGCCTAGGAGTCTTGTATTTCGATTGCATTTCTTGTCACCCCGCACCGCTTGTTAAAATCCCGATTATTAGTAGTATTGCCGTCTCAAGAAGAATGTTTTACAAAGCCTGAAGTCTTACTTTCAATCGTCATTGTCCTTCATTTTACTAAAATGTTCCCAGAAAATTCATTTCAAATAGACTCTTTCTCTGATGCTTCGGCAGTAGTGTTTGGCTATAGAGTTTATCGGTTAATTAATTTTCGTAAAAAACTTCAAAGTTCAATATATCCGTTATTATGCAAGATACGAAAAAAAATTGTATACATTAATTGTGGGGCGTTTTGAGATACATCTTAATAAAATATTTCTACAATTACAGGCTGGCCCATAAGTCGTTGGTGATTCAAATTGTCTTTTTTTTTAAATTGAACACGCCTTATGTTATTTCCTTTTTGCATTTTCCATCGAAATATAATACATCTTTGTAAGAAAAGAAATTCTGGACGCAGCAAGTGCGTTATGGTAGCGAATTTTCATTAAATGCTTTAAATTTGAATAGCTCAATTTGCTACTAACCTATAAGGTTGACCAAGAAACCAGTTTTTTTCGGGAACACTTTAAGTTTACTTGCGGAAATATTTGTACATTTTCAAACAATAAAGTTATTTTGATGAAACATGACACATTGTTTCTACTATATAGGTTACACTCGTAACCAAATTTGATGCCTGCTTTCTTTAAAAAAACACATTTGCTATTAAAAACCTTTTTATGAAAATTCACTACCATAACGCACTTGCTGCGTCCAGACTTATTTTAATAATGAATTATGGGACTGTATCGAAGGTATGCCTATCAACGTGCGACAAGATATGTATTATCAATTAGACGGTGCATCCATTCACTACAGTGGCCTCATCGGTCTCCTGACATTACGCCACTAGACTTATAGTTCTACGTTTCTCTTAAGAATAAGGTGTACAAAGAAAGACCTCAAAGTCGCGAGGAACTTTGCGAGAAAATAAGGCAGTCTTGCCGTGAAATAAGTATAGCAGAACTAAGAAAAGTTGCCAGCAAGAATCGTAAACGGATCGAGAAATGCATCAGGCTTGAAGGTGGGCTAGTTAAAGCAAAGTACATTTAATAATTTTATATTTAATTTAATTGTACTTTTGTTAAAGTTTATGTTTGAGTTGAGTTGAATAAATCACGTACCATTTTTTTCTTTTGATATTGACGATGTTTGTTGTTTCCATGGCAATCTACCGGTATCTGCAGTTAAAATTAAATTCTGAATAACTTTTTTTGATATCTCTAACGCATCGTGAAATATAGTGAACCGGTCCTTTTCCTGAAATCATAGTAGGCTGGGTTGACATCTGACATTTGAATTGGGTAGGCTATTCAAACAGCCTAATGACATTTTACATCTTTACATCTGTACAAAAAATGAAATCGCTTTCTCTAAAAATAAAGAAAATACAGGCGTGTCTTCATCTTAAGTGTGTCACCCTGTATATATATATATATATATATATATATATATATATATATATATATATATATATATATATATATATATATATATATATATATATATATATATATATATATATATATATATATATATATATATATAAACTGTCCAACTGTAACTTGATATAATTTGCCTTGATATTGCAAAATCTACTCGTTAGGGAGTTTAACAGTGCCAAAGATTCAAATCAAGTTGTTTACAACAAAAAATATTAAATATTCTCTCCAGGTAACTATACTGTTGAACTAAACCATAGCGTGAAAGTTATTTTTCCTATGTTTACTAATGAAATCGTCCCTTGTCTTAAATTAGTATAAATTGTATTAAATTAGCATGAATTCAGCTTATTTACAGTAGTAAAGTATACTTGTTATAAATGGTGCAATCTGTCGTCCAGATAAGCTACTGTTCCTTGTATGTGTAAGATACACAATTTATACGTACTTTTACAGATGTGCATAATTGGTTGTCAAAAACGGTCTGGAATCAATTCCATTTTTTTTTAATTTCAGCTTCTCAAGAATACTCACCAATACTTCCAATCTCATAATCTTTCAACCTCTATTTCGGTATATTCTTCCCCATCTACTATCTGGTTCTTGCATAAAATTCATTCTTAAAAAACTACACATTTTGACACTTCTTCTTGACAGTATATTTGCCAACTAGACGTATGCGAACGCACGTTTTTTTTCTCGAAGTGAACCATGAAGAAACTCAAGCAAACATGTTGCCTCGAACTTCAAACCGCGGAAATATAATGTCTAAGGTTTACTTACAGTCGAACTTCAAGGTTCTCAAAAACGTAAATTCCAACATCGAACTAACCAAATTTCTTCAATGTTCATATATCATTTCCCTAAATACAAATTTTAGGTATATTGTAACATTAAGTGAAGATTGGAACCTGTGGTTAGCACTGATAAGTACACTTAGATAACCTAAATCACGACAGCACATCTTTGGTTGGTTGGCGTCATCAGCGGATGAAAAATTATAAACTACCTTACTACCTTTAATACAAATATATGCAAAGTAGATGATTATATTAAAAGAGTGAGCTGTCAATTTGATTCAATAAAATTCACCCCCTAATTAGAAGTTAACAGTAAACTTCTTTTTCTAAATGTACTAGTCATTAAAAATAATGACTCTCTTGAATTCGATGTCCACAGGAAGGAAACTACCACTCTAAGCTACATTCCAAATGACTGACATCATACGTTTTCACAAAAAATGGCCGGTTTAAATTTGTTAGTAAATAGATAAATAAAATTTCCCTAAAGTAAAAGTAAATATATTATAGAATTAGAGTACATTAAAAACGTGTCTAAATATAATGGATATCCGGATTGCTTAGTGCAAAATTAATTAATAGACACAGAACAAAGAAAATGTTAACGGAATGCCGACATCCAGAAAAGATAAAATATACAAAAAAATTGTTTGCCTACCTTTTGAACCACGTATCACAAGGGGTCTCGAGATGATTTTTAAGAAAGCCGATTTGCAGCTAACTTTTTCGACAAAAAATAATTTAAGAAATTTTTTAGGTAATACGAAAGGTAAAGATACAGCCATTGAAATGTCGGGTATCTATAAGATAGGTTGTAAAGATTGTCTTCTTAAACACGTTGGGCAGACTAAGAGATTCAATGAGACTAGATTTCGTGAACATTTGGCACAGCTGAGATACGGTAGCGTAGGACAAGTCATGCGTGGCACAACATATTTGGGATAATAACCACCACATTGATGAAGAAAATCTGAAACTTATCAAAAATTTTAAACAGCTAGCGATGCTAGATGCGTACGAATGTACTTATATTTCTAAGGCAATAAAAAACAAAAGTTCCTTAAACTGAGCGCCGCCACTGATTTATAGTCCTTTGTTTGCCCTCTGTCTCTGATACAGATAAAATATTCAGAAACTTCCAGCAAGTTCAAAAACCTCGCCCGGCAATAAAAATACAATCCACAGACAATTTGCCTGCCATTTAGTCTTCCTCTCGGCATCGGTCTCTACCTAAATCTCAGTATAAAAGGTGATGTTTAGTAGTAAGCAGTTTAGAATTTTTGATCCCCTGATGACGCTAACCTTGTTAGTGAAACGATTGTCAGGATTCTCAAAAGATGTGTTGCGGTGATTTGGGTTCTCCAAGTGTACTTATATTGTAGCATATAATATTTGTTACGTAAAAGATTCCCATTCTTACATATTGTAGCATACACTATTTCGTACATTGAAGATCCCCATTTTTTTTTACAAGAAGCAAAGGTTCGACAAAATTTGCAGGTTGATTGGGTGAAAATGCCTTCCGGTGCTGATATTAGTTGTAAAGTTGGGTCAATGTTGAATCAAAAATATAAAAAGGTTTATTGATTTTTTTAGATTTTTACTTCTATTGCATGTAAGAGCTAGATAGGTTGGGCAGTTGGTTATATTGATGGGTTTAAAGTGAGTAGGATAGGTATATAATAATCACTTAATATTTCAACTTCCTCCTGATTGTAAATACTAAACTGTTTTGACATTCTAAAATAAAGCATGTTTAACCTAGTGTTTCCGGAAGGCAATCTGCAATTATCCTCGTAAATTCTGAAAATTTACGTTATCCATTGCTTTTGGACATTGTCATTATAATTTTGTAACTGAAAAAATGTTAAGTGGCTCTGTCAGGTCTCAATTTGTCCTATCAGCTGTCAAAAATATGCATGAGTGAAATCCTCTGACATTAGGCTAGTGACCCAACGGGGCCTATACCGAGTATAAAGCGCCGCTACCGAGCTACAACTTCAACTTTGGCAGTATTAAGTGCCCGCAAAGTTCAGTTTGGTTTATATGCAACGAACTTCGATAAGGACAATTTGGAGAACCCAATTCATCACAATACAGTTTTTAGACCTAAAACTAAAAACTGTATCGTGATGAATTGGGTTCTCCAAATTGTACTTATCAGTGTTCATCACAGGTTCCAATCTTCACTCATTGAACGAACTTCGAACTATTTTGGAAAATTACCTATTTCGAAATTGGAACTACTTTAACGTCGCCTAGCGGTGCAATTTTTTGAAGCAAACTCTACTATTAAATGTTTACTTTGCCATAGCGACTGTCCTAAAGTTTTTGCTACATTTGCATATGTAATAAAACTCTGGACGCAGCAAGTGCGTTATGGTAGTGAATTTTCATAAAAATGTTTCTAACAGCAAATATGTTTTTTTAAGAAAGCAGGCACCAAATTTGGTTACCAGTATAATCTATATATTAGAAACAATGTGCCATGTTTCATCAAAATAACTTTATTGTTTGAAAATGTACAAAAATTTCCGAAAGTAAAGTTAAATTGTTCCCGAAAAAACTGGTTTTCTGGTCAACCTTATAGGTTAATAGCAAATTGATTCAAAATTTGAAGCATTTAATGAAAATTCGCTACCATAACGCACTTGCTGCGTCCCGAATTTATTTTCTTACAAAGATGTATTATATTTCGATGGAAAATACAAAAATTCAATAACATAGGGCGTGTTTGATTAAAAAAAATCACTAAAAAAGAAGAAAATTTGAATCACCAACGACTTATGGGCCACCCTGTAATTGTGGAAATATTTTGTAAGATGTAGCTTAAGACACCCTACAATTAATGTATACAACTTTTTTTCGTAACTTGCATAATAACGGATATATTGCGCTTTAATGATTTTTTACGATAATTCGACAAAAATGATATACCATTAAACGATAAACTCTATAGCCAATATTACTACTAAAGCATCAGAGAAGGGTCTATTTGAAATGAATTTTCTGGGAATATTTTAGTAAAATGAAGGACAATGACGATTGAAACTAAGAGCTCAGGCTTTGTAAAACATTATTCTTGAGACATTTTCCTTCCATAGATCATATTAATTTCAGGTTCATTGCCTAAATATTAACAATTTTGACGTTTAAAATCGCGACTTTGACGTTTTGAGGAAAACCCAAAATTTTTTTTTAATGCCTGTAACTTTTTTGTCCTTTAACCTACAGCGCTAAATTTTGGTAGGTAGCTTACATATAACGATTACGTGTACCAAATTTCGTTGCCCTTGCTTTGTTAATTCCAGAGATATAAATTTTTTTCGATTTTTTTCGAAAGAAAACACAAAATTTTCCGGGAAAACCTAGGCGGATTTTCCTGGATAACGAACTTATCCAAGCCACTCGCGAAAGGAAGGTTCTCACCAAATTTTATCAAAATCGGTCCATTATTTTTTTAGTTATAGGTGTGACACATAAATATATAAACATATATATATATATATATATATATATATATATATATATATATATATATATATATATATATATATATATATATATATATATATATATATATATATATATATATAAACATATAAAGTCTGAAACCGACCTCGGATTTGGGTTCCAGGGGTCCTAAATAGCGCTCATTTGAAGAAATTTTTTCAAAATTCAAAAGTCGAGATCTCCTCATTAGTGAATTTTTTTTAAGAAAATTCACTAATACTATCAAGGTATACAATTTTACACGTTAAAGTTGTTGGCTGTTCAGCATTATATTCATTTTTACAGCTAGTTTTACTACTACCAGTCACCCCATTCCCATAAAGAGGTAGGCACACCACAAAGCCCATGCTATTTATTAAGAATGTTTCTCAATGCACTTTTGTCCTGACAAGCTATTTTCGCTTCTTCTACATTCATACACCCCCGCATAGCTCTTATTACGTAAACTTCTGACCTCTTTTTTCTTTAGCATATCGCCAACAAAGTCCGACCATGCTTTCCTGGGTTTTCCAAGGCCTCGTTTACCATTTGCCTGCTCTCTATAAATTCTACTCGTCATTCTAACATTATCGATTTGTTCTATGTGTCCAAACCTTCTAAGCACACTGCCCTTATACTTACTTTCAATAGACTTTTCTACTATGTGAAAAACTGGAACCTGTGATGAGCACTGATAAGTACACTTGGAGAACTCAAATCACCACAACACATATTTTAAAGACCTTACGATCGTTTTACTGACAATGTCAGCGTCATCAGAGGATGAAAAATTCTAAAACATCTCGACAGCTTTCATTTTAAGCCCAGTATCCTTAAATTAGATAAAAGCTCATAAATTTGTCAACCGGTAGATTAAAGTAGTTCTTCGACCTCGTCCGTTCAATATTGACACAATAGACAAACGATGGGTCGCAGACTTCAATCTTTACTTCGGATTAGTTCGTCTACCTAGGTGCAATATAAATACACTGTAGCTGTTGATTTAATTTTTGAATTTATCATCCTCTGGTGACGCTGACGTTGTCAGCGAAACATTCGTAAGGTCTTTAAAATATGTGTTGTGGTGATTTGGGAGTCTCCAAGTGTGTTTAATAGACTTTTAACATTACATTCACTGTTTATTTAAGCTTCATATTCATATGCGTTAATATTTGCTATAATACTTTGACTTTTGTTTAGTTTGATCGCAATGGGCCTAACTCTTCAATTCAAAGTAGCTTTCGTCACTAAATGGAACAATTTTTTTCATTCCACATTCGAATGCTTATTCCAGGTCTACAAAAGCAATAAACGTATTTTTTTTTCAAGTCGCGTTTCTTCTATTGTTTAAAGTGTAAGCACTATATCTCTAGTTCACCGACCAAGTCTACATCTGAATGTTGCTTCTTACTTATTTATATTATTAGCAGAATCTTGGCCAAGTGACTCTGTACACTTATTTTCCTGTGCTGCGCGGATTTCTACGTATTCGGCGTTTTTGGGGATAGTAATACTTTTACTCTTCATAAACACACAAGGCAGTTGTCTCTTTTTCGTAACATTTCTCAGTGAGCTAAAAAGTTCTTCGATTTTGTTACCAGATTTTTTTATATTCCGCTGTTAATTTGTCTAGATCAGGAAAATTTGCTTCTCTAAGCTCCTAAAGCGTTTTCTCAACTTCTTTGTTTGATATGGGCGGGCCTAGATCATCTGGAATACCCTATACCCTCTATGTACTTTTCTTTACAGGTAATTGTCTCCTTGTGACATAAATCTTCTAGATAATAATGTTTTTAGTGAATTTTCGCCGAAAAAATTCACTAATAGGGAGATCCCGACTTTCGAATTTTGAAAAAAATTTCGCAAATGAGCGCGAACTAGGACCCCTAGAACCCATATGGGGGTCAGTTTCAATTTATATATGTATATATATATATATATATATATATATATATATATATATATATATATATATATATATATATATATATATATATATATATATATATATATATATATATATATATATATATATATATATATATATATATATATATATATATATATATATATGTATGTATGTATGTATGTATGTATCACACCGATAACTGAAAAAATAAAGGGCCGATTTTGATAAAATTTGGCACGTACCTTCCTCTTGTAAATGGCTTGGACAAGTAAACTATACACCAAAATTTAGTTTTATATGTTACAAGAAAAAAAGAGTTATAATAACATATTTTGTGCCAGATCATTTCTATGAAAATTCACTACCATAACGCACTTGCTACGTCCAGGCTTTTCATTTCTAGTGATGTTTCCATCGTTGTCCTTTTATTACTTTATATTTTCGTCTTCGTTTATTCTATAGTCGGTTTACTTGTTGCTAAGCTTGACCCGGCCGCCCTTTCTTCATGTAATTTTAGATTTTAATTAAAAAATTAATTAAAAAAAACATTAATCTAGGCACTGAACGTGCGAACTATTTGCCGCATGACAAGCACATGGTAAGCACGATGCCAAGTCACAGCAATGCTAAAACGAAATACTACAAATAAATGAACATATTTTTTTTTGTATTTACTGTAGAACATTATCTATGCAACTAAAGCAGCAAGGAAAAAAGCATCATATTTTGACAGTAAACGAATTAATGTGAATAATGTCGTTGAAAATTGTTGGATTTCGATGATTTCAAAAGTGGGCGAGGCAGACGTGACGAACGCAGGCATTGAGCGGTGAACGGGGGCTATCGAGCGGGGAGAAGCGACACTGGGGCCCGAAGAAGCAGTTTTTTTAGAACTTCGCCGGGAGCGAACAGAAAACTGCAGGAGAAAACGGCCCGTTCGGAACGTAAAGGGTAGAATTTTATCGAGGCAATTTTTTTTTTGGCAATGTTAGGGCCGAAACAAGAGCAAAAACTGGATTTTCGACCTCAAAAGGTGCTCCGATGGGGGGGTTCCTATCTCCTCTGAAGATACGGCACTGCATTACCAAAAACGGAATCTCCAGAAAATTTTACATCAAGTAGGCCAGTTTTGATTCTTTTAAAGTCGACCGGCAATTTTTATTAAACATCAAAGTTGAAGAACATTCTGGAGGGCGGCTGGTTTAGCGTGAAATCAATTTACTTTGAACAAATCACCTCACTGGAATTTTTGACAGGGATGGTGTAAAAATTATTTGTTCAAACGTCAAAATTTGCGACACTTTGCAAGCTAATCAGGACGTATACGTTACGTCAGGAATTAATCTAGTGCTCGATTAACCTCGATTGACCATTAAAGATTACGTAGTTACCCACAGACTGTGTCAATTAATTGAATGTGTTAAGGAAAAAACCGTTTTTTAAATTGATCCTTTTCACCTGTTCTTTAGGTCGAAAATGTCATTTACAATAATTACTGCTTGACGCACACATATTTGTGAAATGTCATAATATTATTGTTCTAAAACATTTTCAGACATGAAGATTGTGCATAGTTTTTGCAGTTAGGTACTATCTGTTTGTGGGAGGGTAATTATTTATCAAGTGATTATTAATCCTGTTGTAAGTAAACTCAGTTTTCTGTATAAAATGTAATAATTGTGTCAAAATAATCCGATTTTTACATAGTAATGTTATGAAAACGTTTATCTGCAATTTTTACGTGTTTTCGATATATTAATTAATTCTAAATGATTTTTAAACGTTCATATAGTCTATTTATATCATTAAGTCTTTGAAGTTAATTTTAATGGGAAAATGCTTTAAAAAATATACTTTTTAAGTGACCTGTCACATTTTTAGTGGTATGCCTTCTAATGAATGCATCTTTTATGACACTTATATAATTGTGTAACTGCGTATATGGCTATAAATCGAATTTTTATTTAACTCTACATACGCGGCCGCTACTAATTTCCATTTGCAATAGTCTAATTTTGTAATTTAATGCCAAATTCGAACCCCTATTCCCAAATGCACTTTGATTTTATTCTTCTACTTCTTACAAAGATAATTCGGTTAAGCTGAGCAAAGTGGCTATGCGGTAGGAACAGTTTGTCAACAAAATGTTAAATAATATTTCATACGATATATATATATATATATATATATATATATATATATATATATATATATATATATATATATATATATATATATATATATATATATTGAAGCAGCAAGTGAGTTACGGTAATGAACAAAATTATTAATAATTATAATAATAATTATAATACATATTATGGAACAAATACTGACGCAGCAAGTGCGTTGTGGTAGAGAGTATGGTGAAATTAATCAAACAAAACGGAAAACAACATTTTGACGAAACAAGTGCGTTACGGTAATAAACCATATAATACAACAATCTAATACTGACGCAGCAAGTGCGTTCTGGTAGAGAATATGGTAGAATTTATCACAAAAAACGAACAATTTAAAAATAACATATATTGACGCAGCAAGTGCGTCACGAATGAACAATAATATAATTAATACGTATTATGGAAGAAATATTGACGCAGCAAGTGCGTCACGGTAAGGAACAATAACATATTTAATACATATTATGGAAGAAATACTAACGTAGCAAGTGCGTCACGTGAAGGTAGATCCATGCGAAAAGGTTGATCCATGCGGAGATCCATGTGAAAAGGTAGGTTCATGTGCAACGGTAGATCCATGCGCAAAGGTAGATCCATGCGCAAAGGTAGTTCCACGCACAAAGATAGTTCCATGCGCAAAGTAGATTCATGTGCAAAGGTAGATCCTTTCGCAAAGGTGGATCCATGCGGAAAGGTAGATTCATGCGAAAAGGTGGATCCTTTCGCAAAGGTGGATCTATGCGGAAAGGCAGATCCACGCGCAAAGGTAGATCCATGCGAAAAGGTAGATCCATGCGCAAAGAGAGATTCACGCGCCCACTAGTATAATACTAATGTGTCGAATTGAAAAAACAATTTGTTAAAACTTGTAGCAAGAAAAAAACATAAAAAAATCAATATATTAAGTTGAATGTAAGAACTGATAAGCAGATGTTAGAAAAAACAACTTTATTAAACACCACTTCATAACGTGAAGACGATGCAAAAAAGTTGCTTTTTTAAGAGAAAGTTAAACTAAGATTCTGAAAAAAAAATATTTCATATTAATTTGTTATTTAAATTTATAAATGATTATATATAATTATAAAAATAATATTAAGATTTCTGCGAGCAGAGTCATCGCTTAGTTTTTCTTGCCTATAGTAGCGAATTTTGGTAGAAAAAAAAACAGCTTATGAGAAAATCATGACTGAAATATTTAAAACTTCTTTTCTTTAAATGAGTACAAAATAGGCCGAATGTTGAGAGTTAGTTTCATATTTCATTAGGAAAAAACGTCGATCCCACAGAAAGTCAAAGATGATACTAGTGCTGGTTATCAAACATTATCTTTTGATTTAGATCATTTGATAAACAAAGCATATGAAAGTTAATTGAGGAAAAAAAGTCTTTTGTTTGTCAACAAGTTTTCGCAAATAATGTCAAACTGAGGGATTAACAACTTGTTAAAATACAACTCTAAGTATCGTAATTTCT
This sequence comes from Tillus elongatus, assembly GCA_964006375.1. Lineage (NCBI taxonomy): Eukaryota > Metazoa > Arthropoda > Insecta > Coleoptera > Cleridae > Tillus > Tillus elongatus. The sequence goes on from OZ023262.1 coordinate 158,181,382, forward strand.
CTAACATAAACACCCTATTGAAGCATCCAAAAACCCTGATTTATATTTTACGTAACAAACGTAAACTACAAAACTTGTGATAACCTAAATTAAAACGTAAATAATTAGACAAACCGTATATTACTTCTAGACGACCATGAAGTTTTCAATTCGATTCCATGTCCCCTTAGAAACACAGGACAAGGGTTAACACTACCGTTGTTCTGATATTTGTCGAAGCAAAAGCGATAATCAATTAGAACTTCAGAAATTCACAACATGAATAATTAGGCATTGCATAAATTATTTTTAAGACGAAAGAGAGAGAGAGAGACAAATGCTCAGTAATAATTGGGGGGAAATGTAGATTTTTTTACGAAAAATTAGAAGAAAATCAACATACTGTCAGAGTTGTATTTTTCATTTACAAAATCTGGCAAATGACCTTAGTTTAGAACACAACAAATGTGGATGTGGATGAGATCCATCTGTAATAAAAGTTTTTGTATGGTAAAACTTGGACATCATATGAAAAAAAAGCAGGACTTGACAAAATAATGCTGAAGATGTTTAAACAATTAAAACATTATGTAAAAACGCTACTATATTCTCGAGTAAAGAAGTTTTTGCCGAATTAATTTGTTCTACTATTTATCTTATGTACATAGTATAGGTATGTATATGTAAGTAATGCGTACTATATACCTGTGTATTTATTTTGTTAAATATTTTACAAGAAATCATATGTTTCTTTTTATATTGTTGGGTAATACAATTTAGTCAAATAACTTTGAACAAATTCCATCTTATTTAATTAAAACCACATCACATACTATTTTCTATCTATCCAGTTTAATTAGTATACGAGAACGTCATTTACCGTAATTAGTTCATGTTACTTCTAGTCCTTTACTTATTTATTATTTCTTTGTAATCGGGAAATTTATCCACAGACCTACCTTTAATGTACCTATATATTTTTCTAAACTTAATTAGATTATTAACTATATTTTTGAGAGATAAATGTTTATAAAATTCTTTATCATAACTCATTTGCTGCGTCACAAGTTTTCTACCCATTGATATAGGTCGTTAACGCCCACTATGAGAAACTTTTCGTATTAAAGAAAACTGAGTAAATAATGTCAATAACAGTTTCAAAATGACATAAAAAAATAACTTCTGCAGTTTACTAAACCTGTGTTTAAATCGTGGAAATTAAACAACTTAATATATGCTAGAGAAGTATTAAAACAAGCTCATGAAACAGAATACTATCAAACTAAAAGTGTAAACGTACCATTCGTGTCTCAATGTCAATGTCAACCTTGGTTTGGATTTTCCGTCTCTTGGCGCCAAGCACCGGCGTACACAGGAAGAAACGGGAGGAGCGATGACCGTCGCGACGCCAACGATCTAACTGGCGCATCAGATGCACTGGCGTCTTGTTTGCAGACTCATAAAGAGCCTTGAGTGCAGTTGGACGGGATACAACATTGAACAGGCTCGTGTTTTGGTTGTACTTGCTTGCAAAATGGTTCTTCAATAATGCGAATGTGCAGATGTCACTTTCAGCTGAAAATAAAAGAACGACATTAAAATTCTGCTCAAAATATATAGTAAGTAACATGATAAAAAAAGTCTGTACGCAGTAAGTGCGTTATGGCAGTAAATTTTCATAAAAATATGTTTAACAGCAAATTAATATTTCCTTTTGTAATGAAGGCAGGCGTCAAATTTGGTTACCGGTATAACCTTTATAGTAGAAACCATAATTCATCAAAATATCTTTATTGTTTGAAAAAAGCCAAAAACTGGTTCGATTCTCCTGGCCAAAGCGCCTCTTCAAGCTATTTGCACACCCGCCAAGATATAATTTTGCATTAAAATTTTCACACAAAAAAAAACAAAGAAAATTTAGAAGTGATCCTTAATTGATTCATGAATCATGGTATGCGGTAATCGTGGGATGCGGTATAATCGCATACCATGGTATGCGATTATGGATGGTTATACTTTTTATTTCGTAAACCTACCTACCAAATTTGGTTATCATAGATTTTTTATTTTTCGAGAAAAAAATTTTTTTCGAATGAAAACTTAAAATTTTCCTGGAAAACCTCGTCCCATTTTCCTGACTAACGAACTTATCCAAGCCACTTACAAAGTAAAGATACATGCCAAATTTTATCAAAATCGGCCCATTATTTTTTGAGTTATCGGTGTGATACATACATACATACATACATACATACATACATATATATATATATATATATATATATATATATATATATATATATATATATATATATATATATATATATATAAACAAATAAAAATTGAAACTAACACCGGATATGGGTTCTAGGGGTCCTAGTTCGCGCTCATTTGCAAATTTTTTTTCAAAATTCAAAAGTCGGGATCTCCCCATTAGTGAATTTTTTCTACGAAAATTCACTAACACAAAATTTGTCTGTATGGAAATTTGCTAAAACTATGTTGCGATGCTACATCCAGTTTACTGGCTTCACTATAATTCCCAACAACAATATTAAAAAAGAAATATCTTTGAACAATATTTATATCGACTTAGCCATTACCGACGTAGTCTGGTGGACTCTTAGATCCAGATACGCGGCCCGTGATATGGCGAGCCTGGCTCCTCGACTAGCGTACCACGGTCTGTGTAGCCAGTTACACAGGCCGTGTAGCCAGGGTGACTCGCGGATTGGGATATCACGAGCCTAGGATTCACCAGTGTGTCGGTAAAGTTGTTCAACCTCAAAGGAAACTGAAAAAACTCGGCGTATTGCTACCAAGTCAGTAGTGTAGTGAACCTTTCAAAGATAAACCTACATTTAATACTGAACTGACTAGTTAGACACGACGTGTAGCACCCCTAACTCGTGTAGTCACGGTTCATAAATAAGAAAAGCTCTAGGCTCGTGGAATGGCAATCCCCACAAATAGAAACTTCAACCCATCTCAGTAACCTCAGATACCAAAGGCATTGACTTTAGGTGGAGCCATCTACAAGTTGTCAGGTCGTGAATGGAGACCCGAAATTTCCATTGTCATGAAAACTTCGCAGCACTAAAATTATTTTTGTAATAAAATGCTGCAATCTCGACTTGAACAACCAGCTTAAATGAAGTAATAAAACCTACTGTTAATGAAGTTACTTTGATCTCTGCTACTTGGATAATGATCCAAATGCGTCACAACCTATAGACGATGTCATGTCGTCTGGTCGTCGTAACCATCTCTCCCTCTCTTTCTCTCTCTCTCCAGTAGTTTCATTTCATTGTAGCTTTCACACTTCATCAATTGGGTCAGGTCAGGTCAGGTCAGGTCATGTCATGTATACCTATGGCTTGGTAACGCTTTTCCTCAGGTTCAAGTTAAAATGTTTATTAGTAAGAGAGTATATTATATTTGGAATGCTTTGCCGTCTCCATTCTCTTTCTCAGTTCTTGGCTACACTTTTAGAACACTGAATAACTTTTACAATTATTTTTCCGTTTCTTTTATCAGCGCTATGTCAGTCACGTACTTGTGCAATGGAATTGTTCTGCATTTATTTTTTAATTCCCACTGTCTTTTTCTTCAGACTATTTATTGTGTCTTCTACAAATAAATTGAACAAATAATCGGTGATAATGGGCATCCTTGCTGTACACTTTTTCTTATTTTAGTTTCAATGTTGTATTCGTTAATATCTACTATGGTACTTTGATTTTTACATAGACTGAGAATAATGCGTCTACCTCTACAAGCCAACAGAGCCCTTTTCAGTGCATGAAACAATATTTTCACTAAGTGAAGATTGGAACCTGTGATGAGCACTGCTAAGCACATGGAGAACCCAAATCACCACAATACCATTTAAAAGACCTGACGATCATTCCAGTAACTAAGTTAGCGTCATCAGTGGATCAATAATTCCGGATTAGAATTATTCATCCCCTGACAGCGATAACTTGGTTAGTGAAACGATCGTCAGGTCTTTTAAAATGCGTTGTGGTGATTTGGGTTCTCCAGGTGCGCTTAATATTTTCCAATTCGCCTTATCGAATGATTGTTTCAGGTCTACGATGATAGTAATAAACTTATCTTCATTCTTCTCAAGCCTCCTTTCTCCTATTTTTTAAAGTGCGTTTTTAGTTCCCCGGTCGGGATCAAATCCAAGCTGATTTTTATTCCGCAACTCTCAATTTGGTGTGTATATATATATATATATATATATATATATATATATATATATATATATATATATATATATATATATATATATATATATATATATATATATATTAGTATGATTAGCCAAATCTTTTTCGCGTAACTATACAGTCAATTGTCCTGTGCTGGTTGTATTTTCGTGCATTTACCTACTTTGCAAATGTAATACTTTTACTCTTTATGCTTATTGCGCAGTTGTTCCGATGTATAACCTTTTTCCATGTCCCATTTTTCACCAAAACTTTTTAAATGTTCCTTTGCCCACACCAGTACAAGGCGCAGATGCAGACCATTGTAATTAATATCATTAACGTGCTCTGAAAATTTATTAAATTAAAATATAGCCGGCGATTAGACAAACAATCGAAATTAAAAGGTTAGAAATTCTAGTGCCGACAAAGTGATAAACATATTATTAATATATTTGTATGTGAGTTTCAAGATAAACAGAACTAGAACAACTACAAGAAACTAAATGACTTATAAAATATTAGTTTGAATAATTTGCTTGAGATCAGCGTCAATTCAATTTCATCAACTTAAAAATATCTCCCTACAGTACATTTTAGTAGGTTGAGCTTTATCAGGCTATTCGCCTTACAGAATAAAGTATATGAGTAAAATATGAAAGAGCCTCGGTGGTTCAGAGGTAAGAACGTGTGCCTCTGAACCGAAGGGTACTGGGTTCGATCCCAGGGTTCTCCTTTCACTTTTTCAGTACAAACTGTAACATTAACATCAATCGAGGTTCTGGCATTGTATCTGAGCAAGTTGAATGTCTGCACGTTCCGCCCTTCGGATGGGGCGTAAAGCTGTCGGTCCCGTGTCCATGTGATGTTGGGCACGTTAAAGATCCTTACCCTCCTTACAGAAAGACAGGGGCTCTGCAAAATTTCCAGGATAGTGACCTGAAACTGCTCCCTGGCGTCGGGGATTGGCCATAGTTGCGGAAATAGGCCGACGTTAAAGAAACAAAACACACACACACACACACACAACACAGTAAAATATGAAGTCCAGTCGAATTGAATACTAAATGAAACATAATTATTACATTTGTTAGAATTTTTTTTTACTTGAGACTTTCACACTGCGCTTATTATGATAAATTGCCTGTTATTTCTGACACAATTTTGGTGGGTCATTAGGGTCAGACGTACATTTGTGAGTGCATTTGTAAATGAGTCTCATCCAAGCGTATCAATCAGTTCAGCATAATTATGAGCACCTGTTTGTAATAAGTGTTGCAATCCTCTTCTTTACCGATACTAACGAATTTCTTAAGGAATAACAACTGTTTTTTGAATTATTAAGCGAATTGAAAGTTAACATTAGCTAACATCAGCTACCCCACCCTTTTAGTGAATTTTCGTAGAAAAAAATCACTAATAGGGAATCTCGCCTTTTGAATTTTGAAAATGTGTATGTATCACACCGGTAACTCAAAAAATAATGGGCCGATTCTTCCTTTCGAGAGTGGCTTGGATAAGTCCGATAAAATGGAATCAGGTTTTCCGGGAAAATTTGGACTTTTCTTTCGAAAAAAAAATGTTTATCTCCGAAAATAACAAAGCTATGGTAACCAAATTTGGTACGTAGTAGATCTAAGTTATAAAAAGTAAACTACATACCAACTCTATGTTATAAGAATAAAAAGTGATAAGCATTTAATTGAAAACATATTTCGATAAAAATTCACTACCATAACGCACTTGCTGTGTCTAGACTTTTTAGGTTAGGGAAGTAAAACTGTTAAACAAGAAAAATGTAATTTAAAAAGAAAACAAAAATATAAAAAATTACACATCATGTCGGAAACGACCACCTTTCTATTTACTTTCAAAATGTTGGACAGTTAAGTCTTAATCTCGACGGTGATTAACATACCATTTTATACACTCACTTTTAGTATTTTTTCTTAAAAAAAAAAAAAAAACGAATGGGGAGATCGCCACTTTTATATTTGGAAATAATTTCTTCAAATGAGCGCGAACTAGGACTCCTAGAACCCATAGCCGGGCTCAGATTACATTTTTATATGTTTACTTATATATATATATATATATATATATATATATATATATATATATATATATATATATATATATATATATATATATATATACCGGGTGTTTTTCAAAAGTGGCTCACCCCAATAACTTTTTTGTTTTTTTTTATTTTAAAATAAAAAGGTGAGCCACTTTTGAAAAACACCCGATGTGTGTGTGTGTGTGTGTGTGTGTATGTGCATGCGAGCGTGCGTGCGTGTATCACACCGATAACTGAAAAAATAATAGGCCGATTTGGATCAACTGTGGTGAGTACCTTCCTTTTGCAAATGGGTTGGATAAGCTCGTTAGTGTGCGTGTTTAAACGATACAAAATAAGCTATGTACCAAAACTTAGCTCTGTAACTTAAAAAATAAAAAAGTTATAGGCATTTAACGAAACAAAATTTGGTGTTTTCCTCAAAACATCAAAGTCGAGATTTGAAACTTCAAAATTGGCAACATTTGAGCAAAGAACTGAAAACTAATACGGGTTATATAGAGAAAATGTCGCAAGAGGGGTGTTTAACAAAGTTTTAGCTTCAACCGTCACCGTCCTTCATTTTACTAAAATATTTCCCGAAAATTCATTAAAAATATACCATTTCTTTGATATTCTGGCAATAGGTTTAGTTAAGTTTATGGTTTAATGGTGTATAATTTTTAGCTATTATACAAGATATGAGAAAAAATTGTATACGTTAATTAAAATTAAAATTAATAAAATTATTTTGACAAACACACCGTGGCCCATAAGTCGTTGGTGATACAATTTTTATTTCGAACACCCCTTATATATTTGCATTTTTGCATTTTTTATCGAAATATAATGCGTTTGTAAAAAAAATTCGAGACGCAGTAAGTGCGTTTTGGTAGCTAATTTTCATTGAATGCTTTAAATTTCAATAACTCAATTTGCTATTAATCTAAGGTTCGGTGGCTAGGAAACCAGTTTTCTCGGAAAAGTTTAAGATTTATTTACGGAAAATTTGTGTACATTTTCAAACAATATAGTTATTTTGATAAAATATGGTACATTGCTTCTACTATATAGGTTATACCGGTAACCAAATTTGATGCCTGCTTGCATTTATAAATACACATTTGCCATTAAAAACATTTTTATGAAAATTAACTTCGATAGGGCACTTGCTGCGTTCAGACTTTTTTTTATTTATTGACTGAATACATAAGTGGTACCTAAATATATAATGTAAGAAATTTTTGCCATATAGGGTTATCTTAAAAACAACACAGAGTATCGATTTTTTGAGGTTTAAGTAGAACATATTTTAAATGGAAGACAACATACACTGACTTTCAAAAACATCGGAACACCCAGTAAGGGTTTATCAATTTTAATGAAATTTACACATAATGTGTCTTTAATCCAACTTAATAAATGATTCCATTTTAAAGTAAAATATCAAAAAATAACAAAGTTATTAAATTCGATAACTCCTTCAGACATGCTTGAAATTAAATGTGTTATGGTATCCTGAGGAATCTCACCTCAGGTTTGTTGAACTCGGTGACGACGGTCAACTAGGTTATTTGGTGTTTGCGGTAAATTACGCAGTGGATTGTCATATCCCACACAAGTTCGGTTGGTTACAAGTTTGTGGAGCGAGTAGGCCATGTAAGCAGCGACTCGTTATTTTGTTTTAAGGACTTTGTAGTAACTCTTGCTGTAAAATGACGTGCGCTGTCTTGTTGAAAAAGGGGTTAAATTAACTCTAGTAGATATGCCAGTGCAACAGGCTGCAGTACGTTTTGTATGTAATCATTTGCATTCAAATTTCTGTCAATAAAACTAAAGGTGACCTGCTACCGCAAATTTTAATTTTCTGCGTTCTCCACGTAAACGTCTTTCTCTTCTGCGACTATCGTGGACCCAAAGACATAACAGAAACTCGTCAGAGAACACAACACGATTCCATTCACCATTCCAATTTGATCTACCGTTACACCACTCAAGCCGAGCAGCACATGTCAGTGGGAAACATAAAAATAGTATATGAGGACGAAGCCCAAAAGCGCGTATCCTGCGATATATCGTTGTAATAGAGACTCTTTGTTGTAAAACTCCAAACCAAGAATTTCCAATCGACCGTATTGTGGAAACTCTGTCTTTTAAAGTCGGAATCCTCAAATGACGATCTTCCCGTGCGAAACTTGCTCTAGATCGTCCGGATTAATGACGACGGTTATGGATTCCTTCTTTGGACCAACTGGACCAACAATGTAACACTGTTGACCTACTGCGTTCTATGCGGTCGGAAATTTGTCTGATTGAAAACCCGGCTTCCCGCATACCAACAATGCGCCCCCCTTTAGTATTCACTTAAATGATTATAATTGTTACGCTAACGGCGCCTAGGCATAATGACTTAATGACTTAATAAACTGAGCACGAATCGCTACGAAATACGGCTTCAAACTAAAGGAAACGCAAATTTAAAAATATCAATTTTTGATAAAACCAAATTAAAAAGTCTATGACTGCTAATTTTTTATCCATATTGGTATCAAGGTTTAATTTTTTTCTATTTAGCGTGAATTAGAGCGCCTCCAACATATTTGTATGGTTAGTTTTTTTATACAACTCGTATGTGCACAAGACGTCGTGTTAAGATTTTTATTACAATTAAGCGATGACTTAGGGTTTATTGAAATCAAAATTTTCTCTAATCTTCCAGACTTCATAAGTGCTGAAATAAAAGTTTTCCCGAAAAATTTTGTGTTTTCTTTCGGAAAATTATTATTATTATTATTATTATTATTATTGTTATTATTATTATTAATCACCTTTATTAAATAAAAAAAGAAATGAACATTAGCAAAGAACTAAAATACACAACTCAAGCTAATCTAAGTTATAAGCTATAAGCTAAGGTGGAACCCCATGGCGAAGTCTAGCCTTTGGCTAATCTACTCAACCATGAAGTTCCCTCATATAATAGTGCAACGTGAGTAGGTATATGATCCAGTACAATACAATACAACCAACCACACTCACATCGCAACCAGTAGCCTTTACAAATTAAGAATGCATTATTAGTACTACTAATATTGTTCACATTGTTCGTATTATCTATACCACTAATATTGCTGGGAGAGCAAATGCCTCTTAAATGTGTTCTTGAATGCACTGTCGGTGAGACTCAAATATGCACGAGGTAACGAATTATAAAGTTCAACAGCATTATAAATAAAAGTCCTTTTAAACATAGCTGTCCGATGACGCGGAATCGTTAACCGATATGGGTACCGAATATTGACGTCATGAGCCCCACCTCTGAAGGAGAATTTTTCCTTCAGAGAAGATGGTGATGAGCGACCATTAACAACGGCCATAACAAATTTTCCAAGATGTAGTTTTCTTCTATCAGCCATTCTCAACCAACCCAACTCCCTATAAGTATGTAACACATGATCCCTACCACGCAATCCAAATATAAATCTCGAACACGAATTCTGAACTACCTGTATGCGATTCCTATCCCCCACATCAATGCAATGTCCGTAAACCAGATCACAATAATTAAAAGTAGACAGCACAAGTGCCTCACAGAGGTTTTTACGTAATTGTGTGTTTAATATATGCCTGTTACTGTACAATAATTTTAACGAAAAAAGCTCCTCTGAAGCATCCTTTTTACATGCTGCCTAAACCTAAGGTCCGTATCGAGAGTAATACCCAAGTTCACGGCGGACCGTATAAAATCAAGACTGGTACCGTCAATCATAATGTTCAACATGCTCGTAGAGATGCTCACATCTCTCTTGCTACCAAATATCATCACTTTCGATTTAAGAGGATTAAGTTTCAAGCCATGCCCTTCCGAAAGGTCCCTCAACCGCAGCAGCTCGGAGTTAACGACCTCCGACGCGTGAAGAGAATCTATGCTATCAAAATCAAACTGTAGCTGTGTATCATCAGCATAGGCTTGAACTCGACAGTGCTCAAGAAACTGCAGTATGTTAGATGTATACACCAAAAAAAGTAGAGGCCCCAAAACGGAGCCCTGTGGTACACCCGAAAGAATGGTCACCCTATCAGACCATCTGCCACCAGAAAACATCAACTGCGAGCGGCTATCAAGATAAGACTCAATCAGTCTATGAGAATCATGAAAGAAGCCATAATATCTTAACTTAGACAACAAGAGCATGTGATTTATTGTATCGAACGCCTTTGAGTAGTCAAGCAGCACAAGAAGAGAACAATTACCCTCATCAACTGCAGACATTATACTGTCAACAACGTTGATGAGTGCTACAGATGTGTTAAAGCCACTCCGAAAGCCACACTGTGTGTGACGCAGTATATTGTTATCATTAACGTAGCTGTATAATTGCTTATACAGAACCTTTTCAAAGATCTTAGAGAGCACCTGCAGTATACTAACAATGCGAAGATCAGAAAAGTCACTCGGCATTGAATTCTTCGCCAACGGTATACGTATTGAAGTCTTCCAGGAGGATGGGAAATAACTAGTTTCAATACAGCAGTTGATAATGTGAGTAACATAGATGTCAACAAATGGACTACAGTATCTTATCATCGCCGCAGATATCCTGTCAATTCCATAAGCGTTAGATTTAATGCTATTAAGAGCTTTATTAACTTCATCAACGGTTGCCAGAGAAAAATTGAACCTGCTGTCAGTATTGTGAACATGGTACCGTAATAATTAGCAAGTTCGCTACAGTCCGTTGTATTCTGTACATATGTGCCAAAGTACCGTCCGATTTCACCCGGATCCGACAGATGCTCAGTCCAAGCAACCCTCGGTTTTGTTGACACGCTCATATCACTCAGGCCACGTCAGAGCTGGCGAAAATCCCGCCGGACACAAGAAATCAAGATAGTCGCGTTTACCGCGCCTGACCATCGCCAGCACGGTGTTTCTCAACCTTTTATATTTCTCCCAATCGAAACCATTCCTCGATCTCTTAAATTCACGGAGCGCTGTATCTCTGAGTTTCATATGAAACCTAATATTATTAGAGAGCCACGGATATAACAGAGTAATGCAACCAAATTAGGTACGTGTCTTTGCATTATAAAAAGTGAACCATGTACTAAAATTCAGGTCTGTAAGCTGAAAGACGTAAAAGTTATAAAAGAAAAAAAATATGTTTTTTCAAAACGTCAAAGTCGTTGAAATGTCAAAATTGGCAACATTCAGGCAAAGAACCTGAAACGAAGACGGGTTATGTAAAAAAAATGTCGCAAGACGAGTGTTCTACAAACCCTTAAGTTTCAGCTTCAACCATCATTGTCCTTCATTTTACTAAAATATTTCCAAAAAATTCATTTCAAATAGACCCTTTCTCTGATGCTTTGGCAGAGGTTTTAGTTAAGTTTATGGTTTAACGGTCTAATTTTCGTAGAAAAAATTCGCTAAAGAGGTATAGGTTTAGATAAGTTGATGCTTTAGCTGTAGGTTTAGTAAAGTTTATGGTTTAACGGTCCATAATTTTTAGCTAATTTTCGTAGAAAAAAATCGTTAATGAGGAGACCACGACTTTTGAATTTTAAAAAGATTTCCTCAAATGAGTACAAACTAGGCCTCTAGAATTGATATCCGGGTTTAATTTCAGTTTTTATCTGTTTACATATATACAGGGTGATCCATTTCTACGGTAAAGCGCAATATAATTGTTATTATATAAGATACGAAAAAAATGTTATACGTTAATTATAGGGTGTCTTGAACTGCCTCTTATAAAATTATTTTGACAATTACAGGATCGCCCATAAGTCGTTGGTGGTACCTACAATTAAGAAAAATATCGTGACGCAGTTTCGTTAGCCAATTGTCATGAAATGCTTCAAATTTTAAAAACTCAATTTGCTATTAACCTAAGTGCTACGAAACCAGTTTTCTCGGAAACATTTAGAGTTTATTTTCGGAAAATTTTTGTACATTTCCAAACAATAAGTTATTTTGATAAAATGTGGTACATTGTTTCTATTATATAGGTTATACCGGTAATCAAATTGATACCTGCTTGCACTAAATATAAATTTTTGCCATTAAAAACATTTTTATGAAAATTCACTTCCATAACGCACTCTGCGTCCAGACTTTTTGTACTTTGTTTATGTGATAAGAAGGCGAGGGAGCAGCTCCATCCCATTAACCAGGAAATTTCACACAACCCTGTCAGCAGCATTGTGCAGTACGTGGGACCGACAGCTTAATAACGCTCCTTCTGAATGGCGGAACCTGCCCGAACCTGTGACCCCCCGCACAGTGAGCTGACGTTTTACCCGCTGAGAAACTGAGACCGTGTCATACGTTTTCTCGGGATTGTGTATGTACCAAAGTAGATATACTATAATGATATTAATTCATTCGATCAAACTATATGCTGTATGTCTTTTAGGTTTAAGCTTAGTGGTGGTGTATGACTGCTTAGCACCTTGATAAAATACTGGCCCAGTCACGTCATTTTCATAAATAGTAAATACAGTATCAGAAAACTGTCCTAATAAGATATACATTGTTTGTTTAAAAAAGATGGAGGTCTCAGAGGAGATTAAGCGCAATATTCTAAAGCCTTGAAAGAAAATGAATGAAACATATTTTATATTTAGCAAACGACTATATGATACAGCACTCTGGCGTACAAACACAATTTGAACCGTAATTTGCCACATGATAATCAAATTTCTCTTTCTAATATAATAGACTGACAAACTGTTAGCCTTCGCTAATTTGAAGAAAACAGCTAAATCTAAAATTGTATCTTTTGCGAACGTCAAGATAAAGTCTTGTGTGAAACATTCTATACATTTTACATGGCAAGTTACAAGTTTTGTTAGTTTTAATCTAAATCAATTTCAATGTTTGATTGATGGTGAATAATATCTCCATCTCTACGTTCACTTTCCGCACAGTGGTTTATGGATGGCTACGTATTTACATACAGATGGGTAATTTATTGTAGTCCGTTCCAGTGACCATACATGGCATGTTTTTTCAAGTATATCATTATTTTCTCTTTCAGTTCCAACCTTGAGAGTTCACCCACACCACGGGTCTATATTCTTCTAGTATGGTATATGGTCGTCATATACAGTATGGTGTAAATGAAAGGAATAAATTTATTATTTCGTAAATGGGTGACTTTGGAGAAATATCCTGAAACAGGTTAATTTTGTGAGTTCCGTGAAATATATTATTACGGCGATGTCATATGTGTCAGCGTCATGTTTTCTATACATATCCAAGATTAAAAATGGTAAGGGCCCAATAGGAATAAAACATTAGTTTTTTACTTGATTTTTCTCAACAAACAAAAAATGTAAATAAGTCATCAAGAATGTTACATTTAAATCTGCCTTAATTGTTGTTGTTGGAAGTATTCTGGGGTGGTTTTAAATATAATTTAGTAACCATAGACTTTTAGCAATGTTTTTTGCATTTATACACATGTACGTACACTTGGAGAACCCAAATCACCACAACATATTTTAAAAAACCCGACTATCTTTTCACTAAGTAAGTAAGCGTCGTCAGAGGGTGAGAAATTTTAAATGTTTAACGACTCCATCTGTGTTTGCATTCTGTGCAGGTACGCGCTTAGACGCTTAAGGGTGGTTCAAACAAACACACTTTCACTGCTTATTTACCGGAAATTCCCTCTACCCGAATTCTATAATGCTTATTCCCACGCTTTTTGTCGGAATATCTCGTACAGTGGTCAATCAATCAACTGCACATATCGGTGACGAATTTACACAACTTTCCTTATTACTACATCTCGTGATATATGTACTTTCAAAAGCGTTTATCTGCCTAAATTTTAGATTAATTTTAGGTTCCCTTTATTTACGTGGTGTATATTATCCCAAAAATCTCCCGCTACGCATGATATATCTATAATACCGTATCTTAGTTGTGCTAAATGTTCTTTAAATCTAATTTCAATCGATCTTTTAGTTTGTCCGACGTATTTAAAATTACAATCTTTACAGCTTATTTCATAGATCCCACAGATTTTAGTGATACTATCCTTGCCTCTTTAGGGTTACCTAGCAAATTTTTAACGTGTTTTCGGTCAAAAATGTTAGTTGCAAATTCTTAAATATGCTATCTATACCCCAGGTAGTCGCGGTTCACATGTTAGACAAACAGAGTTTTTTCCGCTTTTTCTTTTCGTAGCCAAGGTCGTTGATTCCACTAACATTTTCTTTGTTTCTGTTTGTTAATTAATTTCTCCACTGGCAAGCATCCGTTATATTCAACCAGATTCTTAATATGTCCTTATGCTTTGCTGTATCTATTTCTACTTAAAAGAAAATGTATGAACATATTCACTAAAAAATTAAACTAGCCATTTTTTGTGTGTATGTATGATGTGGGTCATTCGGAATGTACCGTAGAGTAGTGGTTTCCTGCCTATGGACATCAAATTCTAAAGTGTGTTTATTTTTGATAACTAGTACAGGTCCGCAATAAATGACGGTAGGTAATTACACGTTGCCGTGCTTTGGGTTTGTTCAAAAATTCATTGTTGAATTAAAAACTATTTTGTGTAATACACATATTTAAATGGAAATAGGTGGTTGCCCATTTCCATGCCGCGGGTTTGTTCAAAAAATTATTGTTGAATTCACTTAGTGTACACATATTTGGGCCTTTTTATTTTTTCAGTTTTTTTACATTTATTGTCAGTTTAGGCTACCACTAAAATTACGTTTATAATATTATTATTATTTTTTTAATTACATCTAGATGCAAATAGAGTTTTACAACTTTACTGCTCACACTCATGCGGACTATCATTCCCACATTCACCCAACTTATCCTAGATGATCCTAAGAATTTCGTTTTTTGTGGTCAATAGGTGTAAAAACTTGTATTTATTACTTGTTCTGTGTATTATTATGTGTAATTTGACCACTCCCTTCTCTAATGTACCCTTATGTATTTCAATGGATTTACATGTGTCATGTAAAAAATCTGCGTTTGGCCCGTTCATTTTTATTGTACGACGGCGTTCTGGGGTCACGTTAAAAAATATTTTCTAATAATGCTGAGATAAAAAACTCAAAATTCTGAGATAATAAAAAGTCAGAATTCTGTGATAAAAACTCAGAATTCTGACATGAAAAGTCAGACTTCTGAATTAAAAAAGTCAGAATTCTGAGATAAAAAAGTCCGACGAATTCTGACATAAAAACTCAGAATTCTGAGATAAAAACTCAGAATTCTGACATAAAAAGTCGGAAATCTGACTTTTTAAACTCAGAATTCTCAAATAAAAAGTTAGAATTATTCTAGAGCTATACGACAGCATCCAGGTGGTGCCACTTGTAAAACGTTTACCTATTGACTATTGATGTGTAATTAGATAGGTAGCTCTGCCTGTGCCGGTTTTATAGTTAGTTGATTGTGTTTACAAACTAAAAGGAAATAAAATTGGTTCATTGGCTATTATTCTCGTTGCGTTAATAGAATAATGCATAGTGCATAGGTGCATATATTATGATTTTACTAATTATGTACGTAAATAAGTCGTCATATAAATATACAAGTGTATTATTGTTTTAATCGACATTATACCACGGAAACTTTAGCTGAATTTAAGTCAAGTCAGCCTTAGAAGCATATAAATAAATATGTTTGTGTTATTTTATCTTTAACGTTGGTCTATTTCCGCGACTATGGCCAATTACCGACACCAGGGAGCTGTTTCACCTCGCTATACTGGAAATTTTGTAGAAACCTGCCGTTCTGCAAGGATAGTAGGAATATTTAACGTGCCCAACATCGCATGGACACCGGACCGACGGCTTTACGCCCCCTCCGAAGGGCGGAACGTGCAGACATTCAACTTGCTCAAATACAATGCCACAACCTCGGTTGATGTTAATGTTACAGTGTGTACTGAAAAAAGTGAAAGGAGAACCCTGCGATCGAACCCAGTACCCTTCTGTTCAGAGGCACACGTTCTTACGACTGAACTACCGAGGCTCTTATAAATAAATAATCATAAGATAAACGTACGTTTGTTGTTGTTTGATGATTTGTTTTTGTTGCTCGATGAACATCATCACCATCACAATCGAAATGCGATACCATCTGTCGCAATCGAGAACCTCCGCCTGTAATTGCGCATTTTAATGCAGTGTAGCTTCCACCTTCAATCAATATTGTACCATATATCCAGACGCTTTACTTTTGATCTACCTCTTCCTTTCTGTGTAGGTATGTATCTTTCAAATAAAACTACCAGGAAGATGTTTTAAAATATGTCCTATATATGTTGCCTTTTCCTATCAATTTCTTTCAGCAAGCATTTCTACTCTGTCACCTCTTTTAACACACTTTTTTATTTGTGTTTCTATCGGTGTACCTTATTGTCTTTGTCATTTTGCTCAATGTCCACATTTCAAAAGCTTCTATTCCCTTAGTGTCCTGCTTAGATAATGTCCACCCCATCATTACAACACTCCATACGTATGACTTGATAAACCTCTACCTTCAGATCCAAAGTAAACTCAATTTTTGATACAAATAAGAAGTATATCTTGAGAAAATTTATATCATTAACCCTGCGTTAGACGTAACATTGTTCAAAAATAAATATCAAGATTCACCCAACAATTTTCAATAGTTTTATAATAAATGTGTATATATATATATATATATATATATATATATATATATATATATATATATATATATATATATATATATAGGTGCCTTCTTGAAATGACTTTTTTTGCTGTCTTTCTTGTCTAATTTTAATAATAAAAATAATAAGAAGGCAATTAATTCAACAATAACAAATAACGTGACTTTCTAAAATAGTTTTATTTTTAAGGTTCACGTTATAAGCATACGGTTTTTACATTATTTTACAATTTAATAGTATAACTATGTTACATATTTTAATGTTACCTCTAAAAATACACACTATAACAATTTCTAAGAAATATAAATAAGGTTATTTTCGCTTTGTTTTTTGATTGACATTGCAGCACCTGCATGTTTGGGAAGTCAGATTTGGTCGGAATTTATTTGACAAAAGTTGGGGATAGACTGGCAGTAGCTAGAGTATTATTTTTATTCGTATATTCGTATAATTGGACACTTTTAAACCGAAGAAAGAAAGTTATTTCAAGAATGTACATTATATATATATATATATATATATATATATATATATATATATATATATATATATATATATATATATATATATACATATATATATATATATATATATATATATATATATATATATATATACACATATATATATATATATATATATATATATATATATATATATATATATATATATATATAAATTTATTTTAAACCTATGGAAAAATGTTGCGTGAATATTTATTTTTGATTATGTTACATCTAACGCAGAGTTAAGGTTATGATTTTTTCACAATTATACTTCTTATTTCTATCAAAAATTGAGTTTAATTTGGGTCTGAAGGGGGAGGTTTATCAAGTCATAAGTATGGAGTGTTATAATGATGAGGTGGACGTTGACTAAGCAGGACACTAAGGGAATAGAAGCTTTTCAAATATGGACATTGAGTAAAATGACAGACAATAAGGTACACCGATAGAAACACAAATAAAAAGTGTGCTAGAAGAGGTGACAGAATAGTAATGCTTGCTGAAAGAAATTGATAGGAGAAGGCATAATATATAGGACATATTTTAAAACATCTTTCTGATAGTTTTGTTTGAAAGATTCATACCTAGACAAAAAAGAAGAGGTAGATCAAAAGTAAAACTTCTGGAAACATGGTACAATATTGATTGAAGGTGGAAGCTACACTGAATTAAAATGGGCAGTTACAGACGGAGAGTCACGATTGCGACAGATGGTATCGCATTTCGATTGTGGTGATGATTATGGTTATCGAGCAACAAAAACAAATCATCACACAACAACAAACTTAGTTTATCTCATGGTTATTTATTTATAAGGGCCTCGGTAGTTCAGTCGTAAGAACGTGTGCCCCTGAACCGAAGGGTACTTGGTTCGATCCCAGGGTTCTCCTTTCACTTTTTCGGTACATACTGTAACATTAACATCAACCGAAGTTGTGGCATTATATTTGAGCAAGTTGAATGCCTGCACGTTCCGCCCTTTGGAGGGGCCGTAAAGCCGTTGGTCCCCTGTCCGATGAGATGTTGGGCACGTTAAATATTCCTACTATCCTTGCGGAACGGCAGGGTTCGGCAAAATTTCCAGGATAGCGAGGTGAAACTGTTCCCTGGTGTCGGTGATTGGCCATAGTCGCGGAAATAGACTGACGTTAAAGATACAAAAACACAAACATATTTATTTATAAACTTCTAACGCTAACTTGACTTTAATTCAGCTAAAGTTTCCATGGTATAATGTCGATTAAAGCAATAATATATTGGTATATTTATACGACGACTTATTTACGTACATAATTAGTAAAATCATAATATATGCACCTATGCACTATGCATTATTCTATTAACGCAACGAGAACAATAGTCAATGAACCAAATTTCTTTCCTTTTAGTTTGTAAACCATCAACCAACTGTAAAATCAGCACAGGCAGAGCTACCTGCCTAATTACACGTCAATAGTCAATAGGTAAACGTTTTGCAAGTGGACGCTGTCGTATAGTCTCGAATAATTCTGACCTTTTATCTCAGAATTCTGAGTTAAAAAAGTGAAAATTCCGACTTTTTATGTCAGAATTCTGAGTTTTTATCTCAGAATTCTGAGTTTTTATGTCAGAGTTCTGACTGTTTTTATCTCAGAATTCTGACTTTTTATCTCAGAATTCTGAGTTTTTATGTCAGAATTCTGAGTTTTTATCACATAATTCTCATGTTTTATCTCAGAATTCTGACTTTTTTATCTCAGAATTATTAGAAAATAATGTTTTAACGTGACCCCAGAACGCCGTCGTATTATTGCCTACCTTTTTGCGGTTGCTTTTATTTCCAGTTTGTTTACCATTTCGTTACCGATTATATTACTGTGACCTCTAACCTTTAGAAAAAAATAATAATTTAAGATTATTTTTTTTTTACAACCTATTTCCGTTATCTTGCGAATGTGAATGTGTTCAAGAGGCGCCTCGATTCGTTATTTTTTTTAACATAATCCGTAATAGACTTGTCCACATGTTTATTTGATTTCACGGTTTGTTTATTCTTCTTAATCCATTCAATCACAATAATAATTTCGCAATCTGTAGCAAAATTTTAGGTTTTGTATATGTACAGTACAGGCCACTGACCTCTGTATTACGTCTGTATTAATAATAATAATAATAATAATAATAATAATAATAATAATAATAATAATAATAATAATAATAATAATAATAAAACTCCACCATGGCCGGTCCCAAGCCCGGATGAGAAAGGAGGAGGGGGTGGAGCAACAACCACGTGAAAAAACCAGGGTCCGTCTGGCCCGGACGGTAGCACCCTGTCAGGGCTCCTGGCCAGGGTTACAGGCACTTCCCATCCCTATTACCTTTCCCCACCCACCAACATCCTAAATCCGCATCCTAACCAGAGGTTTCTTTTTTTCCTCCCTTGTTCTAGCCTCTCACCCAAAGAAAGAAGGGGGACATCCCTCGGAAAAAGGTCGCTGCCTGGGGAGCGAGAGGGCATGCCTGAAGCTGGTGCTGGGCATGACAGTATGCGGGACACAAGTGGCAGGAGGCTGAGAAGGCAGGCCCCTGTCAACCAACAAGGTACAGCCCAAAATGACAACCGTGGAGTGGAACCAACAGAAGGTGTCGAAGAACCGAACACCACTTTGCTTGCTGGCTCGCCCCCAGTTAGGAGAGCTGCTTGCAGGAAAGAGCGCACTAAAAGAATAGGATGGACACGTGAAATGAACATAGAAGTACTTCACACGTTCTACTACGCTAATCAGTGCAACAAAGACCCACTCCCTGGATGGAGACACGCTCTCCACACTGAATTCACGAAAAGACACGCGGACTTAAAACTTAACGGAGCAGAACATAGTTGAGAGAAAAAATTTGATTGTGAGGAAAAGATACCTGACCACGACTGAACGTGAGGAAATCAAACGAGAAGTAGGCAACTTACTTCAGCAGCGGGACCTCTTTGGATAGCCTGAAGACAGAGCTGAAACTGAGCAAGTTCGTACCGGCACGGCCGACCTTGCCGTCGAGAGCCCACCAATATCCCAGAACATCCATGAAGTTAAGGAGAAACTACTCAGTTCAATAGCATATTTTGGGGGAGTTGACCCACTTGATAGGCCAGTGATACCGGTGTTACGAAATATACCTAGAGCCAAGACAATGATCTCAAAAGTCAATGATGCCCTTGCCGAGTACCTGAACCCACACCACGACCTGCTGGAAGTGCACCTGGCTTTATATTGCTCAGCAGTTACGGTTGTTGAGCTCAACGGCCAAAAAACCTTTTTATCCAAAGTAAAATCACAAGGTCCAAGACAAAAGAAAGCCTGAATGGCAGAAACGCTTAGAAAAATACATCAATGAGCTCAGAGGCAAAAGCGACATCATATCAGAGATTTTGGATGGCACTCAATTAAAGAAAGTGCATCGAAAGATTAGGATCATCGCAACAAAATCCAAGATAGATACTTCCCACACTGACCAACTCTTGGATCTAAAAGATCAACTTAGATAAAAAGCGAAAGCCAAAGGAGCTAGGCTTAGAAGATACAATGAGATACAATGAGATTATAAAAAGGAAAAAGCAGAATGCTGAATTCAGAAACAATCAGAGGCAGTCCCTGAGAAAGATTGAGGCCGATGGGAACCTACAAGCTCTATCTAGCGTCGACTGCTCCAACTTCCACATATTGGAGCACTACATGGGCGAAAGCAGGCGGTTTTAATGGGTTTGCATCATGGACCAAGAACGTGGAAGACGTGCATGTGAACTTGCCCCAGATGTCGGTGAGAGAGTTTACACCAGCTGAGGTGACTGCCGCCGTCAGGAAAACTCGGAACTGGAGAGCCCCGGGGCCTGACAGGCTACATAGCTTCAGGCTTAAGTATTTGACTGGCGCGCACGAGAGTCTTTCACGTTGCTTCACCCGAGCACTGAGCAACCCAGATGAAGTCCCTAAATTTCTCACTGAAGGAAACACTTTGTTGCTCTTCAAAAAAGGAGATGCAAACGAACCCAAAAACTACAGGCTAATAACCTGCCTGTCAGTCCTTTACAAGCTTCTTACTTGTCTGATTGATGAAAAGATATATCAACACTGCCTGACAAACAAAATCTTCGAGGAGGAACAGAAATGATGTCTTAGAGAATCTTTGGGCTGCAAGCACCAGGTAACAATAGACGCTGTAGTACTAAAACAAGCCGAGAGAAGAAAACGAAATCTACATGTATGCTACATCGACTACAGCAAAGCATTTGATTCTGTACCCCACGATTGGTTAAACAAGGTACTTGAGCTCTACATATCCTGCCAAAGAATCAGAAACGTTCTTCAACATCTCATGAGTACTTGGAGAACAAACATATGGATGACCAATAAAAATTGTGGAAAAGAGCAGATCGGGAGGGGCATTTTTCAGGGGGACTTCCTGTCGCCGGTGTGGTTCTGCTTGGCACGCAACCCCATGTCTACTGTCTTAAACAAAACTGGAGCCGGGTATAAACTCAATATGAAAAACCGAAGATGAATATCCCACTTACTATACATGGATGATCTTAAATCATACTCTGAGACACAAGATAAGCTCCACTCACTGATTAATACTGTTAAAATCTTTAGTAATGACATAAAAATGTCGTTTGGACTCGATAAATGTGCTATACAACGTCAGGAGAGGGGCAGTCGAAGGTCACCAACAGCCCTTCTGCAATATTGAACAACTACCGCCTGAAGAAACATACCGCTACCTAGGGAGTCCTCAAAACCAGCGTGTGGATCATAGCCGGCTAAAGCGAGAGTTCCAGGAGAAATATAGGAAGCAAGTCACGAAGCTCATAAATACTAAGCTTTCCGGAGGTAACCTCTGTGCTGCTATCAACACATGGGCGGTACCAGTATTGACATACTCTTTTGGAGTTGCAAATGGTCTAACACCGACTTGGATGAACTGGACAGACTCACGAGAAGGATTCTTACGAAATTCCGGTGCCTTCACACCATCTTATCTGTTAGAAGACTGTACACACCTCGGAAAGAAGGCGGCAGAGGATTAATCCATATAAAGAAGCTCTGCTTTAAGGAAGAAAGAAACATGCGACAACGTTTTCTTGCATCGCAGGATGAACTGATGAAGTTGGTGGTGTGCGAGGATAAGGATTATACTCCACTTAGGCTGGGTCAGCGCAAATATGAGTTGGACGCCCCAGCTGACCAGGACGGTGTAGTCCAGTGGGGCCACCAGGCTACGCATGGAAGGTACCCCAAACACCTGCAGGCAGATAGTGTTGTCCGGCAACTCTACCCGGAGACAAAAGGGTTTTGTGATGGCCATTCAGGATAGGGTTATAAAAACAACGAGAAGCATTGCCTAAAATTAGAAGTGGTGGATAGATGTCGAAAATGCGCAGCTGTTGAAGAGATCATTGAACACGTCATGGCAGCATGTCCTGCCCTCTCAGACTCAGCTTACTTAGGCAGGCATAACCAGCTCGCCAAGATCATCCATCAACAAAGCGCTTTGAAATACAGCCTCCTGAACCCGTTAACAACACCAGCTTACTACAAGTATTCTCCGGAGGCGGTGCTGGAGTCGGCGGACTTTCTCCTGTACTGGGACCGACCCATGATAACGAACCGCACTGTGGACTTCAATAGGCCAGACGTTGTCCTGATAAACAAACAGATGAGGCTTGCTGTGATCATAGATATTGCTGTACAGCTTTCCCATAACATTCAGAAAACTGAATTGAAAAGATCACCAAGTATGAAAACTTGGCACATGAAATAAAAAACATATAGAAACTCCAGAAGGTGGCTATATATCCTTTCGTAATGTCGGCGGAAGGAATAGTCACCAAAAATTTCATGGGAAATCTAAAGGAACTCGGATTACCAAATAACATCCTAAACATGGGGCAGAGGGAGGTTCTGCTGCAAACATGTCACATAGTCCCCAAATTCCTTAGTAGTAGTAAGTGGCGACCTCAAACACGTCTGCTGTACTGAAGAACCGGAAGTCAGACTGTAATGATAATATCGGCATAATGGGATATGATGAATTCCATCCCCATCCACCGAGCCGAGCGCCAACGTCGCGCGCGGGGGTCAGTCAAAAGGTTTCCAGTAATAATACTGAGAAAGTGTAACGCTTATATAATAATAATAATAATAATAATAATAATAATAATAATAATAATAATAATAATAATAATAATAATAATAATAATAATAATAATAATAATAATAATAATAATAATAATAATAATAATAATAATAATAATAATAATAATAATAATAATAATAATAATAATAATAATAATAATAATAATAATAATAATAATAATAATAATAATAATAATAATAATAATAATAATAATAATAATAATAATATGACTGGACTGGTGACTGCTTTTTAATTATTGTGAGGCTGCCTGGGAGTCACTTAGGACTGAAGCTTTTTTTACTGACCATTTTATTGGCTTCTCGATGGCGAATATTTCGGCTGTATAAATTGAAGTTTGATCTGATAGCTTATAGCGTTTAATCACCCTGCGTTTTTCTACAAAATATGCGGCCCCTGAGCCGTTGTTCTTTTCGATCCTGGAGAGATCTCAGGTCTAGCGTTGAACAGAATAAGAACGTGCAGTCTGGTGGACGGTATTCATCCGATTTTAGACTAATAAAGAGAAAAAAATTAAAAAATGATTAAGCTATAAGTGAAATAATGTAACAACTTACTTTTATTTAAGACCGGTACAGTCTTGTTGTTTGTGTGTTACATAAATCAAAAAGCCATGACGTTATGACAACAAATTTTTACAAAATCACTTTATATGTTAATTAGTTAAATGGATTTTACTTAAATCTAGAAAATTCAAATTCGGCACATGGTATACTCTTCACAGTAAAAACGCACACAAAATGTTATCCAAATAACTTGATTATTTTCGGAGATACAACAATTTTGAGATGAGATTGATCCAAGGTATTTAGATATAAAATGCATCCGCTAAAGTTTATCGAAATCAGTCAATTACGTTTGAGTTATCACACACACACACACACACACACACACACACACACACACACACACGCGCGCGCGCGCGCGTGCACGCGCGTGCACGCGCGTGCACGCACGCACACCATCACACACACACACCATCACACACACACACGCACGCACGCGCAGTAAAGAACTGAAAACTATGTTATTAGTGTTACTTGCTCCGTGTATTTAACTAACTAGGGCACCACATAACACGTGCTAACGGGTACTTGCCAAAAACCAACTTATTTCTGTAATTTATTATATAAGAGTAATATATCATTTTATACAACAGTATCTGATCCGACAGATGTCGTACTTTCCAAATCTCATTATGCAAACGACATTGCGCACGTAGCGAAATAAATCGGAGAAAAAAACACTTTCATTTTTTCTCGAATTTTCAAATTTTCCGGGCAGGTTTTTCAATTTTTCTTTCGCTAAAAACCTTATTCGGACTATAACGAACATTTAAAAATAAAATTAGCCAAATCCGTTCAGCCTTTCTCAAGTGAAGCGCTTACGAAACGAACAGCATTTACTTTTTATTTACATAGATTTTTCTTACCTTACACTTTTAATGCTACGTTTAGGTAGTCTAATTGGCCAACTACTTATAATTGATGTGGTAACAAAATTTTGCGGGTGCCTTTCTAGTGAATTTTTATTTTAAAAAAACACTAATAGAGAGGATACCGTTTATATATATATATATATATATATATATATATATATATATATATATATATATATATATATATATATATATATATATATATATATATATATATATATATATATATATATATATATATATATATATATATATATATATATATATATATATGTGTTAATTTAATTACCCGATTTTGATGATACTCCGCAAGTACATTTCTTTGATTAATAGCTTGATTGAGTTCGTTATCCAGGAAAATCAGGGTTTTCTTGGAAAATGTTGAGTTTTTTTCGAAACAAATTTTTATCTCCGAAAATTACAAAGCTATTTAAATGAAATTTGGTGGATATATTGCCTTGGGAAAGACCTTACTACGTACCAAAATTCAATTTTTAGGTTTATAGAAAATTTAGTTATTAAAATTTGAAGCATTCAATGAAAATTCACTACCATAACGCACTTGCTGCGTCCAGAACTTTTTAAATATGTATTCTAGAAAAAATAAAATACGATTGCAGTACCTTCAAAACAAAATAGTTTAACATTTTTATTTAGATGTCTTCTACCATGCTGTTTGTCACGTAAGAGGATTGAGATGACAACTGTTTTTATTTGCGTCATTAGCTTCCGGCAGATCCGTATGTCTGAGCATTTTTTACTGTACTGATATCGCTTAAACGACAGTAAACTTTTTAAATCATCTGCAGGTCGTTTAAAAACTGGCGGACTGAAGAGTTGAGAAACAAACCGGCTTCGGTGAAACTTCCTTTTCCGGATGAAATCACTTTAGAAAAACGTTAACCATATAAATAGTTAACCAGTCATCGATCTAAGTGAATTGCTGTCAGAAGTTTATACCCGTTCAACAACCCCTCTGTAATTTATTGGTATTGTATCTTAATCAACGACAAGCTTTGTGGTGTTTGTGCAAAAAAAATTAAATCGTTTAATCCAGATCAAAACAATATACAATATAGGATAGTTTTGAATTTAAAAATCCATATCTATATCGTATAACTGTAAAAAGCCATTCTTCTTGAAAATAAGACTAAATGTATGTACAGGGTTTTAATTAATGACGTTATAATTAAAACATTTTTTTTCTGGAAAATTTTTTTTTGGAAAAAAATTGCATTTCCGAAAATAAAAAAGTTATGGCAACCAAATTTGGTACGCAGGTTTACATTATGATAAGAATACTATGTACGATCCAATCAAAAGTGAAAAAACTTACAGGCATTTCAAGAAAAAAATTGTGTGTGCCACGGATGACCAGACGCACAAAGCAAAAATATTGTGTGTGGATTAGGAAAATCATTCTGTATTACCGACAAAGATTGAGTTTTTGGTGCAAAAAGGTGAAGAAATACCAGAAAAATTGCTTTGAAATTTTCTAGATTTTCTTCTTCACGTCAAAATTGACAACTTTTAGGCAAAGAACCCGAAACGAATACGGGTTATGTAGAGAAACTTTTGCAATAAGTTTGTTTTTCAAAGCTTCAAGTTTCAGCTTCAACTGTCATTGATTTTCATTTGACTAAAATGTTAATTAAAATTAAAATTAAAATTAAAATTAACTAAAATACTTTCGCAGAACAAATTAGCTATTGAGGAAACCGCGACTTTTTAATTTTGAAAAGATATCTTCAAATGAACGCGAACTAGGCTCCCTAGAACCCACATCGGGAGTTAGTTTCAGTTTTTATCATATATATATATATATATATATATATATATATATATATATATATATATATATATATATTATATATATATATATATATATATATATATATATATATATATATATCTATATATATATATATCTATATATATATATATATATATATATATATATATATATATATATATATATATATATATATATATATATATATATATATATATATATTCATAAACAGGATGACGCATTTTTACGGTAAAGCTCAATATGTCCGTTACTATAGAAGATACGAGAAAAAAATTGTATACGTACGTTAATTAAAGGGTGTCTTGAGCATCTTATAAAAATAATTTTGACAATCTCCGGGTAGCTCACAAGTCGTTGGGGATACAAATTTTCTCTTTTTAGTGAATGCTCGTAGAAAATATTCACCAATGAGGAGATCACGACTTTTGAATTAAAAAAAAATCCTTCAAATAAGAGCGAAGTAGCCCCCCTAGAACATATATTCAGTTTTTTTTTGAAGTTTCGTCGAAAAGCTTTTTGTGAATAAATTGATATTGGCAGGTGGGTAAATACCTTAAAGAGATTTGTTGGCCAGGAAAATCAGACCAGGTTTTCGGGAACATGTGAAGTTTATTTTTTGAATTGTTTTGTACTTTTGCAAATAATAGAGTTATTTTCATTATATATAGTATATACGTTGTTTCTACTATATGGACTATACTGGTATCAAATTTTATACCTGCTTCCATTAAAAAAAGACATACTTGTTATTAAACACATTTTTATGAAAATTCACTATCATGGCGCACTTGCTGAGTCTAGACTTTTAATAATAATATCTGATAAGCAGTAATCACTTCTGCTTTATAGCGAATTGTGTTAAGCTTCATACCCTTGTTTATAACAGTGGTTATTGTTTTTGCAAATACTTTGTATTGTTTATATTATTTGTGACATTTTTTTTGCATGGACTCTCCATACTCTGTTCCTGGGCACCTAATAGAGTGCCTAAATGTTTTTTTATTTATGGTAGAATCCTGGCAACGCTTTCAGTGAATGTATAATTTTCAACATTTCTTCCCTTTCTAAATCCTGATTATATTTATGTAGGTGTTAGTTTAAATCTCAATCATATTTTCTAAAACAAAACTATGGTACTCCTGTAATTTTCACTTAGTTACTCGTCTTTGTTAAAAATTAAAAATATCACTCGTTGGCAAATTCTTTGGTATTGTTCCTTTTTTAAAAGCGATGTTAGAAATCTATAGCAAATGAGTTTTATGTCCCATATATTTGGCGATTTCTATTCCGATTTAATTGTGCTCTGGTCTTTACCACACATTATCTTTTCATTTCTCTCACTTTTCGTTAATCAATCGTAATCTCCCTCATTTCGCAAACTGTTGTTGGTTGTTGTGATGTTCGGTAGTCAAGGAACAATAAATCAACTTTAATAGGTAAGAGAACTGAGGCAGATTTAGAGTTACTTATGTAAACGCGTCCAAAATTTCCATAAATATATTGAGCTTATGTAAAATTCTTTAACTGTGTAGTGTAAACAACTTTAGAAAAAAAAAATTAGTACCTTAATAGTCAGGATATGTGGACAAATAGTGCAACACTGAAGCAGCTGGAGCGAAACTATTAGAACTAAATTTTCCATCGACCCAGTAACTTCAGTCATAAAATTTTTATAAACGCTACATTGAATTATATGCGGGAAAAGTGGTCCGATTGTACCCACACACACACACGCACGATGCACATGCGATCGTGCGCGTACATACATGCCCAGCCACACACACACACACGCGTCTTGTGTTAGCTATAGCACATGGAACAAGCAAAGTGTGAAACCAGCTCACCCCTACCTTGTATTTTGAGACATTTTAAAATATATTTAATTTCCTAAAAAATTTTGAAAATTACATAAGACAAACAAATTTACATAATAATTCACAAATTTTTGGTGTTATATTGGAGCTTATAAGAAGCACAAGTCTACAATATTGGTGAGAAGTATTTCTCTTGAAAACCGCATTGCACCAAACATTTAAATTTATTGAACAGCTATTAGTTTTAACAGAATAAGAATTTTATGCCTAAATGAAATTTTCGTTTATTAAATCTTTGTAATATATATATATATATATATATATATATATATATATATATATATATATATATATATATATATATATATATATATATATATATATATATATATATATATATATATATATATATATATCAATGTGTCTAAGGGATTTTGCTACCTCTTAGATATTTCATAGTGACTCTGCCGGAGAACTACATATTTCATACACTACGATATATCTACGTACGATTTTAAATTACACCTTTAGTGAATTTTCCTAGAAAAAATTCACTATTGGGGAGATCCCGACTTTTGAATTTTGAAAATTTTTTTGCAAATGAGCGCGAACTAGGACCCCTAGAACCCATATCCGGGGTCAGTTTCAATTTATATATATATATATATATATATATATATATATATATATATATATATATATATATATATATATATATATATATATATATATATATATATATGTGTGTATCAATGGGCCGATTTTGATAAAATTGGCATGTACCTTCCTTTTGTAAATGGCTTGGATAAGTTCGTTAGTCAGGAAAATCGGAAGAGGTTTTCCGGGAAAATTTTGAGTTTTCATTCGAAAAAAATTCTTATCTCAAAAAGTAATAAGCCGATTTTAATAAAATTTGGCATGTACCTTCCTTTTGTAAATGGCTTTGACAAGTTTGTTAGTCAGGAAAATCGGCCGAGGTTTTCCGGGAAAATTTTGAGTTTTCATTAGAAAAAAATTTTTATCTCAAAAAATGAGGGGCCGATTTTGATAAAATTTGGCATGTACCTTCCTTTTGTAAATAGCTTTGATAAGTTCGTTAATCAGAAAAATCGGACGAGGTTTTCTGAAAAAATTTTGAGTTTTCATTTGAAAAAAAAATTTATCTTAAAAAATAAAAAATCTATGATAACCAAATTTGGTAGGTAGGTTTACGATATAAAAAGTAAACTATACACCAAAATTTAGATTTCTGTTACAAGAAAAAAAGTTATAATAAAATATTTTGTGCCAGATCATTTCTATGAAAATTCACTACCATAACGCACTTGCTGCGTCCAGGCTTTTTAGATTAAAAGCAACACATTTCACAATATGAAAGCTACAGAATTTGAGTAATCAAAGGATTTTGTCATTTTTATACTTATCTTCCTTTTACAAATATAAATATACATTGGTAAGTCCGGCGTGGGACGTACCATGCATCGGACGTGTGTGGTATTTGCAGGTGACAAGTGCGATATTTTATTGTCGGTATGAAGTGCAGTATCAAAATGGGAGTGAATACGTTTGGCCTCCATTTTTCGGAAGTAAACAGAAAACTGTCAGCTGAGGAATATCATAAATATATTATGACTTCATTAAAATTAAGACCCGAGAATATTGTATCGATAGGTATACGAAACGAAAAAGTGTTGATAAAAGTCGATTCGAATGAGCTATTTGAAAGGATCTTTGAAAATTTTGAAGATAAACTTCTGTATACCGATACTGAAGAATATAAAACTTACAATGTAAAATTTCTAAATGAAAGCAACAAACAAATTGTAAGAATACATAGAATCCCGATCGAAGTGTCAGATTTTGATATACAGAAAACACTGTTGCAATATGATGCTGTAGAGAGTATAAAGAATAATGTATGGGCTAATCTACCTTAGAAATGCTATAACGAGATCAAATTGGTTAAAATGGAGATAAAAAGGCCTATCCCATCAAATCACGTCAATATTGGATAACATATGTAGGTCAACAAAGAACATGTAGAAAGTGTAACTCTCTTGAAGATGAGGCACGAGACCGTACTTTTCGAATAAATTCAAGACTAGGCCGAAATTACGCAGGAGCCTTGAGAGGCGACAGACAAGAAAGTGATTCCATAGCACCGAGGAGAGAAACAACTATTGTAGCGAACCCCCTCCAAAAACAAACTAGTGAAGAAACGTCAATAAGTTGCTTATTTTATAAAACATAAAAATAGACAATGTCAATTGTGGTTCTGGAGAAATTGTTAGAAAGGAAAACTGCTAAAAATAAAAATGACAGAAGACAAATCTAAACAAGCACAAGTAAGTAATCCCAAAAGCAACGCTAGACCCGCAATATCATATCAAGAAGAGGAGGAAAATCGAAAGAGGAAAGGTTATCTAGTGAATAGATGAGTGAGACAGGTGAAAATGCGCGGGTTGAGAAGAAAAAAGTAGATACATCCAGGTTGGATCTAATGGATGGACTGATCGTCCAGAATGAAAATCATCCAATACTTTTTGAAAAGGAAGCCACACCTCATCATGGTATGGAAGAAACTACGGTTTCGTCCGAGTCACAAGACCAATAAAACGTAAAATTTATGTCACTACCAGCTATTAGTTATGTCACAGCAACACAAAATTTACGTACCATTTCTTCTACCTTAAAACTGCATATGCTCAAACAGTTTATACACAGGCACAGTATAGATATCATGCTGTTACAGGAAGTCTCTATCTTAGATTATAGTTTTATTCAAGACTACAAAGCTCTGATAAATGTAGATGAAAACTGGTATATAATTTTTGTCGAATTTTCGTAAAAAATCAATAAAGCT
Organism: Tillus elongatus; assembly: GCA_964006375.1. Lineage (NCBI taxonomy): Eukaryota > Metazoa > Arthropoda > Insecta > Coleoptera > Cleridae > Tillus > Tillus elongatus. The sequence continues at coordinate 158,212,933 of OZ023262.1, forward strand.
CAATATATCCGTTATTATACAAGATATGAAAAAAATGTGTATATATTAATTATAGGGTGTCTTGAGCTACATCTTAAAAAAATATTTCTACAATCACAGGGTGTCCCATATTGTATTTTTAAAGACCTGTTTTCTATAACTGTTCTCTCACATTATGTAGTGAACAAAAACCAAACGGAAATTATATAAGTAACCAATCAATCTGACGTGTGCGAAAACACTTTTTCTATTATCATTGCTTTATCTGTATAAAAATAGGAACGTCAGTAACATAAAGCAAGCATTTGTTTCAAATGATTCCTTGATAAGTTTTCAAATAATTATTTTACTTAATCTACATTATATTGATTTTTTCAATTATTTGTTTAGGATATTTGGTGAACACCTTCCTTTTGCAAGTGGCTTGGATAAGTTCGTTAGCCAGGAAAATCGGCCAAAGTTTTCCCGGAAAATTTTGTGTTTTCTTTAGAAAAAAATTCATATCTCCGGAAATAAAAAGGGCAACCAAATTTGGTACATCGTTTTATATCGCTATAGGTAAATTACCTACCAAAATTTAGCGCTGTAGGTCAAAAGACAAAAAAGTTATGGGCATTTGAAGAAAAATAAATTGGGGTTTTCCTCAAAACGTCAAATGACTATTTAAAACGTCAAAATTGGCAATATTTACAACACCAGCTAGCTAATTGTCATTTGTTATTCTGCTGACAGCCATGAGAGAATCGTGTGCGCTCTGTGCATAACCTCGAAATCAACTCCGCCAATACTTTAGAATGTAAAACAACTACCTATATTCTAAGGTTAATGCTAATACAAATACTAACTAAATAATAACCCAATTTTAACAAGTGCCCTCGGCTGTCGACTGTGACTGTAGTACATTATGATTTTAACATCCAATGAAACAGATAAGAAAGTAATCGTTAAATCAAGTTGTGTGCATCAGATACAGATCATTAATCAATGCATGTGGGTACTGTATTACCAAAGCGAAACAAAATTATTTCAAGAAGAAATATACTTATCTCAAACTAATGCAGTAGGTACTTATCTAGGCACTTATTGTTTGTAAATAAATTGTAAATGAAACTACATAATATGATAAAGTAAGCAGTTTAAATTATATAAACAAATGTTCAGTGTAAATTATTTAAATTTCAAAGTTTTGTATTGTTTATATTTATTTAATTCATTTTCAATAAGTATGGATAAAGCAATGGTAAATAAGTGTTGAAAAGATTTTAGGTGCACCAAGTGCGTTATGGTAGCGAATTTTCGAAAAATATTTCAACTGGGAATAACTCAATTTCCCATTAAACTAGAATCTTCAGTTTTGATACATACTAAAACCTATATAAAAGCAGCGTAAGTACTGAGTACATTGTTCTTGTTTATTCATTGAGGGTGGTTGTAGGCATGCAGAAGGGGAAGAAGATCCCCCGCGACGAAGCAGCGTACCAATATTTTCAATGTGTGTTTAGATTGTTACCCCATTTCATTTGTTTAAATTATTTTACCAAAAATTAATTTGAGGTTGCCCTGTTTGTCAGTCTCACATAGAGAGCTACGATATTTTATCATTTTCAGAAAATATGGATACAGCAACAGTAAATAAGTATTGAAAAGGGTCTGTGTGCAGCAAGTACGTTATGGTAGAGAATTCTAGTAAAAATATTTCAAATCCGATAATTCAATTTCCCATTAAGCTAGAATTTTCAATCTTGAACCATAGTAAAACCTGTGTAAACGCAGCGTGGGTACAAATTTAAAGAAAAATAACATAATAATCTTCGCGGATAACTACAAATTGGCCCTTTTTTGTTGTTTTGTGTGCAAAAACTAGTTCGATTGGGTTGACTAAAACAAAACCATTCCAGCAATTAATAAGGAAAAATGCCTACTATATTTATAATTTGGCAGGTACATTCCCTTTCTAAATAATAAATATCTTCTGGAAAACTTTGGTAACTGTAATGAAATTTGTAACACGTTTTTTTTTAAGTGACTATACTAAATTATAATTTTCTAGCTCCATAGGAAATAGAAATTACTTTAAGTAATCGCTAACTGTAGCCTCTAGAACCGGTCTCCAAGGTCCATTTAAACTTAAAGGATCAGTTTTAATAATATGCCTTACTAATGGTGCACAATTCTCGGGAAAAATCCCTACTATAATGCACTTGCTGCATCTCGAACCTTTTTCACCTAAAGAAGTGACATCGTAGCGAAACAACTGTAATATGTGAAAATATAGTGTAAATACATCTTACATTGATTTGTTATATTACACATTAGAAAATTGATTTACATAAATTGTCAGTCACCACCACTCATTACTGTAGTATTGCTAAACATCTGATGGTACCAGACATGAAAGAGATTGGTAGGCTGTATACGGGAATTCGTAAATACAGAAATTAATTAGACAGATCGCTACCAAAGAAGCAATATAATTCACTAATGAGGTCTTGTCAAAAGCAGGGCTTACCTATTAAAGTAACTTAACTATTGGCATTTAACATAATCTGATATCAGCGACTCGTGAGAGTCTAGGTGACGTGAGGTTTGTTTTCCAGGCAGGATTAGTATAAAATTTCAAACAAGTATCAAATCCCTTTGTTTTTACTTATTTCTTGAACAGCAACGCCTCGTGAATTGTGTACATGTCCCTGCACGATATAAATGATACAATATATAAAAAGCCTGGACGCAGTAAGTGCGTTATGGTAGTGAATTTTCATAGAAATGATCTGGCACAAAATATTCTATTATAACTTTTTTTTTCTTGTAACATAGAAATAAATTTTGGTGTATAGTTTACTTTTTATATCATAAACCAACCTACCAAATTTGGTTATCATAGCTTCTTTATTTTTTGAGATAAAATTTTTTTCGAATGAAAACTTAAAAATTTTCCCGGAAAACCTCGTCCGATTTTCCTGACTAACGAACTAGTCTAAGCCATTTACAAAAGGAAGGCACATGCCAAATTTTATCAAAATCGGCGTATTATTTTTTGAGTTATCGGTGTGATACATATATATATATATATATATATATATATATATATATATATATATATATATATATATATATATATATATATATATATATATATATATATATACATATATATATATATACATATATACATATATATATATATATATATATATATATATATATATATATATATATATATATATATATATATATATATATATATATATATATATAAATTGAAACTGACCACTGATATGGGTTTTAGGGGTCCTAGTTCACGCTCATTTGCAAAAATGTTTTCCAAATTCAAAAGTCGGGATCTCCGCATTAGTGAATTTTTTCTACGAAAATTCACTAAAATTATAAACCGCTTTTCATAGGCATGTCGAGGCTTAGTAACAAACAATACTATTAAACTTGATTTTGCTTTGAGATAGTTAGTACTCTGAAATGGTACAATGTACATCGGTTAAACATATAAAAGTTTAAACACGCGATACTGTAAACACATTTATGCACTTAAAAACAACATTCAGGACAAATCTATGTTTTTAAAACATATGATCGATACTTAACATAGACGAAAAGTTAAATGGCGTATAACCACGACATTTTGAGTTTTCAGAAGCTGGGAAAATTAAGCAGCAGATTTACGACGATAACTACTTTTTTTAAAGTCGCTTAGATAGGTTTTTTATTAAATTATTTACTTTATTAAACATGCTCGGGGAAACTTTCTAATAGTTAATAACAATCGAATCAATCCACTACAAACCAATTACGTGTGAAGTCAGATGCTGGATACTAAACACTACGTCACCCCGAATTCAATCTAAAAATCCATTACCTTCTCAGAAAACTCAATTGAGTACAAATCTTACGTTGTTACTCTCGGCGTAACTCTAGTACAAATTTAATTAAGTTCATTCATCCCTTTTTACCTTGACAGCATTAATCTCTATTTTGGTGTGGGCTCCTTTAACGTATAGAAAACAGACTTGGCACTGACAAAGATGTACCACATGTATTTTATTTACTTTTACCGGTAGAAAGTGCTAACAAACAACGTTTTATAGACTGAACTTTCATCACATACTTTTAATTCCGTGGAAATGTTCGAACGACTTAGTTTTGTAGAAAAGAAAAAAAAACACAAAACAAATATAAAAAGAATTTTAAAACATAATTGACTTACACAGATGACTTATTTTAGACATTTTTTTTAATATCAGGTTTCATTATCGCAATAAAAACATTATTTTTATTACTATAATTATCTTCATTCACCAGCTAAGTGATGATTACAAGCTTCACCTGTTAGTTCGTATGTCTAGGTGAAATCTTGCAAGACATATTTGAACCAGTTCCCCTTATCTGATTGGGCTGAAATTTGATACGCGAGTATAAGTCAGAAGACAATGCAACATAGGCTATGCCATTATCATAATTCAATACAGCGGACGCTCAAAGATAAAGGATTTTTTCTTTCCTCAAAATATCCCTGGCATGAGTATATAAATGGAAGGGCTTTACGAGTAAAATACAGTAGGGTAGGTAACACTTTCATTAATACAAAATGGCGTCCGACGAAAGATGGCGGTATATCTCTTTCTTAATAACCCTCTTAATATGGGTATCAAATGAAAGGGCTTAACGAGTAAAACAATTGATAATAAAGAACTTAGCAACATTTTACAGGACATACATTATTTACCTCAGATACAGTATTTTTGTCTCGTGATAATTATCAATGATTATCTTATTCTCAGTATGTTGCTTTTTCGACAACAATAACTTTAATCATAATAACCTAGCCTTGCGTCGGAATTTTTTAAATACATTACCATTGCTAAACTCAAAGTAAATTTCAATGTTTTGCAATTTTGAGATCTAAAATGCAGTTTGAAAGCAAATGTTCACAAGTGTAAGTTAAATAATAACTATTTAAGGTTATGTGTGTAATTAGTACGCCATATTTATATCACTGCAAAACGTGTTATGGGCACTGGCAAGTGAATTTTTGATAAGCCAGACTGCGTTCCTTCAAAGCGTACTTTTCAGGCTGATTACATATTACATCAAAGCGCCTCCGTGGCCGTGTGGGAAGGTCAATCCAGACTTTCCAATTCGGACACGGGGGACGACGGTTGGAGACTCACCGGCAGCGGATGATTTTTTAAATCAGGGTAGGTTAGTTTAGATGAGAAGAAAGGGTCAGCAATGGCCTAATTGCCAGTAAGCTTCTTGCCTTTTTACATATTAGATCATATCCTCAAAAATCAAAATAGTTTACAGAGACGCCAATATCACTCAATTATATTAAATGCGTTTAGTATTTACATCTACTGTCAACTAATTAATAAGTTTGATCATATGCTTAATTATACACCATTAGCTGAAAAGACACGACCTGTTATAAACTCGGAGACTGTGCAAAGCAATCAAGGATCTGAAAAAAAAAACGGAAAGTTTGTTATTTTAAGACATTAACATAGACCGTCGAAAATTACAAGTTAGACGCCAATAAGCTGGGTCCATTCACCAAAAACTGCTTGAAATCGACCGTCGCACCAGACTCTCTGGTCCAGAGTGAAAGCAAGGAAGCGTCGACTTCCTTCAGGTTAATATCAGAATCAGCTGGAAGGCGACAAAAAACCTACTGCCAAGAAGGTGAAAAAAGCAGGTTCCGGTGATAAAATAAAGGCGTCAGTCACGACAATGTTACCGAAACTAAAAAAGATCAATTACAACTCCAAGGGGAAGAAGCCGGCAGGTGCCCAAAAATTCGAGAGCACCAAAATGGAAAAAACAGCTAAAAATCAGCTGCTTTACGACAGATAATGTAAACGTTAATTGGTCTTGGTCTCCCATAAAATGACGGGTATGGAATTTCAAAACATTACCAGGCGTAGGCGACGATGGATGAAAGGATGATATATAATGGTTCAGTTAGTCCTATTTAAACCCAAGTCCTATATCTCCATTTATCTATTCTGAATGATGTTATAAATAAAAGTCGTCAGTCCAAGATGAAAATTATAAGTTATTGCCTCAACATGTTGCTGACATTCTATTTAAGAAAGTCATGTTGAAATGCATGTATGTATGAGCAGTTAACAAAGCGTCTCTCCATACCTTATAGACACTTCACCAAAGAGATGAGTTTTTGGATGCTACACTGTGAGTCACGCTTATGTGCATGCCTGAAACTATGTTCTTTCATATCCGCCGGTAAGTGTACAGGGCGAGCGAAACTCGATGTCTCGGCTCTACTGTAAGAAAAGGAAAAGCGATATAAAAAAATCTGTAAAGAGGTTCTCAAATGGGATTGAGTAAGGTCCATTTTAAGCCAAATTTTCATATTTTTGGAGATTTGGAAACTGAAGTAATGACGTCATCGAATTTTTTCCCCAGAAACATAGCTATATTTTGGCATATCTAAAAAGAACTATTTTTTTCTGGACAAATTATCTAAAGAAAAAATGCTATATTTTTCCGTTAAAAAGTTATAATCAAATTTGTAGAAAAAAGTATAACACAAAATCGCGCAACCATCACGATTTAAACAAGAAGCTTTTGGAAACAAATAGCAAAGTTTTATCTGTTGCAGCAACGTTTTATCTGTCAATAATGAAACTAATGGTTTTTAGATGTTGTTTTGTTGTCATTTCACTTTGAAAAATGGTTACGCACAACGAAAATGTCGATATGTTATTAGTTTATGGTGAGTCTCAAAAGAACCCTAGAAGAGCAGTTCAGTTATACGCCAAGAGATACCCTGCACGTGTTATTCCAAGCTTAAAAATATTTGGAAGATTAGAACGCAATTGACGTGCAAATAACGAGGCATTTTCTTCTCGAAAGGGAAGAAACATTGCTAGAAGGGTCAATTCTGACAATACTGTTGTCACTGTTTTGCAGTATTTTGAAGACCATTCAAGGAACTCGTTTCGGCAAGCCTAAGTTGAATTTAAAATATAGTTCGTTACGAAATTTTTTGAAAGAAAATGGTTATCACGATCATAACTTAGAACACTTGTCAGATCAACATCAACCACGAAGAATTAATTATATTGCCCAATTGCTGGTAAACTTGATCAATGACAATCGTTTTTTCAGCATATGTTGTGGACAGACGAAACTCGTTTTGTTAGTAAAGGTAAGCCCAATAAAAAAATGAGCATATTTGGGCTACTGAAAATACACATTTTGTCAATCCGATTGAAACTCAAGGACACTTCGGAATTAACGTTTGGTGTGGTATTATTAACGGGCATTTGATTGGTCCATATTTTTACGAAGGAATTTTACATAGTGAGCGATATTTGCAATTTCTCCAAGAACAACTTCCTGTGCTGCTTGAAATTGTACCATTACAACTGCGAGCAAACATGTGTTTCCAACATGACGAAGCTCCACCGCATAAAGCAAGAATTGTCCAAGAATATTTAAATGAAACTTACGGAGAAAAATGGATGGGTATAAATGGACCGATACAGTGGCCGCCTGAATCACCGGACTTGACCCCACTAGACTTCTTCTTGTGGGGAGCTTTGAAAAATAAAGTTTACAGAACACCATCTGTTAACTTGGAACATTTAAAAGAAAAAATCAGCGATGAACTATCTAGAGAAATGTTTTATAAGGCTTCAGTGCGAGAAGTAGGGCGGATATTGGATAAGTGTTTAGAAGTAGGAGGTGGTCACATTGAAAATTTGTTGCAATGATTGCCTACATACTTTGTTTATTGCTGTGGTAAAAGTAGTAACATATAATACGTTTTATAATGTTAAATTATTAAATAACTTTTTAACGGAAAATATTTTTTTCTTTACATAATTTGTCCACAAAAAATAGTTCTTTTTAGATATGTCAAAATATAGGTATGTTTCTGGGAACAAAATTCGATGGCGTCATTACTTCAGTTTCCAAATATTCAAAAATATGCAAATTTGGGTTAAAATGTACCTTACTCAATCGCATTTAAGAACCTCTTTTGAGTTTTTTTCTATCGCTTTTCCTTTTCTTACCACAGAGCCGGGACATCGAGTTTCGCTCACCCTGCACAAAGTGTTTAAGACTCATTTCTAAATAAAGAAATATCATTACGCCATTCAACAAAGCTCTATTTTATGAGCGTCCATGGACAAACCAGAATTCCAAACTAGTACTAAAAGATGCCATTTGAATTCCACAAGTCTTTATTTGGAAATTCCAACTGTACGTTGCGGATTGTTAGTAACTGTTGTTGCAGGTTTCAAGCAGGCGTGAAAAGCAACGGTAGCTCGATGCTTGTCCTGCCCAGAACTCTTAGCCTTTTTGTAAGGCAGTGGACTATTTCCTGACTCCTCCCATGGGCAACACGAAAACTTCCACCTATAGTGCAGTAACTTAAATACCTTCTTTAGCAATACTACTTATCACCACATGATATTATATAAAGCTAACTAAATGGATTGTTTCTTTAAAAACATCCTTTTTTAGTACATACTACAAAATTAACATCAACGGAGATTGTGGCATTGTGTTTGAGCAAGTTGAATCTCTGCACGTTCCACAGCTTCGAGGGGATGTAAAACAGTCGGGGCCGTGTGGCATGCAATGTTGGGCACGTTAAATATTTCCGCTCTCCTTGCAGGAAGATAGTGGTTCGACCAAGTTTCCAGGACACTGAGTTCCTGCTTCTTGGCGTCGGTGGTTGGCCATAGACGCGGAAATACATCGATGCTAAAGAAACAAAAATACAATATCATTATTAAAATGAATGATATGTTATAATTTTTAATGCTCTTGCTAGCAGGTCAATACTAATAAAGAGAACCATGTATCAAAAAACTGAATAAAGCTAAACAACAAAATTGACTTAAAAGAGCATGATATTGTTGAAGTCTGACCTTACACAGATACTTTTTTAATGAAAATTCGCCAAAAAAAAAAACCACCAGAATAATATTTTAAATTTGTTATTCTCGGAAAATCAGATTCTTTGGCATATAATTTTTAAAGTGTTGTTATACGAAACATAAAGAAGCATGCGCAGTTGAAACTAACTACCTTTTGAACAAAGTCTTTCCAATCCTGGTAACTTTGCTCACTGACAGGGAGCAAATGTATTCTTAGGTCTCCTCTATAATTAGAATGTTCTTTGCAAAAGTGTACATGAGTTTTTACCTAGTATAATTAGCTTGTGAGTAATGTCGCAATAAACTGAAGGTAGTATAACTTTAAAGGCATCCATGAAATAAAAGGATGCTTTCATTTGACAGAAAAGTTCCTCTGATCATTTTTATCGCAGCAGTACCTTTGAATTTATGTGTACTGAATGTTACTTAAAACAAATACATAGTGTATTCCTTTAACGTTTAACTAACCTTAAATGTAGCTTTAGTAGAGACATGGTCCTCGACAGTTTTATGTACCGTATGCCATTTACGCTGAAAATAAACAAAAAAGTCTGGACGCAGCAAGTGCATTATGGTAGTGAATTTCCATAGAAATGATCAGGCGCCAAACGGTTTTTTTAAATTAAATGCTTATAACTTCTTTCCTTGTAAGATAGACATCTAAATTTTGGTACGTAGTTTATTTTTGATAATGCAAATCTACGTGTCCAATTTTCTTACCATACCTTTGGTATTTTCAGGGAAACAAATTTTTGTTTAAAGAAAAGTCAAAATGTTCTCGAAAAACCTGGTCCGATTTTCCTGGCTAACTAACCGTCCCATTACGGTTAGTTAGCCAGGAAAATCGGATTACCGTGAAACACCCTATATATATATATATATATATATATATATATATATATATATATATATATATATATATATATATATATATATATATATATAGAAACTGACCCCGGATATAGTTCCTAGGGGTCCTAGTTCGCGCTCATTTGAGGAATTTTTTTAAATTCAAAAGTCGGGATCTCCCCATTAGTGAATTTTTTCTACAAAAATTCACTAAAAAAGAATAGTGCCAATACAGATTGTTTGCATAATGTCGCAATCAACGAAAATCGGGGATACCAGATCCCATATTATAGGTTCATTATAAAATATTTATCACACATATTTAATTCTCGACATTCAGGAGACTAGGACGGCCAACAGTAATTGAAACCACGCGGGTATATTGATATTTAGTTAGCCTGGAAATTTTCCAGTATGCAAATAGTATATTACGTACCATAAACTGTAAGTGACACTTTTCATGCAGAGAATGCAGTTTGGAAAATCGAGGCCCGTAGGGCCGAGGTTTTCTAAGCATTCGAGGCATGAAGAGTCACTTACAGTTTACGGTTTAGTAATAATTTTTTGCAATACCTGCTTTAACGGTTTTTTTTTGAATTTGCATTCTTTTTTAATAATTACTGCGTGAATAGATGTCAGACTGACAGCACTGACAGTCGAATTAATTAGATGGATTCTAACATACTACTTAACAACAAGTAGCTTGTGACTTGGTTGTTGTGTTGGGTTACTAAGGACGCTACGGGTAAACAAACAAAACTAAACGCTGGCTGCAGTTCAGCACAGGTCCAGGTTAAACATTAATTTGTATTTTAATTGTGATTTTTGAATTAAAATTAGTGTTGAAGTGACTTTGAATATGGAAGAATCTGACATCGAAGAAGCGGCAGGTATTGCTTGTTTGTCACTTTTACCAGAAAAGTCTAAGCAAAGGTATGAAAGTTGCTATGAGGGTTTCAAAAAGTGGTGCCACACTAAAAAGGTTGTAATACATACCAGTGAGACAGTTTTACTAGCATATTTCTTGGAAAAATCAGGTAAATATTCTGCTCCATCAAGCTTATGGTCCGAATACTCTATGTTACGATCGACAATCTCTTTGAATGACAATGTTGATATTTCCAAATATGCAAAGTTAAAGGCATTTTTAAAGAAGAAAAATATTGGATATGTTTCAAAGAAAAGTGAAGTGTTTACGATCGAGGAAATTCAGACCTTTTTAAGTGAAGCACATGACCAAATATACCTGATGAAGAAGGTGGTTGTAGTTATGGGAATTGCAGGTGCCTGCCGTAAAGATGAATTATGTAAGCTAACAATCAATAATGTTATTGATAAAGGAGACATTATTTTGGTCAGAATACTTGACGCTAAGAATCATCAATCCAGAAGTTTTACCATTGTCGACAATGAGAATGAGAAGTTTCACTTTGTGGCATTAGTGAGGAAGTATATGAACCTGCGACCAAAAAATTCAATACAGAGATTCTTCTTGAGGTATCAAAATGGGAAATGCTCTAACCAACCAGTTGGAAGAAATATTTTTGCCAAAATTCCTTCTGAAGTTGCGAAATTTCTACATTTGGAGAATGCGGAAAAATATACTGGGCATTCCTTTCGCCGAACTTCCGCTACTTTTTTGGCTAATAGCGGAGTTGACATTTTAGCACTGAAGAGGCATGGCGGGTGGAAATCCTCGGCAGTAGCTGAAAGCTATGTGGCGGATTCCTTGAATAATAAAGTACAAGTCGCTAAGAAGATATTTCATATTAGCAACCAAGAAGCCAGCTCCTCTCGCCAAATCCCTATTATTGAGGTCGGTGATTCTTCGAATACTCCGCAAGATAGTCTTGATAATTTAACATTGCTAGAAACTGAAGATAATAATATAAAGAAGAGCATGGCGTCAATCCTTACTGTTAATCATATGACTAATTGTACTTTCAATATTTCGATGAATTATAATAATTAATAAATCTTCTCAAACAATTTGTTCATTATTCAGATTTGCTATTTATAGGTTTGCAGTACTTACCGTACCTAGGTAAGGTAAGTCTTACCGTACCTAGGTATGAAAAATGTCCTGTTCTCATGGAAACTGACAAATGCTTTAAAAGTTCAACTTACATTGTCAAAAAACTGTCATTAAAAGTGAACTTACTTAACAGGTATTGCAAAAATTGAATTTACTTTATGTGGTAACAACTATGATGTTTTGTAAATAAGCTGTTAAAGGTTTTTTCTAGTTACTAAACATTTGCCTATTCAGAGTTCAAAGTATAGTTTCGTATAAGCCTTGTCTAGTTCGGTCTCTATTTTCCCGCTTTCTGCTTTAGTTTTTGTCAAATATTTACATAGTTTTACTTTTGCTGTCTTCGTGTTCACGTTTTATGTTTATATTGTCATTATCTTAGTTTTGTACTATTTAGTTTTAAATTAAGGCTGTTAACATTTTCGTTTCGTATCCTATTTTCTTGCAAGATCCCTTATATGTGTTATATTAAAACTAAGCTATCTGTGAATGCTAGTTCATTTAATATTAATTAATCAAAAATTGAGTCTCACATAGCCTACCTGGTTTGACTGTTAACTTGATCATTTATTCCATCAGAGGCGTAAACAGATATCGGCTGACAGTTCCTCTCTATCTTCTCTCGACCTTGCTGCAGAAGTGTGTGATGTTCCATTTCTTATTCGTACCTAACTATTTATGTGATTGTAGAAAAACTTTATATTTGCTACTAGCTTTCATCAATATTTTTTTCAAGTATCGTTTCTCAGAAGAAAAAAAAAAACAGAATCAAGTGCCTTTGCTATGCCTAAGAAACGGAGATATTTGAATTCGGTTTTCCAAATTGTACTTATAAACTTTCATAATAAATAATCTATCTGTTGCTCCGCTTTCTCTTCTAAACCCCTTTTGTGTTTCGTCTGGTTACTTTTATAAGTTTCCGTTTAAATATGAAAGTTTATCTCCCATAAATATTATCATGTCAGCCGTTATCTCGTCCTCTTTTAGTTCAATACAATACCCCTAAATATTATTAATTTATAAGATTTTATATTCAAATGTCTTAAATATTTAGAAAAAAAAATAACAGTGGAATAAACACCTAATTAATAGTAACAGTACGTTACATGGGAAATAAGATTTTTACAAGTCGGTAGTGTCTATCTACTCACTTTAATTAACATAAGTTCGTGAAAATCTGAGCTACTCATAAACGTGGCATGTCTTATTATGACAAAAAGCAAGTCCATAAAAGATGATTCGTTTTATCTGTTCTCGTTTATGTAACTCGTGGAGTCAGTTACTGCAACACTTAAATTACATAAACAACCACTTACCATGAGCTAATGTTAAGTAGATAATTTATAGTAAACATTATTTTGCAATAACATGCGTTTATTTAAGTCATTTGAGCCTTGAACTTGCGACCATGTGCATTGAACTTGGGAAATGAAAGACGCTGGCAGCTGCATTTACGTGAGGTGTGGGCTAGATCACTTTTAGCGTAGGTGTGTGCGTATGCGTTTTATCATGCAACCTGACGAGACAACATGCCTGTTATACTTTTGTCAGTATATGAGGGAGCTTGTGCGGAAGAACCTCACTAAATATAAATAAATGACTATATTAGATTATTAGGGAGTTAATTCGGAACGTAATTAAGACAAGTTTGAATACAAAGCAGCATATTCAAAAATATAACTGGAATGTGAATCTCTTTTTTAATCTTATAGAACACCATTCTTCTAACAGGGTATTTTGAAAACATTGCGCGTGTGGCCAACTACTATTTCCAAAAAAAGTTTTCTAAATATCCGCAACGCTTATTCACGATCGTCCACCCCGTATATAATACAGTGTGGAACAGCCAAATCGAATAAATTCGGTATCTCAGTTGTTGTGCATATTTATAAAAAAACCTCGGAACAGGTCAATTTCAGATTAAAAAATGACATCCTGCAACGTGAAAAACTTAACCCATACATTCAACCCCTTCGTGTGACAGTTGCAACCCCTAAATTTTCATATAGTCAGTAGGGGTTTGGGATAGCTCATTTAAAAGATCTCTTCATCCTCTATTCAAAAACGCTATTGTTTTAAAATTTGTTGCAAAAATTTACAGTGAAAATAAAGAAAAACATTTGATTGCCGAACTTCGCTACAGTATACTAAAAAATTAATAACTTCATTCTTTATAGTGAAAATAAAAAATAAAAAACACATCAATCTTAATGTAGTAGATGTACGCAATGCATGTCGTGAACGTTTTGGTAGCATTTTATTGTAAATAAAAATTGCTTCTAACGTTAATCAACATCTGAGGCGTGACCTACCTAATCACAATAATCATCCTTCTTCTTAAGTCAGTTAAATCGCGTGGCTTAGTTTTGTATACCATATCACATATCCACATACGAAGAAGTCTAATAGCGTAAGATCGGGTGATCGCGCTGGCCATTCTAACAATTTTCGCCACAGCCAATAACCTGTAGCGCTTGGTTTATGAAGTCGGGGGTTCGATTCCATAGTAGTTTAGTCGATTTTCAGCAAAATATAAATTGTCTCTTTTGTCCGTATGTGTAATTTAGTCATCCTGCACAAGTCTCCCAGGTGGGGAGCTTATATGCTATAATTTATTTATTTATAAAACAAAAAATAGTATACGGTAATGTATCAAATAGATAAGCCAAAATTGTAACTCTGCGCGAAAGATGATAACTTTGGTTAATATGTTGTCATGTTAATTTATTTAACTAGGAACTATAAGAGCCTAATAAAACTGATTACTCGATAAAATAGGAATACAGTTAATTAAAACAACAAAAGAAAATGGTAAAACCATGTGAAAATTGGCTATTTTTATATTTGACCAATCGCTTCTAAAACTATGGTCATTTGAGCTAAGGATGTTCAAACAGTAGGCAATGGAACCATGCTATTTGATTTAGTTTCCAAACAGTTTTCATTTTGCTCTGACTGGGACGCCAACAAACGTTGGAACAGACGTGTCAAAGTTACCAATTTGACATTTGCCGGTTTGCCACAGAGCCAAAAAATTTGCTATTGTCCGTGACACAATCTGGTATTAATTATTTTGTGAAACTATATTTCACATTGTACTTTACGAGATTAAATATGCTTTAGATATAAATGAACGTTTTTAGCAGTATCGGTAGTCGAGTGGAAAGAACGAGTGTCTCTGAATCCGAGGGTCTTGGGTTCGCTTCCCAGACGGGGATCATTTCACTTTTTCAGTACATACTGTAAAAATTAACATCAGACGAGGTTGTGGTCTTGTATTTAAGCAAGTTGAACGTCTGCGCGTTCCAGCATCCTAAACTGGCGAGGTGACGTTGGTCCCTCGTACCATGCGATGTTGGGCACGTTCAAGATCCCTACCCTCCCTATAGAAAGGTGGAGGTTCGGCAAAATTTATAAGATAGTGAGGCTAGATGGTTCCTTGTCGTCAATGATTGACCATAGTCGCGGGAAGGACCGATTTTAAAAAATAACTAAAAAAAAGTAATGTTGTATACTTAGTATAATTGGTTTTCAAAATTCCGTTTAATCAGTTGAATAAAATATGCAGTAAAATATGACTGTGATATAAATATATAATATAATTTTGGAGGCTGCGATTCAGTAAATTAATTAAAAATATCAGTAATTACTTTAAAAAGGTGGAACCGTCTGAAAAAATAATTAAAAAGTATGTCTATGGTAACGAAGTTTCAAAAAAATATACCACACTTTTTTTACTAAAATTTTAATACATATGAAAATCAAAACTGACCACGAATCGCGATCCTAGGGGTCTTAGTTGACACTCATCTGAAAACTTTTTTGAAAGTCTTAAAATCGTTATCTCCTCAAAGTCAGTGTTTTTTCTCACAAAAAGTGGGTAAAAAATTCACAAAAGCCTGCTAAAAAATTGCTTACAAAAATTCACTAAAAAATAATTTCTACGAATATTCGTTAAATATTCCATAAAATGTGTTCCACGAAAACTCCCTGACAGTTTTTTTGCATAAAAATTCATGAAAACATAATTTTTCACGAATTTACCATAAAAATCCTTCAAAATTTCGCAAAATATTTTTCCAAACAAAAATTTGTACGAAAATTCGTTATTTAATGAACATTTTGTACATGCAAAGTGAAGTATGGGATATGGGTTTTAGTTGACGCAGATTGAAAGAATTGTTCTAGTGAATTTTCTTAAAATGAGGAGATCCCGACTTTTGATTTTTGAAAAAATTTCTTAAAATGAGCGCGAACTAGGGCCCCTAGAACCCATATCCAGGGTAAGTTTGAATTTTTATATGTTTATATGTATATATAAATATATATATATATATATATATATATATATATATATATATATATATATATATATATAAGTAGGTATAGATGGGGAATTCTGGAGCCACCACCCGCCACCGCCACCGGGCGGAGTGGTGGAACTGACCAGACCCGACGACCCCCGAGCAGACCCGAGCACAAGGTGGTGGACCCGACGACCTCCGAGCTAACCCGAACACAAGGTGGTGGAGTCACTGACTAGACCCGAATATCTCCGCCACCTGACTTCGTATTTAACCCGAACAAGTAGCGAACTAACCTGAGATGACGTAATCAAAAGCCAACTAACCTGTATTAGGTAAACGAGGAACCGCCATTTAAAATAACATGCGTAATAAGAAGTTAATTATTATCAATAAAATAGAAACCACTTATCAAACCTGAGAAGTATATGAAAATTCGCTACCATAACACACTTGCTGCGTTCAGCTTATTTATGTAAAAAAATTGCTCAGTAACTCACCCAATAATCATCGCCTTCAGACATAGGGTCACACTAACACTTAATTTTTAAAACACCAACACCAATTTTCACGCTTTACAAAAAAACTAGTTCCATATTGATAACACCTGTAAACAGATTTACAAAAAGGCAATGCGTTATGTAAGACATATAGCCTCTCCAGCTATTAAAAAATAACCCTGTTTTATTTAAATGGAAACAAACAGTAATACACTTAAACATCTGATGCATTTTAGGTAAGATTCAAAAAATTATTAAACACATAATTGTCATGACCGCGCCCGACTGATGATTTAAACTGTTAATAGCGGCCTACTCACCTAAAGCGGAAAGACTTGTGATAACGGCTACTCAGCTGATATCCTAATGTGTGTGGAATAAAATCATAACGTTTTATTTCGCTTCCCAGATCATATGACGGCTTTAGTTTAAATAGAGAATCGGTAGCGAATTTTTATATAAGTTATTTGGTGTAAATTATTTTATTAGAAAATTGAAATACATGTTTTTTATATCGTAAACCCACCAAATTTGTTTCTTAGACAACGGTTTAAGGTTAGAAATAAAACACTCGATTGGAATACAATTAATTTATTAGGAGTAATAAGATTTACATACAAAATATTACATAATGGCTCTTACAATACCAGTTAGAGGTTTATATTCAAATACACAATCATGAATAATTAAACAGTAGGCCCTAGTTCTCGGAGCAAAATTGTCTTTACTCATAAACTCCACTTTGATGTCGACTGTTGAAGACTTGATTGATTCATTCTGGTGTTGGCAATCGATTACAAATAGAGCTCGATCTTTAAACTCATCATAATTTAAAAGAGGCTCCGACATGTTTTTATAGTAAAAACTTTTTTGAAAATCTGTATACATCTGGTAGGCTTCAACATATTTTGATCTTTCGAAATCCATATTCATAGCTTCATAAGGGTAGCATTCTGAATTTAGGAACACTCGTAGATCTACCATACCGATGTTATCGAAGAAGTCACCTTTTTTGCTTATGTTATCTTTCCGATCTGTTTGAAACGCTATAATCACATATCTAGGTCTTTCCAAGTTGGTTGCAGTTTTAACAGCCCACACATCTCTGTTTATATCTCTGAGTGATGGTAGCTCATATATATCCCATTTCCGATATGCGAGAAATATAGATGTGTCTTTTGCTATTTTATCCATCAGTTCCAGCTTCATTTGATCGTTTGGAAATACATGTTTTGCTTTTAAAAACATGTTGGTTACAGTTATCTTAGATCTTGCTGTACCTGTGCTGTAATAGCAGTTGGAATCATTTCGAGCTCTTGTAAATCGGAAAGTATGTTTACCACAGAGAACTCCTTTAAAGTGATGAAAGAAACTGAAGAGGAACCAAAGAGGTAGGAGCAAGTGAAACTTGTTATCGTTTAAGGTGATGTGATCTGATGATACATTTAACCCAGCATTGCTAAGAGATTTTGCTTCATTCTTACTAAACGAAAGCAGAGTTTTGATGTTTGTTGTGGTGTATGGATCTCGTAATCGCTCCACTTCCTTGTTATTTAATTCATAGATCATTGATTCAAACAGAGCTACTCCTCCGTTATTTGACATGTGGCAGACACCAGTAGCATTTTGTACTGCTAGAGGTTCCAGAGCACCTTCGATTATTAGAGCTGACTCTGCTAGACATACGAATGCATCTTGCTGATTGATGTTTATTTCAACTTCATCGCTGTTACCAAACGATTTAGTTGATGAATAGTAAGACCTAAGTTCTTCTCGATCAATGGAGTCGTCAAACTTGGGGTCTTTGAATATTTCTAGTTTTGATGACATGATAACCAAGACTTTTAAGGAATTCAATATTATCGGAACGAAGTGTATGCTTCAAAGGAGCTGATTGTACTAAATTTGTTTTGGTAGATTCGCTTGATTTTATATCTTTAAAGACTAGCATTCTAGGCAATCTTTTTAAGCTCTAAGCGAACAGACACCTCTTCACCTTGAAAGTTTACAGGAACTGAATCTTGATCCACGATGTCGATGCTTATATTTGAAATCTCTCGTTTGTTTACTGGTAAATAAATTAGATTCTTAGGTTCTATATCGATTGCATAACCAGGATCGACCATCGGTGCAAACTCATATAACGTATGTGAAGGTTTTCCATTATAGTAAGAACCAGACACAATATTAGTTTCTATACGAATCTGTTTAACATCCACTATTTCAACAGGTAAATCAGATTCATGGAAGACACCTGGTTGAAGAACTTGCTTTGAAAATCCCAGCATTCGCCCAATCGAATCATCAGATTCAAAACTGATACTTGTGAAACACTTTATTTCACATCTAATGGTGTTGGGATTAGGTCTTAGAATCAAAGCTAGCTGCTTTTGTTCACGTGTTGCTGTAGCACCAACAAGTTCATTTTGAAGCAAGTTTTCCAAATGTGTTATTTCATATGCACCAGTAGGTATCGTGATGATTCTCCAAGCAGCTCCTTCTTTTACATAAAATTTATTTTTACCTTTATATATGTTAGGTATGTTGTTGTATGTGTGAAAACCTATCAAAGCAACTGCATAACTACCACCTGGATCCAATTCAATTGGAGGATCGTAGTCTGTTGACAGATGACAACTTCGATCTTTCAACGTGAAGGTTTGCGACATGACTGAAACACAGATACTACCGTTTAAGGCTTTTATTTAAAAATTTTAAACATAAATGACCACAATTATAAGTATTATATTTCTGATACACATCATGATTGTACATTAGACTAGAGTCTTTAAGGTAACGCTGCAGCTCAACTGGTGGCTTCAAGTTTCCATATGAGTCAAAGTACACGGCTGTGTCACCACGTTTCTTAACTGCAACCCAATGACTGCCAGGTTCCTTGTTTGTTTGCAAATTCATGATAAGTGATTCATTCTTGCGTGGCCCATTCGATGGCAAAGTATCTCGCATGTATACACCTCTAAAATATGGAATTTTCATTTTACCAGCAAATTTCACAAGGTCTTCATTTGTTAGAGGTCTTGCTGGTAAACATCTTACTCGTTTTTTGGTTTCTGCAAATACAACCCATAACCGCTACGCTGCTTCTTCAGATATAATCCTTTACCGAGTCTCTTATACTTTGGTTTTAATTTCAAACCATTACCTCTCTTACCCATAGCAATAGCCTCCATCGTTTTGTTATGCCGTTCTTCTTCTTCTAGTTTTTGTTTGGCTGATTTGGCATCGTTAACTGCTTTAGCAATGCCTGCAGCACCGCCACCCAGAGCACCTAGCGCTGACAGGCCACCAAAAATTAAAGGTAGTAGTGGAAGGAAGCCTCCGCTTTTAGGTATTGGAATAACTCGCGGTTTCAGCACATTCTTACGCCCACCAATCTGTTTAACAATTGCGTGAGCGAGATCAAACACGGCATTCTCTGATGGAATAAGATTTCTGTCTTTTATAACTTCTCCAATCAGACTAAGAATGTTTTTAAAGGGAACTTTTTTCCTCGGTTTTGAGTTGATTACATCAAGACCCATACCAAGCTTTCTTTTAACTTTCATAGTGTTTGTAACACCCCAAGCAGCTAACTTTTCACCAAAACTTGCGTCCTTTGACTTGACTCTCTCCCAAGCCCGATTCTCCAACACTTCGTCGGCTCGATGCCTATCACTTAACTCTTTTGATTGAGAGTAAGCGATGTCGTGGTCTCGACAAGCACGATCTAAAGGATTGATACCTTGATCACCTCTAGCAAGACGTTCTTTAAGTTTAGTACCCGGGCCACAAAATTGATAACCAGGAACGTGCAGCTCAACAGGTGGCTTGTTAATGGCTGTGTTTACAAGACCTTCACCCTGTGACACCAACATTGATACTAACTGTGTGATCCGCTTACATGTCTATATTTATATACATACTCGAAAAATATAGTTTAGTTCCAGTCAAGATGCACACCATCAAACACGCTTCTGTCTTACCTATTACAAATATAGACGATGTTGTTGATACAGCAGAACAACAACTAAGGCATGGTCCTCTCTTCCCAAACACAGTTAGAGGTATCATATGTGGTCCTAGTGGGTGTGGTAAAACAAATGTTATGTTAAGTTTATTGTTTGAACCGAACGGCTTAAAGTTTGATAACGTGTATGTGTATTCAAAGTCTCTGTATCAACCTAAATATAAGATGTTACAAAGGGTGTTGGATGCTACAAAAAGTGTTGGTTATTATCCATATAGTGAAAACGATGAAATATTAGATCCAGCAGAAGCCCAGGACAACTCGGTGTTTATATTCGATGATGTGGCTTGTGACAAACAAGATAAAATGAGAGCATACTTTAGTATGGGGAGACATAAGAATATTGATTCATTCTATCTCTGTCAAACATATACTCGAATACCCAAACATCTGATACGTGATAACGCTAACGTTTTGATTCTCTTTAAACAAGATGAAACGAACTTAAAACACATCTATGACGATCATGTGACCACTGATATGGACTTTAAACAATTTAAAAATATATGTTGTCAATGCTGGAATGGTAATAAGTATGGTGTGTTGGTGATTGTAAAAGAAAACGAAGTCCACAGAGGGAGATATAGAAAAGGATTCGATAGCTACATATTAATCTAATGGTCTACAACCAACAACAACAAAGAGATGTCTAGCAGGACAACCAACCAGCTAACAAGACAGACAACCTGTCTAAAACAACCTGTCTAAAACAACCTGTCTAAAACAACCTGTCTAAAACAACTTGTCTAAAACAACCTGTCTAAAACAACTTGTCTAAAACAACCTGTCTAAAACAACTTGTCCAAAACAACTTGTCTAAAACAACTTGTCTAAAACAACCTGTCTCAAACAACCTGTCTAAAACAACCTGTCTAACAACCTGTCTAACAACCTGTCTAACAACCTGTCTAACAACCTGTCTAACAACCTGTCTAACAACCGGGTCTACCTGTTGTGTTAGATACCTAACACTAGATAGGCAGACATACAACCAATTCAAAGCTAGTACACCTTAAACCACCGAACTGTTTGCATCTCTTAACACGAAACAAATAACTTTAGCAAGATGGAGGTGATGAGTAACCAAGAGAGAAAAATTAAGAAAAAGATTTTACAACTTGCTGAAAACATTCGAAAAAAACATTTAATGCTTAAGCTTGGTAGAGCTGAGAATGATGAAGCCCTGCAGCGTTTATATAAACCACTTGTTGACCCACTGAGTGAAATATCTAAAAATACATCAACGCTTAAACTGCAGTCACCAGCTGAACAAATCAAAGAAGAAGCGGTACCAGAAAAGAAACCCAAAGTTGAGTTCCTTAAAGACCATGAAATTTTTGAAGCCGAACCAGAAGTAGAGACAAGTTTTGATGAGGATATCCCAACATTTGAAGAGCTTGAGGCAGATCTACAAACTGTCACAAACAACCCAGCATATCAAGAATTTTTGGAGCAATATCCTGAACGAGTTCGATATTATGTAGACAAGTATTTTACTGAACCACCGAGGCTTGCTACTATTGATCAAACGTATGGTGCTCGCTACGCTAAAGATACTGGTAGTTGGAGTCTTGGCAATAAACACTTGGACTTTACTGATAATGACATTCGACTAGGTCAAAGGAGATATCCGCAAACACAAGGTCTGCTAGAATTGATATTTATGAAAACACCTAGAGGGTATACCTATGACGATCTTCAACACTATAGAGATATTCTAGAAGCAACTAGTGTTCATAAAATGAACTACGATCCCAACGCACGAACCAAGGGTTGTTCCTCGGAAAAGTATCTGACTCTAATAAAACCAGTTATAAACCCAAGAGGACGAAGATCCTCAACTCCTCAAGGTTTTGGTTACGACACACATCATAACGCAGAACAAAAAACTGAACCTAGAGCTCAGAATGTAAGCAGCAACACTAACAACTATATGCTACAAAATAACAAACAAATAGAATATGTCTATTGGGATGACATAAATGAGCTGGTTGATAGACTTAGACTTTTAGTAGCTTCCCAAGCTGCTGGTAATAATGCTCATAACAATGAAATTCAGTCAATCATTGAAGAACTGAAGGAGGTTAGTGTTATCGCCTAATATACCTACATATATCACAGATATACCTACCTTAGTGCTTAGTATAAAAATGTCTATCGATAAGTTCGGACGTTCCCAATCCAATAAAGGTTTTAAGTTTAAAATTATTGAAAGAGAGATTTTCCCAAGAACTGATAGTGGTGATTTTGATTTGCAAAGCCATAGATTGTGTAACATCGCTGATCCAGTCGATGCAACAGATGGTGTAAATAAAAAATTTGTTGATGTATGGATAGACGACTATCAGAAGAACAAAGATGAGGTAAAACAAAGAATCATTGCCATACTACTTGAAGCTGTACACAAACCTGAGTTGGAAGATTTAAAAAACGAATTTGAAAATAAATTGAAAATTTTAGCTAAGAACATAACTACTCAAGTTTTAAAAGATATTGATGTGTTAAAGAATAAGAAGCTAAAGAATAAGCTGGGAGAAATAGACAGCAAACTAAAAGATTTACATGATAAGTGGATACTTTTAAATCCAACATCGCCATGAGACGCAAAACTGTTGAACCATCTAATACCAAAAAACAAATTATTGATGAGTTATATAAACCAGCAAGAATCAATTTTAAACG
The DNA here is from genome assembly GCA_964006375.1 of Tillus elongatus. NCBI lineage: Eukaryota > Metazoa > Arthropoda > Insecta > Coleoptera > Cleridae > Tillus > Tillus elongatus. The sequence continues at coordinate 158,236,233 of OZ023262.1, forward strand.
TAGACGTACAATAATCAAAGGTTTAAATGATTTGTGGCAGATTGATTTAGCAGAATTTACAGACTACTACAAAGCAAACTCTGGTTACAAGTATATTTTAGAGGTTATTAATTGTTTTTCAAAGTATGTGTGGACTCGCCCTCTTAAATCTAAAACTGCTGAAGAGGTGACTAAAGCTATGGCTGATATTTTATCTACTAGTACAGCGCCCTCTAACATCCAGTCTGATCTTGGTCGCGAGTTCTATAACTCAAAATTTAACGCCTTAATGAAAAAATATAACATCAATCACTACAGCACTTATAGTGTGAAGAAGGCTGCAATGGTGGAAAGAGTCATACGTACCTTGAAAGAGAAGATATATAAAAATTTCAACTTGATTGGCTCCTACAAGTGGGGTAATACACTACCTGATGTCACTGCTACTTACAACGCTACTGTTCATCGAACAACTGGTGTAAAACCTCAAGATGTTAACAAGAAAAATGAAAAAGCTATTCTGAAACAAGTTTACTCAAATCTGAAAGTGTTTAACAAAAATAAATTTAAAGTGGGTGATGTTGTACGTATAAGTAAAGCAAAAGCTCAATTTGAAAAGGGGTATACACCTCACTGGTCAACAGAATTATTCAAGATTGTTAGTATTCATTTCACAAATCCAGTAACATACTTTCTTGAAGATATGCAGGGGAAACCAATCAGTGGAGGGTTTTACGAGGAAGAACTACAAACGACTAAACAAACAGACATCTATCTGGTTGAACGCATCTTGAGGAAGAAAGGCAAGCAGCTCTATGTAAAATGGCTGGGTTTTGATAAATCTCAGAATTCTTGGATAAATTCAGATGATGTTAAATAAGCTTATATATTTAATGTATTAATGTACTTAGAATAAAATAAAAGTCTTTGTTAAAATAATGTTATTTTATTTTTTCATCTGGTTACATACAATTAAGCTAAGTGAACAATTACAATTTATGTCGTAAATCAATAATATCCTGAATAAACTTCTCCTGAGGTACATCTGCTATCTGTAGATCGTTTCTCTTCGCCTTGAGGTATTCGACTTCGGTCTTTATTCTGTTAAAGAGATTTACAGAATTTGGATCATACAACATGTTTAAAACTACTTCGGAATCAGGGTGTTTATTTTTAAAGTTCTTGACAGCTCTTTTAAAACTTTTCTTCTGAGTCCTTACAGCATGATATGGATAGGTAGCATCCTTCTCATTTCTTGAAAGCAAACCAAAAACACACAGTTTTCCAGGGTTGCTTGGTTTTGGAGATATATCTTCTAAATGTTCTGTGATTTTAGCATTTGTTTCTCGCATACGCTGCACTTCATCATCTATCTCCATTAATTTCACTTCAATTTCTTTGAGGTTATCCTTGTATTTTTGATTAAATTCACTTACGAAAAAATCAAAAATAATTTGGTTGCACTTTTCATAGAAACTATTGGATATCCAACAAGCCAAATTTAATATTAAATCTTTACAGACATATGTACCAGATATCAAGTTGTTTTCAGCTTGTCTTCCACCAAAGTCCACCAAGTATGTAGCGGTTGTAGGTGTTAGTTGAGATGTTGCTTCCGACACTTCTAGGGGGCCAGTATTCCGGCTCCCTGGAGATGAGTCTAAGTGGGCTCCTTTGGTTGAAATATTAAGGGTATCGGTATTCCGGCTACCTAACTGTTTCTTTAGCCGACCGTTGTAATAGACAATCAACTCTTTAGTTTTCTTATTTTCCAGCCAATGTCTGAATCTTTTCTCACCATCTTTACACAGCTTAGTCGCATTAAAATAACCAGTGTTCTTACAAAATCTCTTAGCAATGCTGGGTTAAATGTATCATCAGATCACATCACCTTAAACGATAACAAGTTTCACTTGCTCCTACCTCTTTGGTTCCTCTTCAGTTTCTTTCATCACTTTAAAGGAGTTCTCTGTGGTAAACATACTTTCCGATTTACAAGAGCTCGAAATGATTCCAACTGCTATTACAGCACAGGTACAGCAAGATCTAAGATAACTGTAACCAACATGTTTTTAAAAGCAAAACATGTATTTCCAAACGATCAAATGAAGCTGGAACTGATGGATAAAATAGCAAAAGACACATCTATATTTCTCGCATATCGGAAATGGGATATATATGAGCTACCATCACTCAGAGATATAAACAGAGATGTGTGGGCTGTTAAAACTGCAACCAACTTGGAAAGACCTAGATATGTGATTATAGCGTTTCAAACAGATCGGAAAGATAACATAAGCAAAAAAGGTGACTTCTTCGATAACATCGGTATGGTAGATCTACGAGTGTTCCTAAATTCAGAATGCTACCCTTATGAAGCTATGAATATGGATTTCGAAAGATCAAAATATGTTGAAGCCTACCAGATGTATACAGATTTTCAAAAAAGTTTTTACTATAAAAACATGTCGGAGCCTCTTTTAAATTATGATGAGTTTAAAGATCGAGCTCTATTTGTAATCGATTGCCAACACCAGAATGAATCAATCAAGTCTTCAACAGTCGACATCAAAGTGGAGTTTATGAGTAAAGACAATTTTGCTCCGAGAACTAGGGCCTACTGTTTAATTATTCATGATTGTGTATTTGAATATAAACCTCTAACTGGTATTGTAAGAGCCATTATGTAATATTTTGTATGTAAATCTTATTACTCCTAATAAATTAATTGTATTCCAATCGAGTGTTTTATTTCTAACCTTAAACCGTTGTCTAAGAAACAAATTTGGTGGGTTTACGATATAAAAAACATGTATTTCAATTTTCTAATAAAATAATTTACACCAAATAACTTATATAAAAATTCGCTACCGATTCTCTATTTAAACTAAAGCCGTCATATGATCTGGGAAGCGAAATAAAACGTTATGATTTTATTCCACACACATTAGGATATCAGCTGAGTAGCCGTTATCACAAGTCTTTCCGCTTTAGGTGAGTAGGCCGCTATTAACAGTTTAAATCATCAGTCGGGCGCGGTCATGACAATTATGTGTTTAATAATTTTTTGAATCTTACCTAAAATGCATCAGATGTTTAAGTGTATTACTGTTTGTTTCCATTTAAATAAAACAGGGTTATTTTTTAATAGCTGGAGAGGCTATATGTCTTACATAACGCATTGCCTTTTTGTAAATCTGTTTACAGGTGTTATCAATATGGAACTAGTTTTTTTGTAAAGCGTGAAAATTGGTGTTGGTGTTTTAAAAATTAAGTGTTAGTGTGACCCTATGTCTGAAGGCGATGATTATTGGGTGAGTTACTGAGCAATTTTTTTACATAAATAAGCTGAACGCAGCAAGTGTGTTATGGTAGCGAATTTTCATATACTTCTCAGGTTTGATAAGTGGTTTCTATTTTATTGATAATAATTAACTTCTTATTACGCATGTTATTTTAAATGGCGGTTCCTCGTTTACCTAATACAGGTTAGTTGGCTTTTGATTACGTCATCTCAGGTTAGTTCGCTACTTGTTCGGGTTAAATACGAAGTCAGGTGGCGGAGATATTCGGGTCTAGTCAGTGACTCCACCACCTTGTGTTCGGGTTAGCTCGGAGGTCGTCGGGTCTGGTCAGTTCCACCACTCCGCCCGGTGGCGGTGGCGGGTGGTGGCTCCAGAATTCCCCATCTATACCTACTTATATATATATATATATATATATATATATATATATATATATATATATATATATATATACATATACATATACATATACATATACATATATATATATATATATATATATATATATATATATATATATATATATATATATATATATATATATATATATATATTGTTCCGTCGTTATTTTAGACCCCTTTTATTCCCACACGCACGTGCCGACTATGGACACCAAAATAGAGTTGGCTAAGCACGTCAAGCAATATTGTTCAACCCGAAGATGTCACTCTGGAGATTTACCTTTTCGGCCAATCAGGGCCGTGAGAATGTTCTCGAACGTCTGTCTGATTGGCTAGAGAGGCCGCCTACTCCTTCTACACCCCGAGAACCGGGAAGACTTCGGAATCAAGAACTCTGCAAAGGCCCCATTTTCATCGATGATCGTGCTATAGTGCAGTTCGCTCAATCAGTTCGATTTTTATTTTAAAGCAACTGCTCTATTTTATCATACGCCATGACGTACACCGTAAATAAAGCAGTTTTAATTGCAAGGCAAACTTTATATCGCCTAAAACACACTAGAAGTGGCTAAACAAGCCATTGGAAATGCAGAGCATGCGCTAAAATTCTCCGCGGCTCATCAGATTTTATAGTGCAGTTCGCTCAATCAGTTCGATTCCCTCGTTGCACCCTGGACATTGGGAATACACCGCCCATAGCAGCCACGTGGATCACACAACGACGCTGCTCCTCATTCATTATGAAAAGTGTTGGAAACTACGTAGACCATTGAGCGAGGCTGTCCCTCGTTCCCATTTAAGTGCTACAAACTGCGTGCACCAGAGAACGAGGCTGCTCCTTATTCTCCGTTTGTAAAACTCTTTACTTACTCTGTGAAGAAGGGCTGTTCCCGAAGCACATCGTGGCTGTTCCTTATTCGACCCATCAACGACGTCCCAGTCAAGAAGATGCAAACGGTCAACTAAGGTGTTTTGTAATGTTGTTTGGATTACATCGCTTTTGTTCATTATTGTCTGTGTAGCTTTGCCCATTGTGCAATAAATTCATTTAATTAACCCGCGTCAATGTTTTCTTTACCATCTAACCTCTGATGTACATGCAATCAGGCAATTAAACTTAATCAATTAAATCTATGGAAGAACATACCGAATAAACGGTACATTTTCTTTGGACCATTGACCATGATTATCTTTTCTTTTTATTCAATCTTGCGTTGTCTAGATTGGTCGGTTGTGTGTAACATTAGATTGGTAAAGAAACGATACAGTGATCTTTGTTATATTTTTGTAAATTCCTAGTAGTCGTAGCATATATTAGTTATCTGTTGTATTAGCACGCGTGTTACATTGCCGCTAATACTCTTTTGTGTACAGCCATATACACTTTTATTGTCATTTCTTAATTGAAAACAGCGGTTTCTCTTAAATATCGTTGTAGTCAGTGACATGTAATTTCGACAGGGTCGTATTTTAACATGTTTTGTTGTTCATTTACTTTTTATTTTAAAGCAACTGCTCTATTTTATCATACGCCATGACGTACACCGTGGATAAAGCAATTTTAATTGCAAGGCAAACTTTATATCGCCTGAAATCTACACTAGAAGTGACTAAACAAGCCATTGGAAATCCAGAGCATGCGCTAAAATTCTCTGCGGCTCATCAGCTTTCCTTACCACTTTTTGATGAATTCACGTGTGTGAATAAAGACGCTTTGTTGGGTGATTCCGAGATGGACAATGTTGAGTCTTTGTTCGAATTAACGATGCATATTGATGACGCAATGCACGAGATTAATGCATTCCACATGCGGCTATCTCCAGCCCCAAATATTATCGGTCAAACCTCAGGGCGAGATAATGTTCCTAGAGAACAAGCAGTTCAAGTTGTTAATCCACCCACGTTGGGGCCAGAAGTTCTGCGAGGTCGCCCGCCATCGAGAGCTACACCCATGTCTTATTTAGGATCCCTTGAAGGATCAGGAGACTCCTTACACACTACTCGGTCTTCTAATGGTATGCTACCAAAAAATTAATTTACCCGTTCACGACGGTGATTTAGACACCTGGGCTAACTGGTTTCCACCTTTAAATGTGCCCCTTTCTTCAGGTAACTATAATATTGGGTCCGACTTCTTGGTGGGAACTTCTTTCTGGAATGTCGATTTAGACATGTGTGGCGGTGGTTCCGACCGCGGTGTTTCCGCAACGCTACTCTGTGTTTCTGCATAGGTGCCCTTGACAGCTGAACGTTGCGTTACGTTGTGCGACAGCCGGCTGTCAGGAACTGCCGCATATAAGATGCACCGGGCGATCTCTCTCTCTCTCTCTCCTCGCTACCAACCGACAGTGAACACACGTCTCTCCACGCTCGGTCAGTTATCTGTTATGTACTCATGTACTGTTGTGATTGTTTTATAGTTAAATGTATCATATAGTTTATTCAGTTAGTGAAATAATAAAGTATATTAAATGTTTACGTATCGATTTAATATCAACAAGTGCAATTAACATCCATATTGGTGACCCCGTGCCAGTACACACCGAGCACTTCGCGGTACTCTAAAAGCTTTATTTTAGCGGAGGTGGCTCGCATCTACGACCCTCTAGATTTCCTATGTCACGTCATATGGTTTGCTAAAAACTTTATTCAGTGACTATGTATATGGGGCATCCATTGGGAGAATCTACCCCGTCGAACTTAACCGACAAAGGTTTATGTCCCAGGCAGAGATGATATGCCTATTTTATGTCGATCTGTCAGGTTTCATTTTTCATTCATTAATGAGGTCCTATGAACTTCAAACCTTTTGTGACGCGTCGAAGTCCGGATATGCAGCAAGTATTTACACCCGAGCTGTAGATTCTCAAGGGAAAGTCTCAGTTAATTTTCTTATGGCAAAGTCGAAAGTCGCCCCTGTCGAGCGTCTATCTATCCCCAGTTAGAACTGTGCGCAGCGGTTCTTTTTTCCAATCTGGTCTGCTTTGTACTCCACACGTACAAAGTTCATAATTTTACACGCATTGTAGCCTGGAGTGACTCTACCATCGTCCTTAAGTGGATTCGATCCTAACTTCGCCCTTTTAAAGTTTTTGTGGCCAACAGTAGCCATGTTCAAGAAATAGTTTCCCCAGAGTGTTGGAGACATGTACAGTCCCAGGATAATTCTGCAGATCCTGCTTTTCGAGGCCTACCGCCCAACGCACTTCTCTCATGTTCACTGCGGGGGATGGGACCCTCTTGGTTAAAGCTGTCAAATGAGTGTTGGCCTCAAGACACCTTCTTTAATCAGTTTTTTTCCTCCAGCCGACAGCGAAGAGAAGAAAGTTACCCTTCTTAGGCATACAGAATCAATTCTAGTGGTTAATCTTTGCGCTAAATCCTCAACGCTTAGTAAAATTCAAGCATCGTTGCCCGGTGCCCTCGTTTTACTCATAACACCACACAATCTAACAAGGCATCAGGCCCTTTATCGGCGTTAGAGCGACACAGGACGCTAATGGCTATAGTCAAGCCGGTGCAGCATCGAGTTTTTGAGGTGGAAATTCATTCCTTGCAACTTTGCCAGAAATGTTCATAACAACTTCAGAAACTAGCCCCTTTCTTTGATGACCACGGCATCCTTCATGTAGGTGGCCGTCTTTCACAATCTGAGTTGTCCTATGTTTTAAAACACTCAGCACTACTTCCCAGAAAACACAAATTCACAGATCTTCTCATCAAAGATATACACCTCCGATATTTTCACTCGGCGGCTAATATCACAGTGCACCTTCTTCAGAAACATTTTTGGATACTAAGTGGGTGGCGCATTGTGAGTAGCAAGCTTTCAAAATGCAATCAGTGTTTTCGCTCTAAACCAAGCCATTTAACTCCTCCCATGGGCGAGCTGCCCGGTTCCCGTGTCTCTCAGGCTAAACCATTTAGCGTAGGTCTCAGATCTCTCGACCGAAGCCTTCCTAGCAGCTCTACGTCGTATTATAGCCCATCGTGAACGATGTTCAATAGTATATAGCGACTGTGGGACAAACTTTGTTGGTGCCAGTTGAGAACTGGTCAGATACGCTAAACTCGCATCCGAGTTTGAAGCCATCACCTGGAGATTCAATCCACCTTCGGCGCCTCATTTTGGGGGAATATGGGAGAGCGGAGTCAAGACGGTGAAGACTAACATTTTGAGAGTTATTGGCAACCAACTCCTGACTTTTGAGGAGTTTAACATACTTATCATACAAATTGAGGCAATGTTGAATTAACGACCGCTTTGTCCTCATTAAACAGATCCTAACGATCTTTGTAAGTCTAAGTGTACCCACTTCCGGACATTTTTTAACTTTAGAACCTCTAACTGCGGCGCCTGATCCTGATCTATCGCATTTTTCATTATCAAGGTTTTCGAGGTGGCAACTCACCCAAAGCATGCAGTAAAGTTTCTGGGCATGCTGGAAGAATGAGTACCTCCATACGTTTCAACAAAGAAATAAACGGTTTTCGCTATCTACATCCGTAACTACAACGGGATCGTTAGTTTTGCTTAAGGACGACAATCTTCCGCACCTGAAATGAAAATTGGCTCGTGTTGTTTCCCTCCTTCCAGGCCGTGATGGAATTGTCCATGTAGCCACAATGAGGACCGATTCTGGAACCATTAAAAGACCGTTAGATAAGTTATGTCCCTTACCCAACCAGTAGGTAGTTAGTTAATTTTATACAATATATAAATAATGTAGATAATGTTTGTGTGTGTGTGTACACACAGGGTGACGCATTTCTAAGGTAAAGCTCAATATATCCGTTATTATACAAGATACGAGAAAAAATTGTATACGTTAATTATAGGGTGTTTTGAATTGTATCTTATAAAATTATCTGTAAAATCACAGGCTGGCCCATTAGTTGTTGGTGATTCAAATCTTCTTTTTTTATCGAACTCCTTTTATTTTTGCATTTTCCATAGAAATATAATGCATGTTTGTAAGAAAATAAACTCGGGATGTAGCTAGTGCGTTATGGCAGCGAATGTTAATTAAATGTTTCAAATTTCAATAGCTCAATGTTCATTAGCCAGGAACCAGTTTTCTCGGGAACATTTTAAGTTTAGTTTCGGAAAATTTTTGTACATTTTCAAACAATAAATGATGAAATATGGTACATTGTTTCTACTATGTAGGTTATACTGGTAACCAAATTTGATTCCTGCTTTCTTAAAAAAAATACATATTTGCTATTAAAAACACTTTTATGAAAATTCACTACCATAACGCACTTGCTGCGTGCAGACTTTTAACATTCAAGTCGCGATCTCCCCATAAGCGGTTTCTTTTTCAATGAAAATTCGTTAAGAAGGAAATAATGTAGTAAACAAACATTTTAATGAAGAGTGATTATAACTGCCTTTAATAGGAAAAGAGGATTATTCAATAGTACCTGCATGTACAAATCTTGGTTTCTTGAAATTGTTCAAAAAGTGTCAATTTTTGTTAATTTAAAAAGAGGCAAGAGCGAGTGATCTTATTTGTTTGGCATTTCTATATTTTTGGGCTCTTTACATGTCAAATTGTGTTTTATACTATCACAAGCAATGGCTTTTCTGTATAGCACGATGTACTATTGATATTCAAAAATAAATAAAATAATAAATAAATGAAATTTAAGCAAACGTCTAGGGGTCGCAGTTGGCACACTGGATAAAACGTTGGCTGACTGTAAGGATGTTCTGGGCTCCTAACCAACCTCGATCACTTTCAAAATTATTATCAATTAATTTGTACATACTGAAATAATGACAATTACAAAAGCCGTGACATTGTGCAAGAATTAGAACAAAGCAGTGACTAATTTTGTACTACATATCCTGTGGTTTGTATATAATTTGCACAAGTATATAATAGCATAGTTCAAATAGGATTTTTTGTATAAAATTGGCACCGACTTCAAAAAAGTTTAATATTATTTTCTTAAAATCCATTGATATTTTTAAGTGCTTCTTTAAAAGATCGCTCCTTTTTTTAAACTAATTATTTTTAAATTTTTAGTTACATCCATATACCTTGATATAACAAGCAAGATTTTAATTGTAGGTACCTCTCTGTCCACTAAAAATTGTAGGTAGATTTTAATAATTTTTATGTTCTATGTACTAAATTACGTACTTAGATTGATATATCAAAATAGATTTATATGTAGATTGTAGATTGTTTTAGTTTGACCTGTCGCATAGCAAGTGTTATGTTGTTTCTGCTGCTTCAGTGTAGCATTTGCAGCTTTTACTGGTCGTCTTACCCATCTTCATAAGGTGATACCTTACCCGGGAGTGTCCTGTGAAAGGTCCCGTGACCATCCTCTAGTCGTTCCCGGTCAATTTAATAATTCAATAATTCACACTTCTCTGTTGATATGATGAACCGTTTTGCCTGCCTTAAACCTGGTGTTTTCCTCCAGTATGACAGCATTTGCTTCATCTTCCAAGTATCAAGTTCATTTCTTACATGGATTTTTGTTAGTCTACAATACGGGTCTGTCCTATTTGCAAAGCTACCTGCTTCCTCATTTCTTTCAATGCCTTGATGCCCTGGTATCCACATCAGAGTTATGCTGTTGTCCGTAGCCATTGCTTTAAGCATTTTTTGCAGTCCCAGGTTAGGTCAGCTACGGTCAAGATTTATATGTAAGGTGAAAACGTCACTGCTAAAAATTAGTTTCCTTATTTAAATTATATATATATATATATATATATATATATATATATATATATATATATATATATATATATATATATATATATATATATATATATATATATATATACTGTCATCAAGTAGGCGTTTTTAATTAGTCTATTTAATTTCATTTAATTCACGTTAAAGAAAATAGGATCAAAAGCTATTTGATATAAAACAGGCATTTCGATTAGGCTTATTTAATTTATTAAATTCGAGGTAATAAAACTGCATCAAAATTTATTTGGTATAAAATTTCATAGATAGCGCGGACCGAGACGCGATCGAGTTGTTTGTTTGCGCATCGTAACGGCGAATCTCGACGTTGCGAGACGAGGGCTATTGCCCGCTCCATAAATACGGCCGACAGCCGCAGAGGCGGCAGAGGAGGCCATAAAGTTGCCCACCTCCCCCATTTTAGACGGGTTCTCCAGACCCGCAAAAACTTCAAAGATGAAAAGCGGGGACCCTCCCCCTCAACGCTCCCTAACAAAGAACAGATACATACAGTCCAGCAGCAAGCAATATGGAGACAGACACTCCAACCTAACTGTCTGCCCCAGGCAAACCATCAATCCCACCTATATTCATCCACACCAAATCGAAATGGCTAGACATCTCAAAAAACTTCCAGGTCAAAAAATTCAGATTCTTAAGGCGAAAAACCAAAAATAATCAATTAAAATAGAACCAGCTACTTCTGACCATTTCAGACAGGCAACAGCCTACCTGAAATCAATACATGTAGAATTCCACACATACAAACTACGTGAAGTAGAACAACCGCGCGTAGTCCTGCGTGGCTTCTGTGAGCCTCTCACATCTGAGATAGTCGTCAATGAGCTATCTGTAAACAATTTCCACCTAACATCAGTCCACAGAATGAGACATCCTAGGACAAAAGCTCCTATGCCCCTAGTTCTGGTGGAACTCCCAAAGACCGATAAACACATATTCGACATCATTTCTGATCTGCAAATAACTGTAGAATCACTCCATAAAAGATCCTCCCCATACAATGCCATAGCTGCCAGAAGTTTTGACACACCCAAACCAATTGTCACGTGGCCCCACGGTGAGTAAGTTAAAGTCAAAACCACATGAGCACAGCAGGCCACAGATCACAAAATCAGCCAATAGCCTGCTCAAATTGTAAGACGCCGGACACACGGTCAGTTACCGTTTGTGCCCGACCTTCCCAAAATTCAACAAAATAACCCCCGAGGTCAAGCACTCTAATTACGCAGCGACCTTGAAACCGTGCGAAGACGGGCGGCACAGACTGCCCAGTCGACTCCACCTACACCAATAATAACAACCCATCAGCCTCCAAAAACAGTCAAAACCACCCCTCTCACCCAACCACAACATTCACCCAGGCCATCCACACCCGGCACTTTCGACCTGAGCAGCCATCAGTATCGACTTTCCCAAACTGAGGTAAGTTATTGCCAAACTCCTAACAGCTATCCAGGCATCTGATGACATAATACCCCTCATGACCTCCCTACTCCCGTTAATCCCAGAACTTCTAGCTATCTTCAAATAATGGCTCACCCAAATGCTCTTCTACGTAGGGACTACGATGAGCACCTCCCTTACAGATATAAGCGTCCCAAGCTTATTCTGTCCCGGTAAAGCCCCCGCGGCTACAATGGTAACATTCTAACTCCAAAGTCATGTCTGCATTCTAACTGAAGGAGGTATGGACCAAGGTCCGGTACTCCATCGGGAGTGGAGTTTAGTGGGTACGAGTCTCACACTACCTCGTATTCCCCCACACAACGGTGGTGGGTTTGAGTGTGTGCATAAGGGCATTATCGACTCCTGTTAAAAAAAGACAAGACTATAATCGTGTTCATTGTTGGAGAGTTGCTGATGCTTAATTAGCTAGGCCTCTCCTATGGCCACTGGATGTAGCTGGGTGCATCTTAAGTTTAGTTTCGCAGAATCGTATGTTATATTATCACCGTATACAGGGTCGTTTCTGCGATTCGACTGTAGAATGGTGCGAAAAATAGTCAGTAAAACAATCTGGACGTTTGGAGATAGATAGGAATGAGGAAATAAATGTTTCCTGTCGCGTACACTATTGTTATCTATACACAGTGTGGTTTCTGCGATTCGACTGTAGAATGGTGCGAAGAATCGTCAGTAAAACACTCCGAACGGTCGAAAATAAACGGAGGTAGGAAATAAGTCAATCCGCGTGCATTATTATCGGGAATAGTTACACAGGGTGGTTGTTGTGATTCAACTGTAGAATGGTGCGAAGAATCGTCAGTTAAACACTCACTTCGTCGGATAAGGGATAAGGGGTTTAAGTGAACTACATTAGGGTATGGTGCACCTTGCTGCATCTCCATATATTCACATTGCTTGTGCTTTTGCTTGTATGTTAACCTGTAACCTGAGTGTGTCGATCGCTTGCTTGGTCCTGAATTCTTTTCAACATGCTAATATAAATGTATTGACGACTTCTTATAATGCAACGCCTGCTTAATTGATTTTACAAATGAAACACCGTAATACACACTAATTTTATTACCATATTTCATTCTGCTGTGTTAAAACTGGTTGCACTTGGTACAAATAACATCGTTTTATGTTTTATTCTTCCCCCATTTCTCGTATTTGTGTATATAAATGTAAATAGTTTGGTCATGGCACTATTTTAAATAATATTTGCCTTATTGGCTGCACCTTAGTAACGGCTATGCATTTTGCATGTTTGTAGTGCACCATAGTAGTAATGATAGTAATTGATTAACATAAAACTTTTCTATTTATCTGCTCACACCTTGTTAGCTAAGAAAATAATCAATAATTGAAAGCAAGTAATTAAAGCCTGCTTAGCTTTCTCACATATACTGGAGGCACTAAAAACGGAACTCCTTGTTTTTATTTTCTCCACCAAGCTACCACGGGAGAAGGCTGCTTTTAAACAGTACTTTGTAGTGTGTTACGGTAGTCTTAATATAAGCCTCCACGGAGATCGCAACCCGGCCTAAAGTTCGGGAACAAGGATGGCGCCCGAGGAAAGTAGGTTAAATAGTAATATTGAAAGTAAAAGGCTACTGCAAGGAAAATAAACGCAAAAGACATTACAATACATACTGAGATATACTGATTGAGGTACATAAACCAAGTATAATAATAATAACAATACCACCATGTCGATATAGATCAGTTTTTGAGTTGTGACGCACTAAAAACACAATTTAACCAAAACAACCAATATTGCTGCTTAGCTCTTCGTGAAGCATAAGAAAGATATCTACCAAGTGTTCTTTGATATAGGTCAATATATAAATATGTACAAATTTTAGCTTAGCTCGAAAGTGTTATATGGGTCCTAATTTGCGCTGATTTGGTGAAATCTTGTGAAAGTCGTGACCTCTGTACGAGTGAATCATTTGTATGAAAATTAACTAATAACAAGTACTAATTTACTAATTAATATTACACAATGTTTTTGTATTGACTCTCTCCATCTCTCTCTCTTTCTCTCTCTCTCTCTAACTATTGTCGAACATCTTGATTATGTAAAAAAATTAAGGTGGATTATTATCATTACTATTATGATTGACTAATTGTTTTTCAAAAATTATGCTGAAACTTGAGGAACGCAGATTAAATACAATGTAGATAACATAATTGTGCCTTTAATAATTCAGAGATAATTTCGTATATCTCTTGTGAAATCCTACAAGCCCTTTCACAAATATTTTTATCTTTCTCAATCTTAAAATTTATCGTCAAGAAGCAAAGCATTCTAACGTTAAACATCTAATTGTAGAAGGGAGGCTTAACGACTATCTGCTAATATTCGACAAAATCAATGCAAAAGGCTTTCCAGATCCGATGCTGTGAGATCTTTACAACGATTTGATTTACAACAAACTAATTAAATTAAATAGGCACCAATTCCTTGTGGCGGCTCTTACACATTCTGGTAGCCTGATAAAAACTAAAACGGCAGCTAAAATCTGTTTCATAATCCCTTCTAAAATTATTGAGGTATGTTTAGGACTTAATTGTTCAACGTTTTACATTAGAAATTAAGTGTCAATTAACAAAACTGTAGTAAAAGTTTAAAGCTGAACAAAAATGTGGGAGAAATTATTTATTAAAATAATTTTATTTACAAAAATGTTTGGCTGTAAACACACTCTGCTTTTGCGAACATTTTGTACAAACATTACGAGTATGTCATCAAACCAAGAAAAAAAAACAGTTACATAACATAAATCTGTTTGTGGTTTGTAATTATCGGCATGTTTGCATAATAAGCTTCTTCCACAATATGTAAGCTGGCAACACCGCATCTTCCTTAACATGCAGCCGGTCTGTCCGCCGAGGTTGCTGGTTCTGATTGTGGGAGGTGACAAGAGCAGCCAGGGCAGTGCGAGCTGGGCCAGAACTGGGGACACACCCCAAGCAGCATCCGTCCGCCTCACATGTACTTAATATACCTAAGAATTAGCGTCCCTTTCCGATGTCCAGTTTACTTCAATAAATCTTTTAATTAGACTTTTCCCTATTTTTCTTACAAATCAGAAGTGGGATCAGTGCCTGCGCGCTTTAAAAAAAGTTGTTTATTCGAACTTTGAGGTCTTTGGCGCGGTTGTGTTTTTAACAATTCGGACTATTTCAAGCGACAGTGAAAGCGAGTAGAGTGGGTCTACCCCTGTTTTCGAAAATAAAGTTCTTCCCAACGAGCACCTGACTATGTTGTTAGAACACGACACGAATGTCAATTAACACCTGTAATGGTATCTCAGTGAGGAGACATAGACGCCGACAGACAGCAGATAGTCAGCAGTGATAGTTACACCAGGGTAGTGAGTCATTGTCGAATCGTAATCAGG
Organism: Tillus elongatus; assembly: GCA_964006375.1. Lineage (NCBI taxonomy): Eukaryota > Metazoa > Arthropoda > Insecta > Coleoptera > Cleridae > Tillus > Tillus elongatus. Next base: position 158,251,508 of record OZ023262.1, read on the forward strand.
TTCTGAAAAAAAGTAGTCCTATACATTAAGGAATTAATAAGATAAAAAATGAGAGGCTCTGAACACTGAAAAAAGTAAGAGGTATGTCTTGTTATTCATTATTTATAAGTAAATTTTGCCCTTTTTGAAAGACCTTAACCAACAACTCAAGCATATACAAATTTCCATTAATTCGCGCATTTGCCAAAAAAACGCGATACCGCTGCTATTTTTATCCGCACAACAATTTTTATATGTTAGATAGTTTTAAACTTAAGCGCAAACTTTCTCTAACTCTTAATGCAATGTTACCTTTTACACCTAAATCCTAAATCCACCAAAAGCACAAACTTTATTTAACTTTTAATGCAATGTTATCTTTTATACCTGTGTGTGTGTTGCATCATGGGATGGTTTTGAATGTATCATTCATCAACCACAGACTTTATTTTATATCTAAATCCACCCAAACTTTATTTAAAGTTTAATGCATGTTACCTTTTATACCTAAATCATAAATCCACCCATTACTCTTATTAATGCAAAATAAAACCCTAACGCATTAAGTAGGTACGCCACAAAAGACAATTACACGTTCTGTTTATAAAGTCTAGTTCTAGTTGAGATTCAACATATACTTATAACCTTGTTTTACCTTTCCTAGTAAAAACTATAAAGGCCACGATGGGCCTGGTTTTAGAGAAGCATTTTAAAATAGGAGAAATGTAATGAAAAAGTTTGTTTATCTTTAAAAATGTGTTGATTGTGACCGGAACGAGAAATACTAAAAAACTTATTTACTTTAACGAAGCTCAAGCATGATAACAGTTCTTATTTATGACTTAATAATATAGGCCACCTAACAGATGTCATTTTAAAGCTTTATAAAACGCTGTTCGTGACAAAGAAGCTTGCTACGTTGATGTCGATATGGAAAGACGTTGAATCATTAGTAGCCTGTTAGCGACATCAATTTACTTTGCATCATACATGTGTCCTTCCAGTCTTCTTTTTAACCAACAATTCCGCACTGGCATAGGGTGAAGTCGAGTTTCGGATAATGTTATTAGTCACAAGGTCATTAATTACTTCCCGTAAAATATCTCTTTCCTTTAAGGGTAGCCGATATGGGTGGTATACTATGGGTTCGTCTGACGTAACTCTGTCACCTCAGCAGCAGTTGTTTTTCCAATTTCAGCCTTGGAAAAAGAAATACAATTCTTAAATTCATTTAGTAGGTCATAACTTTGTTTTGTGGCGTCATCAACATCACCAACTGTAATCTCGAATGTGCCGTCTGATGCACATGTGATCGGTGAATTGTTCACCAAGCCTGATGATAACTTTAGCTCTGCTAGTTGATGTATCGCTATCTCATTACCTACTTTGACAATCATAACATCTGGTCTATTTAAAAAGTCACATCCTATGATGCAGTCATGTGTTATGCTGTCATCTCCAATAACAATGATGTTAACATACGCCTCTTCTGCCTTTACTCGAACTCGAGTCGTCAATGTCCCAATACTAGACACCAAACCTTCATTAAAATTTATCAGAAAACCGTTTTGTGGATTGTAAGTCAACTCCAAAGACTTCACAACTGACTCTTTCGGTAAGGTCGTAATACTGCCAGTGTCAAGCAGTCACCTTTCTAACATTTACTTTACAGGTAGTCATGAATAAATTATTTGCTGATTTATCTGAAACAATCTGATTCGTCGTCTTAGCCGTATTCGCAGAGTTATCCCCATCTCCTCTCTTATAATTTGTTTTTCGATTTTAATTTTGAGGACACTCGCTACGGTAATGACCCTTCTGTTGACATATAAAACAAATAACTGACTCTTTGGATTTTACAATCCCGGTTGTACTGCTACTCTTGGTGCCATAATTCTTTTTTACGTTTCGATTAACTTCACTTTCCTGTCGAAAAAATTTTTTTCTCCAAAAATTACAAAGTTATTTAAATGAAATTTGGTGGATATCTTGCCCTACAAAAGACCTTACTACATACCAAAAATAAACTTTCTAAGTTTATAGAAAACTGAGTTATTCAAATTTGAAGCATTTAATAAAAAATCACTACCATAACGCACTTGCTGCGTCCAGAGTTTTTTATAATCTCGTTTTCACGTAACATTTTTTACCACTTTCATAGAAAACAGTCGTCTTATATTTTTGTTGCTTGTGCTCAGCATACACGAAGCATGGCCCTTTATTTATCAGTCAATCATACTCTTTTAGACCATATGAGAAAGGTTGGTGACTAATGCTTTTTATATCGCCAGTTACACGACATTGAACCTCAAACATTGCTTTTTAGTACCTCCCCCTGCAACCTTTACTCGGCAAACCAATTTTAGTCAAAAAGCGCACGCTTTTAGTATCAAAACCATTCAAGAAGCCAGTAATAACCAAACTTGAGACAAAACACTATGTGAAAACTGGAACCTGTGATGAGCACTGATAAGTACACTTGGAGAACCCAAATCACCACAACACATATTTCAAAGACCTGACGATCGTTTCATTGGTTAGTGAAACGATCGTCAGGTCTTTGAAATATGTGTTGTGGTGATTTGGGTTCTCCAAGTGTACTTATTGAGGCACAACAATCAAGTTTATCGTGTCTTAAGAGACAGATAGGCTTTGCCTTTCATGAACTGTTTCATAAAAAAAGAGCAAAACCCCATTTTAGATTGAAAAGAACCACATGGACATATGGGGCTATTGAAACACATTTTCTGGAAGTATGACAGTCATTATCATTTTAAAGAAGCAGGTGTGTAGAATATATAAGTTTGTATTATTAAAAGTGAAAAAGGCTTTAAACTATCCTATTCAACATTTCTGTGTACTTGTAGGTTTTGTCATGTTACCGCTAAAGTAAATATCACAGATTTTTCAGTATATAGTGAAGAGATTGTATATTGGCAATATAAATAAATGTTGACAATTTAGTTACATCATGGTATTTCATTCCTCCTTGAGAATCCATACGTAGACTTTTGCTCAAACAGAACCCTGTTGTGGTATACAGCATTTAATTTTTGGTACTAGGTACCATATGAAACTACTTCTTTGTTTTAAAATATTTGGCGAGAAAACCTGGCTACACCTTTTTACATACTTATCCATTTAATATCAATTTAAATGCCAATAATATTTAAGATAAAAGTTTTTACCTTAATAATCGGTTCGTCAAAATGTTACACAGAGACAACTTTAGAGAAATTTGTTGTTTACCTTTTTTTGTGTTTTTATGAATTTTAAACTCTCCATGATTTACCACCGTTTTCAAGCACACCGACGTCTCAGACAATGTAACATCAAACAACACTTTTTACTGCTGCTTATAGGGGGTAGTTTCAACCTTAAGTTTACTTTTGATGCCCACTTTCGAATTTAATTAACAATTTAAAGATTACATGCACTTCTTGTGTAATTACATTTGCACTAAAATGTGTCTACCTTCCTAACCATCCCCTTTCTATATGCATATAGAGTGTTGGAAGAGATGAAATTCGTGTGCAATTATCTCATTTACTACAAAATATGAATTACAAACACGCTTCATTTGATTTATACCTGAAAGTTTATATCGACTATAAATCTTTTAGTGAGTTTTTATTTTAAAAAATTCACTAATAGAGAGGTATCGATGGTGAGACTTTGCAAAAATTTTTTCAAATGAGCGCGAACTAGGACCCCTAGAACCCATATCCGGGGTCAGTTTCAATTTTTATATGTTATATATATATATATATATATATATATATATATATATATATATATATATATATATATATATATATATATATATATATATATATATATATATATATATATCTGTGTGTGTGTATATCCGCCTGATAACTCAAAAAATAATTAACCGATTTTAATGAAACTCGGCAAGTGCTTTTCTTCTATTATTGGCTTGGATGAGTTCGTTAGTCAGGAAAATCAAACGCGGTTTTCCGGGAAAATTTTGAGTGTTCTTTCAAAAAAAAAATTTTTCTCCGAAAATAACAAAGCTGTTTTAATTAAATGTACTACATATGTTGCCTTGGGAGAGACCTTACTAAGTACCAAAATTCAACTTTATAGGTTTATATAAAATTGAGTTATTCAAATTTTAAAATTTCGTCCGAAAAAATTTTTTTCTCCAAAAATTACAAAGTTATTTAAATGAAATTTGGTGGATATCTTGCCCTACAAAAGACCTTACTACATACCAAAATTAAACTTTCTAAGTTTATAGAAAACTGAGTTATTCAAATTTGAAGCATTTAATAAAAAATCACTATCATAACGCACTTGCTGCGTCCAGAGTTTTTTATAATCTCGTTTTGACGTAACATTTTTTACCACTTTCATAGAAAACAGTCGTCTTATATTTTTGTTGCTTGTGCTCAGCATACACGAAGCATGGCCCTTTATCTATCAGTCAATCATACTCTTTTAGACCATATGAGAAAGGTTGGTGACTAATGCTTTTTATATCGCCAGCTACACGACATTGAACCTCAAACATTGCTTTTTAGTACCTCCCCCTGCAACCTTTACTCGGCAAACCAATTTTAGTCAAAAAGCGCACGCTTTTAGTATCAAAACCATCCAAGAAGCCAGTAATAACCAAACTTGAGACACAACACTATGTGAAAACTGGAACCGTGTGATGAGCACTGATAAGTACACTTGGAGAACCCAAATCACCACAACACATATTTCAAAGACCTGACGATCGTTTCATTGGTTAGTGAAACGATCGTCAGGTCTTTGAAATATGTGTTGTGGTGATTTGGGTTCTCCAAGTGTACTTATTGAGGCACAACAATCAAGTTAATCGTGTCTTAAGAGACAGATAGGCTTTGCCTTTCATGAACTGTTTCATAAAAAAAGAGCAAAACCCCATTTTAGATTGAAAAGAACCACATGGACATATGGGGCTATTGAAACACATTTTCTGGAAGTATGACAGTCATTATCATTTTAAAGAAGCAGGTGTGTAGAATATATAAGTTTGTATTATTAAAAGTGAAAAAGGCTTTAAACTATCCTATTCAACATTTCTGTGTACTTGTAGGTTTTGTCATGTTACCGCTAAAGTAAATATCACAGATTTTTCAGTATATAGTGAAGAGATTGTATATTGGCAATATAAATAAATGTTGACAATTTAGTTACATCCTGGTATTTCATTCCTCCTTGAGAATCCATACGTAGACTTTTGCTCAAACAGAACCCTGTTGTGGTATACAGCATTTAATTTTTGGTACTAGGTACCATATGAAACTACTTCTTTGTTTTAAAATATTTGGCGAGAAAACCTGGCTACACCTTTTTACATACTTATCCATTTAATATCAATTTAAATGCCAATAATATTTAAGATAAAAGTTTTTACCTTAATAATCGGTTCGTCAAAATGTTACACAGACAACTTTAGAGAAATTTGTTGTTTACCTTTTTTTGTGTTTTTATGAATTTTAAACTCTCCATGATTTGCCACCGTTTTCAAGCACACCGACGTCTCAGACAATGTAACATCAAACAACACTTTTTACTGCTGCTTATAGGGGGTAGTTTCAACCTTTAGTTTACTTTTGATGCCCAATTTCGAATTTAATTAACAATTTAAAGATTACATGCTCTGGAAAAGAACCATGGTTTGTAGCAAATTGTATGTAACTTGATAGCAAGTTGTATCTAATTTGACACTAAATGAGCGCACTTTTGACTCAAACGAGTTTGCGGCTAAAGGTCGCGACTTAACTTTACGGTTAAGACGTTAAGCTTTTTTAAACAATATTTATTGAACTGTTACACAACTAAATTACTAAACAACTAGCTATATCAATTAACACCTTATGTCATTTAGGCGTTTAATAATAATCCAATGGATGAATTAAAGCAATAATTTAATGAAATAAACACAGAACAAAGTTATATTACCAGAAGCCCTAAACGTTAAACAAAAAACAACAACAAACGAATACGAACGAAACAACTGAATTAAGAGCATATATGTTCAAATACACTTCCACTATTTTCCAAGCACACGTATAACCTCCTAACTGTCGATTCTAAAACCCTAGTCAACATTTGTGGAGTAATACTGGCAAATGCTTTCTGAACTAATCTTCTCACATCTTGTTGTGTAGAAAAATTTTGATGATGATTCTTAACGTATCCCCATACGAAGAAATCAAGCGAGGTTATATCTTGTGAACGCGCTGGCCAGGGTGTTTCCGAATACGTGCTGATTACCTCACCTGGAAATCTCCTTGAAAGATATTAACGAACGGCTCTGGAATTGTGTGCAGGTGCCTCTTATCGAGAGCATCCTCTAAGTCTTTTTGTAGCAAACGTAGGTAGCGCTCTGATGTTAAGGTATTGTGATAAAGAAACGGTCCTACAATCGTTGTACCGAAGATACCAGCCCACATATTGAAAGCAAAACGGTGTTGATGCCTCGACGTTTTATTTGAGCGGTGATTGGTTTCAGACCAATAATGAACATTTCTTCTATTGAAAATATCATTATTCGTAATGTGCGTTCATCAGACCATATTATTTGAGAGAAAAAATTAAAAATGTCCTAGCATTTTCTTGTGCACCACTCACAGAATGAGCGATTTTTGCATATACGATTACAAATAACTTAAGACCATAGAAAATTCACGGACGACCTTGTGTGGTTATGGTGGTGAAATATACCAGACTGTATAGTTTTTGATTTATTTCATTAGCGAATTGTCATGTACAAAATTAATTAATTGTGAAAAGGGCAACGTCAAACTCTAGTGCCATTTTTGGTCTTAAATAAAATTGATTATTTTGGAAAAATATGGATATGTTAGGATGAATTGTAAATGAAAAAGTATAATAAAGATATGAAGATTTGTTGTAAATGAAGGTAACGGTTAAGGCATCAGATGGAAAAAATTGGAAGCAAAAATAAATTTTATTTGGTATATTAAAATTTGAAGTTTGTGAAATTTGGATTCTTACTGTCAGGCAATTTTGGATATAATATGATATATTAAATTACGTTACTGTACAGCACAAGTATTTGACTTATTGTATTAGCGTACTGTATAATTTACACAAATAAACAAATAAGCAGTAAATAAATAATTGTTTATAATTTTCATGCAAGAAAAAATTGTTTCGATGTTTGGCGACGTTTTAATGGAACAGTTTTTTTTAAGAATTTCGTGAAAAATATTGTTTTAAAGAATTTTCTGATGGAATTTACGCAAAAAATTTGATAAAATATTTTTGCGTAATGTTTTTTTTTTAATTTATCAGCGCATTTTTGTGGATTTTTTCTCCAATTTTCGTCGAAAACACTTTTTTAACGAATTTGTGTATGACGAGATTATGAATTTACGACTTTCTAAAAATGTATTCAGGTCAGCGTGAACTACGACCCCCTAGAACCCACTCCCGAGGGCAGTTTCAAATTTTATATGAAAATTCGCTACCATATTCTGTAACAGTCTTTCTTTTTATTCAACCAAAATATTAACTCATATTCTTTTAATAAGGTATATAAAGAAATTTTTAAATTGGATTTTAGAGTGTTTTAGCTTTATGAAAGGATTGTTGTTAGATGTTTGAAAATTTTGGACATTATAAGATTATGGTTTTTATTTTTGTAGCCTTAGATGTCTGTTGTCTGTGATGTCTGTTTTTGTTTTCTTATATTCCTGTGTTTTTATCTATCCCTGACATATTTTATCTACTGGACTTTGTAGCAATACGACCAATAAATGTTATATATATATATATATATATATATATATATATATATATATATATATATATATATATATATATATATATATGTACGTTTACACGAAGTGTAAACGGCAACATGTGGAAAAATCATAAGAAATTAATCTGGTTTTAATAATAAATAACGTTTATAATGTTTGCAATTCTAATAACAATCCAAATATTTTTATAATTTAGTTTTCCAGTTGTTTATCAATGCCACAAAAAGTTTGTATTGTTGTCTATTTTTGGCAGCAGTACATGTTTTAAGTTGAAGGAAGACACAAGTACTTATATTTTATAACATTGATTTGATAAAATGATCCAAGATCTCAAAGACAGAAGATTGTCGAATATGTGGTGTTGCAACTTACATGGCCGCTGGCATGACCAACGCGTGAACTGGAAGTTGTAACGCACAAGTTTTCTGTGTATCAAAGTACACAATTATTTAACAGAAAAACTAGTTGACTGCTATGGAAAAACAGAAGACCACCCTTTTTGTTTGTTGCTTTCTAAAAAAGGTAACCGCTTACAATTTGATGCCATCACAGATATGTAAAAATCAACAAAAATAAAGGAGAGTGAGTATCAAGCTACAAATAATGCTAAAGTCATGTATAGAAAACCAACAAAAACAAAGTAGAGTGAGTATCAAGCTACAAATAATGCTCAAGTCATATATAGATGACAATGTTGTTGCTTCAAACCGGAGATTTAATCTTTATATTAAGAGTTAGATATGGCAACATTCTACTGATATAAAAATAATTTTAACTCCTTGTGAAAACATAGATATTAGTAGGTAGATTATCATATGAATATAATATCTCTAGTAAATAATGCAGGGCTCTAGTAACTAAAATAAACAAAATACAGAAAAATGTTTGTGGTGTTAACGATTTATTATCGTCACAGTGACAGAATTATATTTTCCGGATATTCGGCCTGCATCTAATTCATGTGGAAGAGTGCATCACAGAATAACGCATATGGTGTAAATTATTGTATCATCACTGTTACATCGAACATGATATTAATTAAGACAGCACTGCTCACAATTATGAATTGAACACACAGCGACTGTATGCCCGAAACAATATAACCGTCTTTATATAAAAACAATGGAATAATTAATAGAGCAAACAATAGATGAACAAACTGTGTTTCAAGTGTAAATATAAATCTGTGTAGTGCCCACTCATGTAATATGCATGCAGCACAGGACGTTATTCAACTTCAGTATAAAAGAGTTCAATGTTCACCTCTTTTCATTGCTTTGTCGCTGGAACCTGATATTGGCACCTGATGCACTTCATGTGTTTACCGTTTCGTGACGAGCTAAACCGACTGGCCAAACCCATTCTCTTCTGTTTTGTTTATGATTTCTATGGATTAACAAGGTCAATTTGAATTGTTAATTCCTATCGTTTGTTTGAAAAGATTTTATAGGAAATGCCGAAGGTTTTCATTCAGTATCATTGTTTTGCTTAATCACTATGGTGCCGATGATATAAAATACCTAGATATACCTCGTAGTGAATTTTCATAAAAACTTTACACTATTAGAGTCGGCATATTACTAAAATCAATGCTTTAAATTTAAACCACTCTTGAAGATAGTTTTTAGAGGTCCTAATACGCGTACAACTGAAAAATGTTTTTGAAAGTGTTACCACTGATATCTCTATTATCATAAAAAATTATTCAAATCTTGTGTTCTAACTCGTTTTAGATTTCTAGTTTATAGATTTCGTTTTAGTCAACCTAATCGAACCTGTTTTTCAAACAACAAAAATCAAAAACAAAATTCTCTATTAGGTATCAACAATAAAAAAATTCTGCTGAAATTATAATTTTAGACTCAACGGTGACAAAGTTACCCAGACGGTTTACAGAAAAATAATATGTTGGTCCAAACGTATGAAACCTTGGTACCATTGTTTCTAGCAAATATTAAGGGTGGGATACTCTAGAAAAAGAGTAACCTTCGAGAGAGAGAGATAGAGAAGATTATCCTGACAAGTGGCTCCAGAGTGGCAAGTGTATGATTCTTTTGAAACGCTTAGTAAGTTAAACTACTCTACAGCAGGTGGCGTCTGATTCGAAATACATTTTGTAGATATATTCTTAAAGGTTTGCTTACGACTATTTGATTGAGGTTTACAATGTTGTCGTTTATTTCCTTTTTGTTAAGGTAAGCCACCACATGAAAGCCGCCGGGGGAGGGAAGTGAAGTTTCTAAGCTTGCCTTATGTGTAACGAATTGTATTGTTGTGTTTTCAAAGAACCAATCCTTGGTAACAATATTTATGCATTGTGCCTATAACAATAACAACTAAGCCAGTCGTCAGAAAGGACGGAAGCCCTGGATAGTTTACCTACTATGCTGTGAGAGAAGGCTATACAGATACAGTATACAGAATTCACCAATCTCATAACAGAGGAATCCAGATTGACTAATCTAAAACAGCATCATTATGATCTAGCGAATTTTCATTAAAAAAATCGCATAAAAGGTTACGACTTTCAAACTTTCATAACACTGATTAAAATGGACACAAATTGATTTTGATTATATTTGGCTCAATCAGACTACTTTAAAAATATGAGAGTTTTTTTCTTTGAATTTGTATCACCAAATACAGTAAAAGTGTTTTGATAGTTACGTAGAATTGTTGCTTTTGTATATACTTTTATGTTCCAAAATTTATATTCCTCGTTTCTTTAACTCTGACCTATTTTCGCGACTATTTCCAATGACCGACGCCAGAAAGCCGTTTTACCTTACAATATACCAGAACACCGTCTTTTTTTCTCTCTCAGGGCTCGTCCGAGTCCTTGTAGCCCGATAGCACTGCAGCCTTTGGCTTATTGTCCATGCCCTAATGTTTTCTACTCCACCTATTCCAAAATCACCGTGCCTTGAACTAGTCTGCACAGCGATTGGTAGGGTGCAGTTTTATATTGCTCTGTCTCCGGTCTAGACTGACCGTATATCAGTTGTCTTTTGCGGTCCAGAGCTTTACACTCGCACAAGGTGAGATGGGCTGATTCCTCCCCCTCGCCGCAGAGTCTGCATGCGTCCCCCTCGAACTGCCCTATTTTATGCAGGTGTTTCTTGACCGGCATGTGTCCCGTCAAGAGACCTGTTATGTTTCTGAGTTCTCCTCTGCTAAGATTTAGCAGCTCCACGGCTCTCTTTGAACTGGGTTCGTCAATTACTGAGTTCCCATGTCTGAGCCCTGCCCAGTACACCTTGTGTTTGTTTCAGACCCAGGACTTAATGGCTCTCCTGGCCGTGCTCTTTGTTACGCCCAGAACCGGTTCTGGTCCCATAAATGGTTCTGCTGACCCTCTCTTCGCAAGACGGTCAGCTTCTTCAATGCCTTTGACCCCAAGTGACCCGGCACCTAGATCAGGGTGACCTCATTTTGCCCAGCGAGGTCGCTCGTCTCGTCTCGGCACTCACTTACCAGCCTGGAACTTACCCGTGGGCTACTTAGGGCCTTATGGGCTGCCTGGCTGTTTGTGACTATGAGGATCCGCTTGTTGGTGTAGCCCCACCTCTTGTTCTCCCGCACACAGTGCTGGATGGCGTACATTTCGGCCTGAAAGACCGTTGCATGGGCTCCGAGGGAAACACTATGACTTACCCTCGGTCCTTCCGAATAAACATCTGCCGCCGTCCCACGCTCCCCGCCGGATCCGTCCGTGAACCAGACGAGAGCGTCCCGTGGTAAGCCCGGCGTCTCCTCCCGCCATGGTTCGCGGTCGGGGATTTCCACTGTAAAATTGTTTTCCCTGCAGATTCGGGGGCTCGCGAGGTCTGACCTGGTTTTAAGCATGGGTTCCTTCACGATCTCCTGAATTTTGCAGTGGCTCCTGAAGCCTAGGTTGATCTTCAGCCTACCATTGCAGGCTAGTCTGTATAGTCCTAGCCTGGCCTCCTCCATGATAACTAAGTGTGTGTGTGTGTGTGTGGGGGGGGGGGGGGTGTCAGATCCAGCAACACTTCCATAGTGGCTGTTGCCGTTGAAGTCATGGCCCCTGTGATGCCCAGGCAAGCCATCCTTTGGATCTTGCCTAGTTCTTGTTTGGCACTGGATTGTGTCACCTTAGGCCACCAGACCAGTGCCGCGTATGTTAACGATGGTGTGACCACCCTTTGGTACAGCCAGTGGGCCATACTAGCTATTAGTCCCCACGTTTTTTCATATAGCCGCCTAGTGACGGCTAGGGTCATAACTGCCTTGCGTAGTATTTTTTCAACATGACCATTCCAGGTTAGCTTAGAATCCAATTAGACCCCAAGATATTTTACCTCCCTGGCCATTGGGGTGTTTCTACCGTATACGGTGAGAGTTCTGTGGCTCTCTCACTTCCTCATCCACGTTAACGTATGACGGTTGCTTTGTCGGGGCTCACCCCGAGCCCTTGGCCAACCGTCCACCTTTCTACCACTTTCCGTGCAGTCTACATGCGCTCCCACTCGGACTGTGTAACCTTTCCTCGGAGTATGGTGACAATGTCGTCCTCATAGCCCTGTACCTCGTACCCCCTCTCGAGTGTCTCCCTCGCAGGCCGTCGACGACTAGGCACCAGAGCAGGGGAGACAGAACGCTCCCCTGCGGACACCCCGCCGCGACCCCCGCCAGGAGTCCCGTGAGTGAGGTGAACGCCGCCCTGTCCCTGAGCATGCATCCGATCCACCTGCAGCAGGTCTCATCTATTCCACGCTCCATGACAGCTGCCAGTACCGATCCGATTGAGGTGTTGCTGAAGGCCCTCCCTATCTATAGGAAGGCCCAACAATAGCCTAATAAATAAATAATAACAGAACAATCTAAAAGTGAAGTCAATATGAATCCTGAATAAACAGTAGGCAACGCTTATGCTCCGACAATCTCCTTCACCAAAATCCTCAGTCTTCAAAAGACCTGCAAGTTGTCTTCTCATAGATTTGACCGTCTCCGAGCCTAAGCCATCATAACCCCTAACTCTCAACTAATATACGAGTTCATTCCTAACAAGCTTTTCGAGGTTCATGCTCAACACTCAACCACCAAATGATATTAATCAATTGAAAATAAATAAATCCAGAAGATATTCCGCGCAAGACACTAAAACTCTATTAAGAAAAGGCAAAAACAATTGCACCAAAATTCTGTACTCAACAATATTTATTTCCCAGACACCTACCCATTTAATTGAGTAATATTCCCAAATTTATTCAGTGTACATTGCACAATTCCGACTTAACCATTTTAATTTTCAAAACTATTCCAATTCACTTTATCTAAAATCAAAAAAAGAAAATAAATATACTGTGCTCAAAGCGATCACTTCTCAAAGACCCACGTTGGGCGCCATTTTCGGTTACCAATCTTCCGTTCTGCTGTAATAGCCTAACAAAAAATAATAACAGAACAATCTAAAAGTGAAGTTAATGTGAATCCTGAATAAACAGCAGACAACGCTTATGCTCCGGCAATCTTAGGGTGGTTCGGGTTGAACGATTTCCTTTCAACTCTAGTTGTATATTTCTGGAAGGAGCATTAATTCAATAAACAATTTATAACGTCGCCAAGAGTCTTAGATGACCTAAGTCGACTGCAAACTCTAGATGGTCAGTGTTTATTCACGACACGCCTGAATTAGAAAAAAAGTATATAAATGTGCTAGGTAATGCTTGGCCTAAAAGTAATTGTTACAATAACATCAATGGAAGAATGAAAAGCAAGACGCATCACGTCATAGGTACGTCCAGTATACTTGCCTAAGCTTTAAATGAGGATCCCAAAATTTATAGGACCTGTAGAACATGTAGTAAAACACTGACCAAAACAATTCACTGACTAAATTAAAGTTTTACTTTTTCTTTATTAGAAAAGAATAAAATATATAATATACCTATATAAATATAATACGTGCAAAAATAAATATTTAAATTACTGAGTAAAATTAAAATATAGACATTGTATGATAATATTTTGATAAGGTATCGATGTTTAAACCTGGTCAATTTAAAACAAATGTATTATATCTGATAGGTTAACGGTGTATTGAGAATTATTAAGTTCGTAAATTTGGAATATCAATAGTTATTATAATAATCTAAGTTAAAGGTAAGCATCGAACATTATTATCTTTCCCGTAATTGGCTGCCAAGGACGCTCACAAAATTATTACAGAAGAGCTAGAAAAAAATGGTACAGATTAAATAAACAAAGACTACCTAATATTTAATAAATTTTATGCTGAGGTTCACATTTAACCCGTGACGTATCTCCGAATAGTCAATATAAATGGTGTGAGGTGTATTTAATTCATTAGCATAATAGTCCACAAAACGATTTTCATTACTCCTGATGATCCCATTAAATGCTGGGACAACGTAGTCGATATAAAATTGGGAGGTACTTATCTTAGGAACCAATCCTGGACAGTGCCGGGGAGGCCACGGGATGCAAATAGCATCTGCTACATAATGGATGGACGGGGAGATCTCTGGGCCAAAGGTCCTCACGCTAATACTTGGGGATGAATGGTTGGGGTGAAATATCGTAACCTGCTGGGTGGTTTTATCTAACGTGTCTCGAAATGCGGCAGATTTCGGAGCCTTCCGTACAGATCCCCACGATTACTCACTCAGAAGTAAACACCAAAAAGGGCCACTTCAAACAAATCCTGTGGAAATGCAATGGCGGTCGTAAGGAATATGCGATAACAGAAAACTTAAACACTATAATTTACCAACTGCAGAAGCTAACAGCCAGTCACAACAATTACCAATTATCATAAACTACAATCACTTTACACATAACCGTTGTCCAACAAGACACAATAAAGTACAACAGCTCACAATAAAATCTGCAGACAAAAATGACAAACGGATAGTTCTCGTAAGAAAACGCGAAAAGCAGCAAAAAACCGTTTAGGGTTTCGAAGAGTGGGAGATGGAAACTCTAGATTCAAATATTCAAAAATAGGCAAATTTATCATGAGCAAAACTATAAACTTGACATGATGAACTCTGAATATATAACACATTCAAGTGTTACCTAAGTGGATTAAATGAAAGGCAGAAATTGCTTTTTAAAGAATTGGACATTTTTGAAAAATATTTAAATCGACCCGTGGAGGTGGCAGTGGTCACATATTGCCAACGCAAATATGTTAAAGAACCTATATTTTAAACATCTTAACCATCCAGTAAATATCCCAGCGGCGGGTATTATTTCAAGCTGTCAAATTGTATGAATAATTTCAAATCTCCTGGCGCTTCGAGCTTAGCATGTTAACTGTTAATACGTGACTGCAGCAGTTGACAAACTTAGATTCTCTGTTAACCTTATGCGATTTCCATGTGTTTCTGAAAATCAAATTTCATTTATTTCCAGGAGCCGCTGCTGCAAGTATATTTACGATCGGCAAATTTCTTATCTCCAGGTTATCTCCCACATGATACAGGCAACTAAAGATAAACAATAACACTAAAGCGTTAAAATGATTCGCTATGTTATTTCTCAGTGTTTAGAATCGGTATTAGACCAAACTGTTTCAGTGTGTGCATTACAAATAAATATTTTCCTGCGAAAGACGTACGCTATTCATAACATGATCAGTACACAGTCGGATGTGGATGTGCCTGTTCAACATAATAAATATAAGCTGCAAATTCGTTTGCCTTCATCTCGTCATTTTAACAATTATTGGGTGCACAAGCTAAGTTGTAGGCATAAATTAGTATTCTCCGGTAAGTCATCTATTGACAATTCGTATAAACTGTTTATTTAAGCAAATGTGAAACTACGGAAACTTATATGTAAGTAATTTAGTTAACCATAGCTTTGCACCAATACAAAAATGAGCTCTGTATTTATGCGATATACAAAATAAAAATTGTTGCCGCAATTTCAGGCCGTAACAACAAATAAGTACGTACATGAAATTGTGGCCAACAAAATTTACAAGTATAAGAGAAAAAAATCCGTTTGTTTTTTTCCTACAAAATGTATGTCTAGTGTATCGCTACTTTTCTGCCTCTTAGCCCAGACTAACTTTTTTGGTGTGAAAAAAAACTGTATTTATCATACACAAAGTCTGAGTCCTTGTATCCTTCTTTGGCCTCCTGGAGAAAAAATATGAAGGTACATGACTCAAATTTTCGTTCAGCTAAAAACTTAGTATTTGGTGCATAGTATTAGAGTTATGTCAATGTAATTTGCCTACCAAATTTTATGTCAATAACTTTACGATTTTCAGATACAATTTTCGAAAAGAGACTTGAATTTTTTACTGAAAAATTGGTGTGAGTGGGCTGGCTAACGAACTCGAGGAAAATATAATATTACATAAGAGGACACGTGCAAAATTTCTACAAAAATTGTAATTATTTTCTGAGTTATAATAATAATAATAATAATAATAATAATAATAATAATAATAATAATAATAATAATAATACTAATAATAATAATAATAATAATAATAATAATAATAATAATAATAATAATAATAATAATCGTGTGTGTGTGTGTGTGCGCGCGCGCGTGTGTGTGCGCGTGTGCGCGCGCGCGCATGTATGTCAGGATTCGGGAGAATAAGGCCTAACACTTTACTAAAAAGTAATATATTTGCTGAATGAAATAATGGATAAAAAAATGAATAATCGTGCTGAAACGTAAGTTGTTAATGTTCTCGTTCACTCTGTCTTTTTTTTACGCTGATTCTAGTGACACTTGGCGTTTCTCATCAGGACAACCAACATAGGCAACCAACTACACAGTGATGCTGCTTATAAAATTACCTCAGTTCGGCCTTCCTGAAAGGAAGACGTCCACATCGTTGAACATAAAATTAACATGTAAAGTATTACGTAAAATACAAACTACCTTAATTATCACACTAATAAAGAAATCAGTTTAATTGGCAACACTGCCGTTATCAGAGCACAACAAAAAATAATACTAATGCGTATAAAACAAAGTAACATACATGTATAAAAAAAAGAAAAACATCGAAATCTGGCAACATAAGGCAAACAAAAGGAACTTATATTCTACTACAGTCAATAGAACAAAAGAAAACAATGCTCTAGACTACCCAATCGGATCTTTTAGAAGTCAATTTAAGCCGTTCACTTGACAAAATATTTTTATACGGTTTCCCACTTTGCTGTTCCCCATCAATGTCTTCTACGTATCTGTCTTGATCTAATATCTTAGTAATTTGGTATGGTCCCCTGCATCTAGGGCTCAATTTCGTATTATTCCCTGTAGCTACAATTTGATCCCTAACCATTATCAAGTCTCCCAAGTTAAAACCTTTTAGCTTCAACCTTATGTTTGCCATAATACTTGGAATGAGTTTTTCTATGTTTTTTTCCAAAAAATCCCCTACTTCACTCATGTTAGCTTCTGTTTCTAAATTATTCAATGCGGCATTATTTAACTCATTTATTTCTATCGTCAAAGGATTATCCTTGATTTCTATACCCCTGTGTCTAAAAACTAACTCAAAAGGCGTACACTTGGTTACTTTATGTACTGAAGTATTTAGACTCCATCGCACGTCGTAAAGATTTTGATCCCAGTCGTTTTCCCTTACTCAAAATCTTGATTAGTTAATAAACACGTAAGTATAATTTTGTTTAGACATTCTATTTGTCCGTTTCCTCTTGGAGTTGCTGCGGATACTTTCACATGTAAGATATCATGATCCTTACAGACACTTTCAAAACATTGTGACGTAAAGGCTGTACCATGGTTTACCATGAGAAATAAACTCCTTAAAGAATATAGACTCTACACTGATGGTATCTGGGGCTGCTTTTAGAACTGAATATTTTGAATAGCCATCAATTAAGCCTATGATATATTTATTATCACTTTCTGTACGTTCGAAAGGTCCCAAATGATCCAGATGAACTGTGTGGAAACATGTATTACCCCTGTCCAAAGGATTCAAATACCCTGAACATCTGTTTAAACTACCTGTAACTTTGTGATATATACAGCTAATACATCTTGCAATATATTTTGCAACAAAATCATGCATTTTTGGAAAATAGTAAGTTTCTTTTAATTTTTCAAGTGTCTTATCTATACCTAAATTATTTAAATTTCTATGTGCTTCTCCCACCAAGTCATGTTACTTCTTGAGGTACATACAGCCTTAGTAGTATTTTTAACCCTGTATACCCTTCCATTATTTAGTGCAAATTTATTATTTGACTGGTCCTCGGAGTTACTCGGTAAATTCTTAGATATTTCCAAAATTTCAGGATTAGTTCTCTGCATAGCAGCAATCCAATCAGTTGAGACATTAATATGTAAAACTGGCAAGCCTACTAGATCTACTTCCTTACATTCCTCTACAGGATATCTACTTAGTAAATCATCTACAATATTAACTGTACCAGAATGGTGTTCGATCGTGTAATTGAATTCAGATAAGCGAATAAACCATCTACCTATCCTTGGATTTAAATCTTTTTTTCCCCTCAAGTAACTTTAAACTGTCACATTCTGTTTTAATGACAAAATGAATACCTATTGATTATACTCTAAATCTCTCTACAGAATTCACAATAGCAAGCGCTTCTAACTCATATGAATGATAGCGTGATTCTTCAGGTGTAGTTTTTCTACTAAAATAACTGATCGGATATAGCTTATTATCTGGCTGCATCTGATAATCCACTTAGTTCTACCTGACTAGCATCTGTATGAAGTTTTCCCATGAGGGTTATATATACAAAGTATTGGTTCATTACTCAATTTTTCCTTAATGGTCTGAAATGCTCGATCATGAACTTCTTCCCAAGAAAATGCTCCTTCCTTTTTCAATAAATCAGTCAATGGGCGAATAATAATGACAAATCCCTTTATAAATCGTCTAAAATAATTGGCTAAGCCAACAAAACTCCTAACTGATCTTTTTAGTTTCGATTTACCTGGTGCAATTCCCCGTTAGATAATTTTAAATCCTAAGTAATCTATTTTTGTTTTAAAGAAGCTACATTTGTCTAATCTAAGTATCAAGTTTGATTCTCTCGATGCTTCTAGCACTCCCCTTAAATTTTGCATCCCTTGTTCGACAGTCTTTGATGGAATAATGGTATCGTCTAGGTATGATAAAGCACCTGTGTATTTTAAATTACCAAGAACTATATGCATTATTCGTGAAAACACTGAAGGTACATTACAAAGCCCAAAACTCATTATTTTGAAATGGTATACACCATTTGATGTAATAAAAGCAGCAGACCTCAAATCTAAGTTAGTGAAAAATTTCTTACCATGTAAAAGATCCCACTGATCATCTCTTCTGGTTAAAGGATAATGATCCTTAACAGTCTGTTTGTTTAATGTTCCATAATCTATACAGACACGTACATCACCTGTCTTCTTCTTGACAAGTAGGCAAGGACTAACATATTGTGACGTGGAATCTTCAATAACGTCTGCTTCCTTCAACTCGTTGACAATCTCTCGAACTTTGTCCTTTTCGGCATATGATAACCTATATGGCTTGTAGTATATGGGTTTCTCCGATGATGACTTCATCATCTCCATTTTGTTTGTGACTCCTAGTTGTTTCATGTTTCTTGCAACAACATCTCTGAACTCCTTCAGCAACTTTAACAGTTTATGTGCTTCTTCTTCGTCCAACACTGTATTTACTTCACCTAGTTTAATTTCCTCTTGATTCATTTCTGTTCTATACTTCGTCACTTAATTTTTATAAATATCTTCTTTTGCTTCTTCACAAATCTTTGCTCCAATTAAACTATCACCTTGCTTCAACTTGATCTGAATTTGACACGTTCATCACTGGCAGAACCGATTTACCTTCATGGTCAGTTTGAATGTCACAACGAGGTACCATTGGAAAATCACAAACACCTCCATTGACAAAAAGTTCCTGATTAGGCTAATCACATTTCACAGAAATGTGTCCCAAATACTTACTAGGAATCGTTGCATCATTACTCAATTGTAAATTTGTTTTAGAATTAGAAATGTTATCAACAGGCTGTTCGTCGTTTGCTGGTTATCTGGATGTTTGGTTGTTCGGTGTATGGGTGTCCAACATTTAACGGCACATTTTGCGAGTCCTTAGGCACAACATGAATTTTCACTTCCGCTGCAACATCATCTATCACTAAAGTAGCGGTGAACAGTCCTAATGGTTTAACAAGTCCGTTACCGTAACCGACTAAAGGCTGAATATCAGTTTCAAAATATGAAAAGTTCAATTCGTCAACTACATCATCGGGTATAGTCACACAGCTGCTACCTAAGTCCACCTAACACTGGATCCTCTTGTTATTGATCTGGCAGTTTTAAAATATTTAAAGTGAGATTTATCACTTCCGATCACTAACACAGAGCGGTCTTTATATTAGGACTCGATGTATGGTCACTGGACGTACTCGAAACCGCATTTGATACAGAATCAGTTCTTCTGTTCATTTTAAGTGGACACTCTCTGGCATAATGTCCTGATTTGGAACACTTAAAACAGGTCACCTGTTTAGGTGCATGAATGAGTTCACACCTTTTAAGTTATTATTGCTACTGGATGACTTAGATTCATTGGATGCCCTCACATATTTACTGCTTGGCATCTGATGCCTCTTGATGTATGTAGCACCTGCTGGTAAATCTGGTAAAAGCTGATTTATTTTTGTGTATCTACTGAGTGGTCATAAATGATATCTTGCTGTCATTGAGTCCATATACTATCAATTCGATGGTTTCTTCTGAACCCATTTTACACTTATTAGATTTGGCTAGCTTTTCAAACCAATATTCGACAATGTCCTGATTATACTTCCACTTATAATTCTGTGCTTCTAACCGTAAGTCTATAGATCTCTCTTGTATAGTAAAAGTTTCCAACAACAAATCTTTCCACGTCTGCCATGATTTGTTAGAATCACATGGCAAGCTATCCCGCCATGTCTTGGCGACATCCGCCAATTTAGACAAGGCATAATATTTTATAGACACTTCGTCCCAAACATAAAGCTCTCCACACTCCTCAATCTTATCAATCCACTACGTAATGCCTATAGTATTCTTGACAGGATCGAATTCAGGCAATACATTATGCACGTTTTGAAAATACCTGCGGTTGTCCGCAACAGACCGGTTGTCGTCATTTCCTTATGCGTCTTTTATTTCACCTTGACCACTTTCCATCCTCGGCGCCAAACTAACAGTATTATTCATGACCAAAGCTTTGAATCCCTCGCAGCTTACTCTTTGTCACCACAATAACACCCAATTCAGTACCTTGATATGGAATTACAGCTGCATGTCACATACAAGCCGTGAAAACAAACTGTTGTCCTTCAACTACAACAAAGGCGTCCCCTCTAGAACCACAACTTCTTATTGCACGCACGATTTACATGCAATCTCAATTCTGAGAACTCTGGCAGGATTCGGGCGAATAAGGCGTAACACTTTACTAAAAATTAATATATTTACTGAATGAAATGATGGATTAAAAAAAAGAATAATGTGCTGAAACTGAAGTTGTTAATGTTCTTGTTAATTCTGTCTTTTAGTGAATTTTCTTAGAAAAAATTCACTAATGAGGAGATCTCGACTTTTGAATTTTGAAAAAATTTCTTCAAATGAGCGCGATCTAGGACCCCTAGAACCCATATCCGGGGTCAGTTTCAATTTTTATATGTTTATATATATATATATATATATATATATATATATATATATATATATATATATATATATATATATATATATATATATATATTTATATATATATATATTTATATATATATATATATATATATATATATATATATATATATATATATATATATATATATATATATATATATATATATGTATCACACCGATAACTCAAAAAATAATGGGCCGATTTTGATAAAATTTGGCATGTACTTTTCTTTTGTAAATAGCTTGGATAAGTTCGTTAGTCAGGAAAATCGGACGAGGTTTTCCGGGAAAATTTTGAGTTTTAATTCGAAAAAAATTATTATCTCAAAAAGTAATTAGCCGATTTTAATAAAATTTTTCGTGTACCTTTCTTTTGTCAATAGCTTTGACAAGTTTGTTAGTCAGGAAAATCGGACGAGGTTTCCCTGGAAAATTTTGAGTTTTCATTCGAAAAAAAATTTTATCTCAAAAAATAATACGCCGATTTTGATAAAATTTGGCACGTACCTTCCTTTTGTAAAAGGATTTGCAAGTTCGTTAATCAAAAAAATCGGACGAGGTTTTCCGGGAAAATTTTGAGTTTTCATTTGAAAAAAATTTTTATCTTAAAAAATAAAAAATCTATGATAACCAAATTTGGTAAGTAGGTTTACGATATAAAAAGCAAACTATATACAAAAAGTTAGATTTATATGTTACAAGAAAAAAAAGTTATAAAATATTTTGTGCCAGATCATTTCTATGAAAATTCACTACCATAACGCACTTGCTGCGTCCAGGCTTTCTTTTTTACACTGACTAGTGACACGTAGCGTTTCTCATCAGAACTACACATTCCAACACAACATTATGAGTGTAAACATTGGGCAACCAACTATGCAGTGATGCTGCTTATAAAATTACCTTATATATATATATATATATATATATATATATATATATATATATATATATATATATATATATAACTATTTATATAATTCTTTTATAAAAACCAAAAAGCTAAAAACATACAATGTTACAAATACTTTATAAATTAGTACATATATTGTACTCAATTATTGTAACTTATTTACGCCTACCATAATATTTGTAAGATTGGGCATGAACCATTAAAACAATTTAATTCAATTATGTTAGTTTTTATTTCAATATAAGATATAAGATTTTTAATGTGATTAGGTATAATAAAAGTGTGAGGATATTCTCATTACCTTTTTAGCTTATGGCTATCGGAGTACTCAATTTCAGTGAGTTTTTTTATAACACTGACAACACTGCTTAGGTCCGAGGTATTAAATATTAGTCAGTCATTTGTGTCCGATCCTTCCGCCATCTATTATACAATTGCCAAACCTTTGATTCCTCAGCGCAGCGACAATACAGTCACAATTTCACTGAATTTGCCTGGGACAGCCGCAGAAAGCTTATTGTGTGCATATTTAATAAAAATTTCGGGACGCAGCAAGTGCGTTGTAGTAGCGAATTTGCATAAGAATTGTACACTATTTATATACTGCATATTAGTGAAGTTAATACTTTAAACTTACACAGACCTTGAAGATCGATTTTAGAGGTCCTAGTACGCGCACATTTGAAGAATTTCATCAAAAGTGTTACCATCTATATCTCCATTATCAAACAAATCTTGTGTTCTAACTCCTTTTGAGAACAGTGCCCAAAACTTAATTTTCTATGAAGCTAAAGAATTACAAAAACTTTGCTATATCTGTAGGTAGTGTAAGTCTCTTTACAATAAACTTGTATTACAAATTCCATTAAAGTTATACAAAAGATTTCCAGAAGGAAACTCAATTCATATTTAGAAAAAAAAGTATCTGCAAAATTATAATCGTAGCAGTTATTTTTCCTTATTAATCGCCAGTATGATTTCGTTTTGCTCAACCTAATCAAACCGGTTTTTAGTTAATTTTTATTTAAAAAAAATTACTAATATATTGATGGTGAGACATTACAATTTTTTTTTCTAATGAGCCCGAACTAGGACCCCTACAAACCATATCCGGGGTCATTTTTAATATATATATATATATATATATATATATATATATATATATATATATATATATATATATATATATATATATATATATATACAACCGATATCTCAAAAAGTAATTAACCAATTTTGATGAAACTCAGCAACTGTCTTTCTTTTATTAATAGCTTGGATGAGTTCGCTAGCCAGGAAAATGGGACACTGTTTTCTGGTAATTTTGAGTTTTATTCTGAAAAAAAAAATTTCCTCCGAAAATTACAAAGCTATTTTGATGAAATTTGGTGGATATGTTGCCTTGGGAAAAAACTCACTACACACCAAAATTCAACTATCTAGGTTTGTAGCATTTAATCAGAATTTGCTACCATAACGCAGGTTCTGCGTCCCGAACTTTTTTCAATATCAATAATAACAAAATATGCGATTTCAGATTTAAAGGCGACAAACTTATTCAGGCGTTTTAAACAAAAATGAGATCTTGTTTAAAACGTATGTAATCTGTGCACTATTGTTTCTGTAAATGTCAAAATAAAACATAAAAAACATATATTCATCGAGCTGGATTCGATCATGCAACCTACTGCGTAGAAGACCAGCACGCTTCCACTGAGATATCTGCTAATATGTCAACTAGCGTTTTGTTTACATGATACTTGACACAGGCTTCATGCTCGGGGTAGTATATGAAAAGTATATGTAACAATTAATTACAGAATTAGCAGAATGGTCATTTAAACACATTCAAGAATTGTTTCGGTCTTATATGGCGTCTTATGTTTAAGTTTAAAGATAAAAGAAACTATTTTAGAATCATTTTTATAGACTTGACTTGATTTTGTTTACATTTCTACTATATTATGCGGCACTTTCAGTCTGAAACCACAGCATAACATACCTATGCTGCGCTAAAACTGTATTTGGTGACGTTCACAAAGCTGCAAATATAGTGTATTTTAATAGTTGATTGAATCCCCCAGTTAAATAACAACCACTTGGCATATTTTTAATTTCATGTCGTCTGCCATTTTCCATAATTGCGACCGAGATTTCACGATTATTGGTTCGGTTAGTATGTCCTATGCCTGGTATTTATTTAGTTTGGTTACCGTTGATGTATGGATTATACCAGTTGTAGGAATCAATCTACGGGTGACAGTTAACTACTCTGTCTGTCAGGCATTGAACTTTAACCACTAAGTCGTTTCAACGCATGTCTTTGGGATTTTATTTTTAATTTGGAAAAAACTCTAAATATTGTGTATAAAATTACTTAAAAGTCACAACATAGGTTTATTTGCACCACTTCTAGCCACATGTAAAGTCTCATTCCAGTTACTTTGACACCTACAAAAATATAGGGTGTTCAAAAATATTTTTGTATATTTTTTGGGGAAAAAATGTCGGTTATAGCTGATATACGGAGTCGTCAGTCTCCTTAAGGCATAAAAAATTTAACGGACCTTGGCTTTGGGTTCTAGGGACCCAAATTTGTGCTAATGTCAAGACATTTTTTCAAAAGCTTTTGATCGTGACTTCTCTATTAGCGAATTTTTCTTAATGAAAATTCTCTAAAAACGCAATTTAAAAAAAAACTAGAAGGGTTACATACTTCGATTTTATTGTAATCAAATCTTTACATGTTCCTGCAGGTAATGGAACATGGTTGTATAATCTTATCTAAATCATTTGAATATTTAAGTGATTTTCAATTAATTATAACTAATAACACAAAACATTTTTTGAAATTTGCGAACATACATCACCATTTGTCTAGATTATGCAGCTTTTCATGTCGTTTCCGTAGACCTACTATTTATTGAGATAACTACAATTTGAGGGGGCCGCGTTTCCCTATACTAAAGTGATAGCTAAATGCAACACTTAAAGTTAGTGAAACTAAACACAATGTTACATCCAATAGGTGTTCGGGATTTCAGTGGCCGAGATTTCTCAATCGCCAGTTCGGGTAGTATGTTATACGCGTGTTACTTATTATTGCTTTATGACTGTAGTATGTATCAGTCTGCGCATGAGAACTGACTACCCTATCTTTTTTAGGAATTGGACTTCAACCACTTCAGTCAATTCAATTCATGTCTTTCAGATTTTATTTTTAATTTGGAAAAAAAAATCAAAATTTTGTGAACCAAATTACTTAAATATCCCAACAGGGGTTTATTTTCACCATTTCTATCTACATCTAAAGTGTCATTCCAGTAACTCTTATACTTTAAAAAATATGGCGTTTTCAAAAATATTTATGAATATTTTTATATTCCGTTATATCTGATTTACGAACTCGTCCGCGATATTAACAAAATGAATATATGTTGCTATCAAAATGCAGTACACAGCGAAATAAGTTTGGTTGAGCACAAATCTAAAGTTTAGTCTTAAATAAAAAATAATAATTTATATACTTTATTTTTAGAGCATGAGCGTCTACCAACAATGCTTAATTCCATACAGTTATTAAATGGTAAACAAGCTACAAGGTTTCCTGATTTCGAAACTTTTAATTAAAACAGTTTTATGAGGTACGAGCTATTAATTTTACGAACGCTACCAAGTATTCAACCAGCTATCGAGCTATAAAGTCGTCTACTCAATGCATTTCTAATTATAATTTTTATGACATATTCGAAGTTGACTGAGACGATGTTGATTCACGGCAGGGATTGCATCACATGTTTTCTCGTATCCATGTGATAATCAACAGAAGAATATTGTAAAATTCTTAAATCGACAAGTCTGTAGGAAAGGACGTTGACCTCACTTACAGAATGAACCACACTGTATAGTAATAAAACTGATATTTGCAATTGAACTTATTTTATTGCCGTGTAATAGTCATGTTTACATACATCAGAAACATATGTCACCTTGATGAAGAAACTGCAACGTCTAACTTTACATTATGTGTAGCCTAATGAGCTATAAAATTCTTTTACAAAAAATAGTCCTTATCTATAATGTCGGAATTAATTAAGATTGACTTCTTTATTTGATAATCATTGTAAGGTCTCAATTTTGTGATAGAAGAAAGTCACTAAAGGACTTGTGTGTGTGTGTGTGACTTTATAATTAGTACAGGATATAAACGTGAACCAACAAATAAATTAATTTCGGACGCAGCAAGTGTATTATGGTAAAGAATTTTTAATAACTTCATTTCCCTTTAACCTCAGAACTTAAATTATGGTACATAATAAAACGCGTCTATCAAATTTCATTTAAGTAACCTTATTAATTTAGATAACAAGATTTTTTCAAGATGGTCGTCCGGTTGGGCTGGCTAACGAAGTTTTCGAAGATATTTAGAAAAGATCGCTCAGCTACATATATACAAATTTTAAGAAAAGCATATAAAAATTTTCATAAGATTTGACGGTTCCATGGGTTCTGAGGGCTCTAACTGGCGCCTATTTGAACAAAAATTGAACATTTCAAATTCTTGACCTATCAGCGAAATTATCATCAAAAAACATAATTAATTCTAGCAAAGTTCACATAGAGAAAGGTTTTTTCCCATTTATTTGACCTCGAGATTGAGTGAATCTCGATACCAACCTCTATTTACTAATTTGCGTTTGCATCATAGAGAAAGGTATATATATATATATATATATATATATATATATATATATATATATATATATATATATATATATATATATAAGTATATAAGGCGACAAAGTTATTTTTTTGCATTTATTATCAATCGGCGAGTACATATTATAAATCAAAATATTTACCCTGCGGCCGATGAAGAACAGTGCGTCAAGTCAATTAAAAAAACTTCATCAGGCATGTAAAGTTTTTACCAAAACACCAGAACGCCCATATCATCGAATTAGAGTTAGTAGTACCATCTAGCGAGAAATTGCGGTATTTAAGGATGCATAAAACTTATTTGTGCAAAAGCAACAGACAAGCCAAAATACGCACGGTTAAAGCATGCTGATTTCACAAAAACCACATAAGTCCAGTCCTTTTCATTCTCATACCGGGCAAGTTCATGGGCCTATGCGCTTTTGGTCAGAGATTCCAGTAGCTGGCTTTGGTTTACTTTAGATGGACATTTTTATACGATTGTCAGCCTGCCGTTATTATGTGCTAGTGGTGTTTATATTATTTACTTGGTAAAATATTGATCTATTAAATATAGAAAATGATTATGATATATCTACTAAATGGCCTAAGAAAAAGGTAAAGAAATTATTAAAGATTAAAAAAAATTCGAGACTCAGCAAGTGTATTATCATAGTGAATTTTCATAGGAATTGTACACTATTAGTACGACAGATTGCTAGAATTAACACTTTAGATTTAAACGGACCTTCAAGATTGGGTTAAAGGCCCTAATACATTTTAAGAATTTTTTCAAAAGTGTTACCTACATTCGATATCTCTTTATAATAAAAAACCATTTTATTCTTGTGTTCTAGCTACTTTTGAGGCAAGTGTCCAAAATTCAATTTTCTATGAAGCTAGAAAATTAAAATTTTGTATACCTACCTATCTAGGTACAGTAATAGTATCTTTGAAAGAAAATGGTATTACAAATTTTATTAAAGCTACAAAAGCTTTCTAAAAGAAAAGTCAATCTATATTTAGAAAAAGAAAGTATCTTCCAAATTATAAATGTGGCACTTATTTTTCTTACAATAAAAAAAGTATATAAGGCGACAAAGTTATTTTTTTGCATTTATTATCAATCGGCGAGTACATATTATAAATCAAAATATTTACCCTGCGGCCGATGAAGAACAGTGCGTCAAGTCAATTAAAAAAACTTCATCAGGCATGTAAAGTTTTTACCAAAACACCATAACGCCCATATCATCGAATTAGAGTTAGTAGTACCATCTAGCGAGAAATTGCGGTATTTAAGGATGCATAAAACTTATTTGTGCAAAAGCAACAGACAAGCCAAAATACGCACGGTTAAAGCATTGCTGATTTCACAAAAACCACATAAGTCCAGTCCTTTTCATTCTCATACCGGGCAAGTTCATGGGCCTATGCGCTTTTGGTCAGAGATTCCAGTAGCTGGCTTTGGTTTACTTTAGATGGACATTTTTATGCGATTGTCAGCCTGCCGTTATTATGTGCTAGTGGTGTTTATATTATTTACTTGGTAAAATATTGATCTATTAAATATAGAAAATGATTATGATATATCTACTAAATGGCCTAAGAAAAAGGTAAAGAAATTATTAAAGATTAAAAAAAATTCGAGACTCAGCAAGTGTATTATCATAGTGAATTTTCATAGGAATTGTACACTATTAGTACGACAGATTGCTAGAATTAACACTTTAGATTTAAACGGACCTTCAAGATTGGGTTAAAGGCCCTAATACATTTTAAGAATTTTTTCAAAAGTGTTACCTACATTCGATATCTCTTTATAATAAAAAACCATTTTATTCTTGTGTTCTAGCTACTTTTGAGGCAAGTGTCCAAAATTCAATTTTCTATGAAGCTAGAAAATTAAAATTTTGTATACCTACCTATCTAGGTACAGTAATAGTATCTTTGAAAGAAAATGGTATTACAAATTTTATTAAAGCTACAAAAGCTTTATAAAAGAAAAGTCAATCTATATTTAGAAAAATAAAGTATCTGCCAAATTATAAATGTGGCGCTTATTTTTCTTACAATAAAAAAATGTTTTTAAAAACAAATTATCTTCTGTTTTATCAACAATAAAAATGTCTCCTAAAATTTATAATTACAGATTTAAAGGTGACAAAGTTATCCAGGCATTTTAAAGAAAAAATTATATATTGGTCCAAACGTATGACACTTGGACGATATTGTTTCTGTTAAATATTAAAGTTAGTGAAATAAAACAAAACGTTAATGTGGATCGTGCCGGAAGAGAACACGCACCGGTCGTCGAGTTTAGTTGTGAGTCGAAGACGGTTACGACTCGGCTAATAAAGCTGATTATTGGCACGGTATTATTCGCGCACTTAAAGCTTGATCTTTTCATGCTATATTTTAAGTCTGAAACTTTAATTGGGGTCGTTCATCAAGCTACAAATATAGTGTATTTTCAAAATGTATTGAATCTCCCACTTAAAAAGTATTAATTTTTACAATCACATCATTTTTAATGTCATGTTATCTGTACTTCCGCGTAATGTCACGGTCACAGCATAAGTATGCCGATGCCGACATCTGTGGCAGTCGTACGGCGTTGAGTGTTGAGTGTTGCCATTGGCCACTGACCACCGCGTTCGAGTGTTCGGCATTTTATTTTTATTGGCCGAGATTTGCCCATCGCCAGTTACGGTAGCGCTGTGATCCTGTGGTTATGTGTATTATTTGGTCCTGTGGTATGTATACATCTACGCATGGCAGCTAACTAGTCTGTCTTTATCAGGCATTGGACCTTAATCACTTAAGTGGTTTCAATTCACGTGTTTCAGAATTTATCTCTAATTTGGAAACACCTCCAAATTTTGTGAATCAAATTACTTCAAATTTACAATAGAGGTTTATTTACATCATTTTTAGTCACATGTAAAGTCTCATTCAAGTTACTCGAATACTTAAAAAAATATAGTGGTTTCCAAAATATTTTTGTATATTTTCGGGGGAACAAAATGGTCGTTATAACTGATTTATGAACTCGTCCGCGGTCTCAATAAAAATAAAGATATTTGCCAAGTTTCGTTCAAATAAGTTGAGTGTTTTTGAGTCATCGCTCGGATACATACATATACATATATATATATATATATATATATATATATATATATATATATATATATATATATATATATATATATAAACATTCAAAGGACCTTGGATATGGGTTCTAGCGGCCCCAATTCGCGCTCATTTAAAAAAATCCGAAAGTCTCACCATCGTAACGTTTCTATGAGTGAATTTTCTTAATTAAATTTCAGTAATATGGTTAGGCAGGCTAAAGTGTGAGGTGAAGAACACACAAATCACAAATGCAAAATTATTGGTGCTGGTACAACTGGGGAACCGTACATGCAATCCCAAGATAGTTAAGCATGTAATGTATACCCTTATTGGGGCTATAATTTTTATATATATTAAAATCAGTGTTTTACAAGATTTTCTAACAAAAAAAGTTGTCAATTTTAAAAAGTTTAATGATATGGATGACAAAAACAGTCAAGACTGTCATTAAGCTGGGCTGATTTCAATAAATCATATTAGATAAAGACGTCCTCGAGGTGATGACAATAATAAAACCCACCTGGCTTTTTTACCTATAAAATAAGAACTAGTGAAAGAAAAACAAGTTTGTAAGGATACCATTTTTATGAGCCTGTGTGGGATAAAAGATGCACGTGTAAGCCGAATCAGGGATTCTTAAATGAGAACAGGTGCTTCTTCCAAAGACACCCCTATTTTTTACCTAAATAGAAGCTGACCAGGTATCATGGTGTCTGAATGGTTATAATGGGTAGCACTTCTACTATTTACTTTTCAAATCAGACAACTAACCTTTCCGTAAGTATTTCACTTTTCATTTTCTTAACTTCGGCCTATTTCCGCGACTATGGCCAATCACCGACGCCAGGAAGCAGTTTTACCTCACTATCCTGAAAACTTTGCCTAAATCCTGCCTTTCTGTAAGGAGGGTTTACGGCTTTACGCCCCCTCCCAAGGACATAACCTGCAGACATTCAACTTGCTCAAATACAATGTCACAACCTCGGTTGATGTTAATTTTATATCCTGTATGTACGGAAAAAGTGAAAGGAGATCTCGGGGTCGAACCCAGTACCCTTCGGTTCAGAGGAACACGTTCTTACCTCTGGACCACCGAGGCCTTTTTTTCATTATTAAATGCTTTTGTTTTGGTTGTTATAAGTGAATATGTCTTGTATTCATTAATTGTTGTTGTCTCTACTTGGTGGAACCGTCCATAGTAAATACACACGTAGAGACTATCTCTCTGGCTTCACACAGGTTTTTTTCTTGTCTGTGACCGATTTCATTGTGATGCTGCCAAACAGCAAAACCGGTTACAAAGAAGAAAACAAAACTTTGCGATGCCAGAGAAATATTCTCTGTTGTGTTCAATAAATTGTTAAGTTTAGTGTGTCAATATTTTATTTGCACCCTGGAAGAAAGCAATAAATCAAGCAGTTACAGAACAGACATCGGAAAAGTGAAACAAACATCGCTTATTCGTGTGAGTTTATAAGGAGGTGTCTGGTGGACTGTTTATAGTTCTGTGACATCCCACATACCAAATATTCTTTATTAGAAAAAAATTTAGACATTTTTATAAAATTGAAACCTTGTTTCAGTTTTTCCGCCATATTTAAAAAACTAAAAGTCTGAACGCAGCAAGTGCGTTATCGTAGTGCTTTTTCATAGAAGTGTTTGAATGTTAAATATGTTATTTTTTAATACATCAAATTGAGTAGATAGTATCACCTTTATAGTAGAAACTGATGTACGACATTTCATCAAAATAACTTTTTCTTAGTAGAAGTACAAATATTTCATAAATATAAAATTTTCCGTAAAAAACCCGGTCTGACTTTCTTGGCCAACGAACCTGCCCAAACAATTTACACAAAAACTACACCAGCCAAAATATAATTATTCACACAAAGAAATGTGCAAACAATTTGTTTTACGAAAATTCGCCACTTTTTTACAAAGATTGGTAAATAATCTTACACAGCATTTATATGAACATCTTAATATGATTTGTGTTGCAATAACTTATTGTACGAAAATTGCCTGAAAAATAGATCAAATTCAAAATATACCTAATCTGATATTAAAACTGAAAAAAATGAACCAGTGAAAGCAAAGAAAAATATAGGTAGAAAAAACGTACATTTTCATGTCACAAGCAGCAAGAAATAATAATGTTATTCAAGTCTGTAACTTAAAAGTTTCATTTGACATTTATAAAAACAATTTATCAACTACTTTACCTATATACATATTATGAAAATGTAAATACATGTAGATAATTTAATAAAATTAATTATTCCTTACCTTTTTTGTACCAAAGTTAAATTAAATATTTAATCCCATAATATGATCGATTAATAGAATTAAGTATAAAACTGAAAAAAAAAGTAACATTTTTTTTTAACTGATCCTATATGAATCATGATATGCGATTATAAAGCAAACATTTACAAAACTAGAGCTTCAAAGTATATGGAGTTTTATACAAGAGTTGGAGCAGAGGGCATCCTATTTACTTCTGAAACATAAAATACAGGTTATTTCTTTTGAAAACATTAAGTAGAAATGTCAAAATTTATGTGCTGGAGAATTCTGGTTTATTTTTGAGAAGATTTGATTAAAATTCACATCAATATGTAAATAAAAGCAAATATTAATCTTTCTGGCTACTGTGGAAACGTTGGTGGGATCTAAGCAGCAGAAGAAGCAAAATTAGGAACAAAATCAAAAATGACAGTCATTATAATAGTTTTGACAGAAGCAGTTTAGGAGGACGTAACGAAAATTGTATCAATACATCCACAAGCATAGCTTAATTGTAAGATGCAATGTATAATTTTAATTACATATAAATAAATAAATAAATAAAAATAAAAAATAAGTTACGGCAGTTTGATTTGCTTTAAATTCAGCCATTATTTGAGAATTGAGGTATATGGTACCACGATTTTTTCGACGAATAATATAAACGCAAATCTTCTCGACTACACCATTTTCATAGGACTCCGATTTGAAAATCGGTTTTTACCTTTGGTAAAAACGCCGCCTCACAATTTTTGATATGTGCCAAAACCGCGACAAGTTTCAACTAATTGAAATAACCCAAAAGCCATGAAAGATGTACATTTTTTCTTCTACAAGTATCCATTATAATTAGATAGAAACTGCAAAAATGCAATAAAATAAGCTATGTTCCACTAAAAAACAGAAACTTTGCATCACCAGGTGTTCAGATTGCTGGGAAATACTGCCAAAAAATCCATTCTCTACATTGGGTATAACTGAGGCAGAGAAGCTTTGCTTGCATTTGCATGTTTTCAATATTCCAAAGGCAGTAGCAAAGAGGTCGGGTTTTTGTTTCGGGTTAAAACTTTGTTTTCAACACAGAAACTTGCTGTATAAAGCACATATACGCCCACAGTTGGAATATCGTTCTCATGTATGGGGTTTTGCACCAAGGATAACCTTGTCCCTTCTAGATGCTATTCAGAAACGAGCTGTTCGTCTTATAAGGGATTCATATATCACAGTTTATCTTACTTATCTGGCCCACAAGGGAAAGGTTGGATATCTCTGCATCTTTTATTACCGCCCTGATTCTTAAAATAATTTTATAGGACGTACCTCAAAGAATCCTATAATTAACTTGCATAATTTTTATCGTAACTTGTATAATAATGGATATATTGAGCTTTATCATAGAAATGCGCCAGCCTGTATACGCGTAAACATGTAAAAACTGAAATTGACACCGGATTTTTGTTCTAGAGGGCCTAGTTCACGCTCATCTGAAAAAGTCTTTTTAAAATTCAAAAGTCGCGGTCCACTCAATTACGAATTTGTTTTACGAAAATTCACTAAAAATTATAGACTACTCAATCACAAACTATATAATTGAAACTACTGCCAGAGCATCAGAGAATGGGTCTATTTTAAATGAATTTTCTGCAAATATTTTAGGACAATGAACGACAATGATGGTTGAAACCTAAGACTTTGTAAAACACTTTTCTTACGACATTTACTCTACGTAACCTGTATTGCTTTTACGCTCTTTGTTTGAAAATTGCAAATTTTGAGTTTCAAATCGCGAGTTTGACGTTTTAAGAAGAAAAAATATACAATTTTCAAATTAATTTTTCTGGTATTTCTTGACCTTACTGCGCCAAAAAACGTAATCGTTGTCTATAATATACAATAGATTTTGTTATCCACACAAATTATTTTGGTTTTGTGCGTTTCTCTGGTGATCGGTGGCACCCAAAATGTTTTTCTTCAAATGCATATAACTTTCTTCTTTTAACTTAGAGATCTAAATTTTGGCATATAGTATATTTTTTAGTGAATTTTCTTAAAAAAATTCACTAATTGGTAGGTACCTTCCTTTCGTAAGTGGCTCGGATAAGTTCGTTAGCCAAGAAAATTGGACCAGTTTTTCCTGGAAAATTTTGGGTTTCCTATCGGCAAAGTTTTGTATCTCCGAAAATAGCAAAGCTGTGGCAACCAAATTTACTGAGGTTTACACTATTAAACTTACCCTACACGCCAAATTTCAGATCTCTTAGTTGAAAAGGAAA
The DNA here is from genome assembly GCA_964006375.1 of Tillus elongatus. Taxonomy (NCBI): domain Eukaryota; kingdom Metazoa; phylum Arthropoda; class Insecta; order Coleoptera; family Cleridae; genus Tillus; species Tillus elongatus. The sequence continues at coordinate 158,286,301 of OZ023262.1, forward strand.
AAAGTTATAGACATTTAAAAAAAGATTGGGTGCCACTGATGACCAGAGAAATGCACAAAACCAAAATATTTTGTGTGGATAACAAAACCTATTGTATTCTACAAACAAATATCAAATTTTGCTGAGGCAACAATGTCAAGAAAAAACAGAAAAATTACTTTGAAAATTTTCATAGTTTTTTTTCTTAAAATGCCAAAGTCGCGATATGAAACGTCAACATTTGCAATTTTTAACGCAGAAGCTGAAGCAAATAAGGGCTATGTAGAAGAAATGTCATAATAAATGTGTTTTACAAACCCTTAGGTTCAGCTTCAACTATCAATGTCTTTATTAACCGACTTCAAAAAAGGAGGAGGTTCTCAATTCGCCTGTATGTTTTTTTTTTTTTTTTTACAAAAATATTTGCAGAAAATTCATCTCAAATAGACCCCTTCTCTGATGATTTGGCAGTAGTTTCAGTTATATAGTTTGTGGTTTAAGAGTCTATACATTTTCGCGAATTTTCGTAGAACAAATCGCTAGTTGAAAGACAGCGACTTTCAAATTTGTAAAATGTTTCTTTCTTCAAAGGTGCGCGAACTAAGTCCTGCCGGGGCCAATTTCAGTATTCAGATGTTTACATACAGCATGGTCCAACAGTGCGTTCCAGTTCAGTATCTCCTTTATTATTAAATAATAAAAAAATTACAACAAAAGTTGCAGGTACTAACGTTAGCGACAAACTAAAATTATTTTTGCATATACAGGGAGTTGCATAAGTTAGATACAACCCAAACTTTACTTGTTTTAAATGATACAGCCTGTATATTGTTTCATTTTTTAATTCCTCTTATTTTGCCAATTGATCCGGTGTATAGCTGTTGGGGTCTATACAGAGTCGTTCAAAAGTTATGGCCACTTTTCTAAAACATCAGAGGCACATTTGACGGTCTGTATCTTCATTAATATGTCAGCATACAACACTATCATGCCAAAAATCTGAAAAAGCGTTCTTCTTTCAACTTCAATCAACACAGAAAGAAGGACTTGAAAACAGTACAGGGTTTGTAAAAGCACTGGAGTCAAGTGTTCTCGAGAAATTAAAATGGAACATTCTGCATATTATAATCAATCTCGATACATCAACAAATGTTCTTTCAGTTTTATGAAGTATTCCCCATACATAAAACAAGTTTTACTCAGATCTTGGGTGTTTTTTTTTAAGAATAAAGGAACAAGTTAATGTATTATATCGTAACTATGCAAAATAAACAATGTATTGACTTACTTGTCAAACATTAAGAGTTATTGAGTAGTTATTTTCTCCTATTTGAATTATCACAAGACGCTAAAATGAATTTCTCTCACAAGATATGATTGATATAATTTATGTGTTAGGAGTAAGTAACAAAGACTGTTTATTCGCGACAAGAATCTATCATGAGAAATATCCCAATGAAGACAACCACACAGAAGCGCTTTTGAAAGACTGATGCGACGTTGTGACGAAACGGAGAACACAGGATACAAGAAGACTGAGATAACCAAGCCTGTTTTAAACGAAGAGAAAGAGTTGATAGTAAATTTAAAAGTGATGGAAGACCCTCATATCAGCTCAAGAAAAATAGCAAGGGAAATTGATATCAGTAACACCTCTGTTTTACGAATTTTACGTGAAAACAAATTTCACCCATACCATATTCAACTCCTCCAAGAACTGTACAATGATGATCATCAAAGGCGACTATCATTTTGTCAGGGGACACAGCAACAAATCCAAAGAGAAGTGTCGATTAATATGTGTGTACTTTAAAAAATAAATAATATCCTGACGGCCCTCCATCTGTGACTTGTCGTGTGCTACACAAGATTCTTCAACTTTGTGTTGTCACTGATGAACCAACGTTTCATAAGAACGGACATGTCAATAGACATAACTTTCACTACTATTCTACTGAAAACCCTTACTTTACTCACACGACTAGTTGAAACAGGTGGTCTCTTAACGTCTGGGCTGGAAATTTTGTCATTGGTCCGCATTGCTTTGAAGAACGGCTCACTGCACAGCGATATCTTCAGTTTCTAATAGAAGACCTTGGACCGTTATTAGACCAACTGCCTGTTAGCATACGTGATCATATGTGGTTTATGCATGACGGTGCCCCAGTTCATCATACAGCTAACATTCATGCTTTTCTTAACCAACATTTTCCAGAACTCTGGATTGGGAGAGGAGGACCGAATGCATGGCCGCCGAGGTCACTTGATCTAACAAAAATGGACTTCTTTTTATGAGGTTATGTAAAAAAATTTAGTTTATTAGACACAACCGTCGACAAAAAAAGATATGAAGGCAAGAATCCGTGGTGTATTTGATAATATTAATTTAAGTGTATTACGAGACGCTAACTATTCTTTTGAAACTCACTTAAACTTAGGTGCTGAGCAAAATGGTGGTCACTTCGAACACTTAATTAACTAGTTTTCACTGTTTTTGTGATTTGATACATTCTCATTTCAGCTTTAAGTTTTATTTCAATATCACTAAATCGAATAATCTTTAATTTATACTTGTAAAATTTTTCCATTAAAATTCTTTTCTAGTTATTATTTTTATTTGAGGAATATTTTTTCTCCATGCTTTTGTATATTGGTAACAACACCTTGTTAAGAAATATGTCACAGTTGTAACAAGTCCACATTTGCAAGTTTTCTGAAATAATAAAACGAGGTTTTGAGAAGTAGTGACCGTAAATCTTAATATAATTCTTCATATGCCATATGCCCCAACAGATAATTAATAATCAAACGGAGAGGAGTCTAGACAGGACACTGGTGTTTTAAAAATAATACACTAATTCGTTCCTGTGTATAAATGTACCTTTTTTTATCAAAAAATCACCCAATATCTCAAATAAATACTGGTGTTAGCTATAGGGAATACTTCATGAAACTAAAAGAACATTTGTTGATGTATCGAAATTTATTATAATATACAGGCTATTCAATTTGAATTTCTCGAGAAAACTTGACTCCTTGTTTTTACCCACCTTGTATACTGTTTTCAAGGAATTCTTTCTGTATTGATTGAAGTTAAAAGAAGAACACTTTCTCAGAAGTTTGGCATGATAGTGTTGCAAGCTGACATATTAATGAAGACACAGACCGTCAAATATGCCCCTGATGTTTTAGAAAAGTGGCCATAACTTTTGAGCGACTCTGTATAGACCCCAAAAACTATACACTGGAAGAATCGGCAAAACAAGAGGAATTCAAAAACGAAACAATATACAGGTGTACCATTTGGAAAAAGTGAAGTTTGGGTTGTATCTAACGTATACAACACCCTGTACGTGCAAAAATAATTTTAGGTTGTCGCTAACATTAGTACATGCAACTTTTGTTCAAATTTTTTAAATTGTTGAATAACAAAGGATATATTGAATTTGAACGCACTGTTGGACCATCCTGTATATAAAGCGTGGTGCATTTTTACTGTAAAGCTCTATATATCCGTTATAAGACCAGATACGAGAAACCACTATAAACGTTATTTATAGGGTGTTTTGAGCTGCATTTTATAAAATTATGTTGACAATCACAGGCTGGCCCATAAGTAATTGGTTGGACAAGTTTTTTTTTAACGGAACGCCCCCTTTATTGTAGCATTATTGCATTTTCCATCCCATTTTAATGCATGCTTGTAAGGAGAAAAAAATTACATCGCCCATCGTTTGCGAGTTATTTCAATTTTTTTCACTTTGGAACATATCAAAAATTGTGATACGGCGTTTTTACCCATGGAAATCGGAATCCCAAGAAAATGGCGCATACAGCGAGGTTTTCAATTATATTATTCGTCAAAAATCGAGATGCCATATACAGACGCTCTCAAAATACTTAGCCAATTTTTGTAAAAAAAATAGCGAATTATCATGAAACAGATAATTTTAAATTTATCTTCAGAAAATTTTTGCACTTTTTCAAACCAAAAGTTAGTTTGATGAAATACGGTACATTGTTTCTGCTATAAAGGTTACACCATCTACTAAAATTCATATTTTTCTTTAAAAAAACGTATTTAACATTAAAAACAATTCTATAAAAAATCGATACCATAATGCACTTGCTGCGTCCAGGCTTTAATGAATTTTACTAAAATATTTCCAGAAAATTAATTTCAAATAGACCCTTTCTCTGATGCTTTGGCAATTAGAGTTTATGGCTTAACAGTATAATTTTTAGGGAATTATCGTGTAAAAAGCTCAATATATCCGTTAATATACAAGATACGAGAAAAAATTGTATATTTTAATTATAGCCCGTTTGAGCTGCATCTTAGAAAATTAATTTTATAATCATAAATCGTTGGTGATACAAATTTTCTTTTTTTAAATCAAACCTCTTATGCATTTTTGCGTTTTTCATCGAAATATAATACATGTTTGCGAGAAAAGTAATTGGGGACGCAGCAAGTGCGTTTTGGTAGCGAATTATCATTAAATGCTTAAAGGTCAATAACTCAATTTGCTTTTAACTTAAGGTTCGTTGGCTAGGAAACCAGTGGTTCGGAAGCATTTTAAGTTAATATTAGGAAACTTTTTGTACATTTTCAAACAATAAACTTATCTTGATGAACTATGGTACATTGTTTCTATTATAATATAGGTTATACTGGTAACCAAATTTTATATATGCTTTCATTAGAAAAAAGATATATTTGCTTTTAAAAGCATTTTTATTAAACACAGGTCTACTCATTAGCGAATTCGCTAAAAGGAGCAGTTAAAAATTTCTTAGGGATTATAACTAGATACAAAATTCTGTAAAAATTTTCTCTTTGTCAAATTTGTAATAATAATAAAATAATACATGTATTACCATAGTCGAACACGCTGTATAACTACCGCTTTTCAGAACAAAATTCTGCTTAATTTATGCAATCTGTCTTGCTGATCGTTACTGTGGATGACTATAAGTACAATGAGACGGTACTGCATTTCGAACTTTTAATAAGAACACGATTTAGCCATATTGAAGAAAAACATGCATCTCTCACTTTTCAAATATCGATATTTTATAGGCAATTAATTATATGTTAAATAATACATATCAGAATCAGTAAAACATGGGGGACAAAAAACAAATCGTTTACGCCTGGCTACTAGGTATATATAACCACTGAACGAACAATATGTTCGTGATGAGTAGTCCAAGAGCTCTGCCCGTATATGACTCACAAATTTCATTCATTCACCGGAGATAACTAGCAGAGATAAAGTAAATTATTTAATAATGTTAAAGTAATAACTCTTTATTATAACTGCAACTATTTGTTAAGAATGTCAATTAAATAAAAAATTATGTATATACAGTATGTATTCCACTCTAATAGCACGTACTATTAAGTTTTCAACGATGGGCATTGCAATGCAAAGTTAACAAAATCTGCAAAATGAATGTAACCAGCAATTGGGATACTATCAGACATAATATGTATAGTTCTGAAATTTATACGACCATCCACCTCAACGAACATAAACACCCAATAACATGCGAATCAAACCCGTATAGCCCAAGTCGGCGTCCATTGAATATATACCTACGAAATATATATATATATATATATATATATATATATATATATATATATATATATATATATATATATATATATATATATATATATATATAGTTATATAGTATTGCTAGGGAATAACGATCGTTATTGTTACTTTGCAAAATTTAAAGTCTCAATAAGGGCTACCGACCTCAAAATTCTATCGGCAAAGAAAAAACAAGTTGTTGCACCTTCCTTGGTGCTTCATCAGGAGCCTAGAAAGAGTTACAGCTATGATACACAATCCAAAGATAACTTAGAATTACGTACCGAAAGCTGAACAAAGTATGAGAAGCAGCCAGTAAGGGCACACACAAGGGGAGTGAGACATCTCACCGGTTCTTGATACTTCTTACACAACAAACACACAGAACACACAGGACAACAGTATAAAACCTTGGTTACATTGTCACATTAACAAAAGATGACAAGATCAATGATTTCCCAGTTCCTGATAAATATATAATTGTGTCGTTTGATGTGATGTCACTCTTCACATTTCATTAGAACTCGCAGTGATATTATAGACCAAAACTGGGAACTTATAGAAAACAATACCAATATACCTAAATCAGGATTCCTAGGCATAATTGAGTTCCTTTTCAACGCCAATTACTACCTGTTTAACTGCGAATATTTCAAACAGTCCTTCGGATGCACTATGGGCAGTAACCTCAGCCCAGTCCTAGCCAACATAGTTATGCTTTCGCTACTCAAAACCTGCATAGTATTTCTGGGTATGAAGAAGATAGTCGAGTAGCAAACAAGATGCTCTGCAGAGATACAAAGACATTATGACTAAGAATGGATATCCAAGACAGTACCTTTCAAGGTTGCTATTCAATACTTCAAGACCGGTCGAAGGTGAACGTGCACAAGAGAGGCCGCCACTGCAGATACAAGTCGAATGAGAGAGTCGACCCCTGATATGCCATCCTACAGCACCTACAAGGGATGACGGAGCGCTTAGTGAGCGTTTTGAAGCAGTTTACAAACATCGAAGTGGCTAAATACAGTGTATTCCCCAACAAGCATATATTCAAAAATAGAAATGGCCCGGTGTCCATATACAAGTCAAATACCTGGGACAAACCTCACAAACTCTAGAGAGGATAATTCCTCTTCAAAAGGTGACTGCAAGCTGCAAGTGCCACAGTGACAGGTGTGCGTTAGCACAACGTGTAAAAAAATTCGGGACGCAGCAAGTGCGTTATAATAGTTAATTTTCATAACAATTTTACACTATTAATACGGTATATTACTAAAAGTAATACTTTTAATTTAAACAGGCGTCAAAGATCTGGTTTAGAGGTTTTAATACAAGCTCATTTGAAGAATTTCTCTCTTTCTGTTATAAAAAAAAATATTCAAATCTTGTGTTATAGCTCCTTTAGAGAAAAAACTTTGAATGTCCAGAATTCAATTTTCTACAACGCTAGAACATTAAAATTTGGTGAGTCTAGGTACTGCAAGTCTCTTTAAAAGAAACTTTTATTACAAATTTCATTAAAGTTACAAAAGCTTATCAGAAGGAAACTTAATTCATACCCAAGAAGTCAATTCATTATTTAAATAACTTACCTACTCGAACAATTAGTCAACAAAGACTAACGTTAATATTCTTATTCTTTGATTTTCATACAACCATTTACTATTTAACCTCAAAACAGAACTGGAAAACTATGATAAATAAACAAAAGACGTTAACATTCTTCAGTTTCTAATTTTAAAAGCATAATATACGTACAAGTTATTATCGCTTTTAATGACAGTTATTTACTACAGAACTGTCAAAGCGTAATAAATAAACACATGTTCTTATTCTTTAGTTTCCAATTTTAAAAGCAATATACAATCATTTACTTAACCTCAAAACAACTGCCTAACCATAATCAATAAATAAAACACACTATCCCATCTGGTTTTTATTTCAAGTAGCTGATATATAACTTCCTTATTTTCCGCTACAAATCCGCGTATCCGAATATACCTGAAGGCAGTCATTAGGGTGGGATCGTCATAGTTCGGGTATGAACGTTATCGTTGCATTATGAAGTATGCCTTTGGTATATGTATCAATCTACGCGAGGCAGGTGACTACTCTGTCTTTGTCTGGCATCATACATTAACCACGTAAGTTGTTTTAATTGATGTCTTTCAGATTTTTTTATTATTTGGGAAAAACTCAAAATTTTGTGAACCGAATTACTTAAAATTCACAACAGGGGTTTATTCACTTCATTCCTAGCTACATGTAAAGTCTCAATCCAGTTACTTTAGTACTTTCAAAAATATAGTGTATTCAAAAATTTGTTTTTTAATTTTTTTGTGGAAAAATATGTCCGTTATAGCTGACTGACAAAGTCGTCCGCGATTGTAACGAAATGAAGGCTTGTGCCAAGTTTTGTTCAAATCAGTTAAGTAATTTTTAGTTATCCCTCGGAGATATATATATATATATATAGGACGCCCTCGTGGCGCAGGTGGCTAGGTGCCAGCCTGCTAAGCGAGAGGTCCCGGGTTCGATTCCCGGGCGAGCCAAGTTAACTCTGTCTGGAAATTTTAAAAAAATATATAATGATGGGAAAGAATGTGCTAATGGCCTGAGATGCCGCAGCCAATAATATTAAATATATATATATATATATATATATATATATATATATATATATATATATATATATATATATATATATATATATATATATATATATGTATTGGCTTTTTTTAGTCATTATACGATGACAACTGGTAACACTTAGCTGCCATTTAACGCATCTACCCACTGGCAGGTGAGTTGATCCCTATATTTGGGTAGAAATGAGCCAGGGCTGACAATTTACTAAATTGTTAGTTGGTTGTATACAGTCTCTATTTTTTAACACTTAACACTTTGTGTTATTTTGGAGCTGGCGTGACAGCATACTATTTGGTTCCGCAACTAGGTGGCGGCCCGTTGCTTCGTGTCTTACCACTCACTTAGGGTCAGATATAACAATTAATGTGCCAAAATATAGTTTCCCTAATTATAACATGATTCAGAACAATTACTTTTTAGTCAATGGTTCCAAAAAATTTCAATGGCTTAAAAGCCATTTTTAGGAAAAAATTCACTGAGGAGATCGCCAGTTTTGAATTTCGAAAATTTTCTTCAAATGATTGCAAACTAGGACCCCTGGAACCCAAAACCGAGGCCAGTTTTAGACTTTATATATATATATATATATATATATATATATATATATATATATATATATATATATATATATATATATATATATATATATATATATATATATATATATATATATATATATATATATATATATATATATATATATATATATATATATATATATATATATATATATATATATATATATATATATATATATATATATATATATATATATATATATATATATATATATTGTTACAAAGCACTTCAATAGACGTAGGTGCGGTGTTGCCACATCTCCAGAATTTCCCCAACATCTGGGAATTTTTGCACAATCTGGCAACACCGCCTCCCCACCCCCCTGGGGGTGCCTGGGGTGACCCCCCTCAGGCGAAGTCTCAACCCTCTAGGACCAGAAATAACGAAGTTACCAACTTGTACCCCGTCGGAACGGATAACTGAGGTCTGCACATTCCGAACACCCTGTATATACACCCTATATACGCAGAGAACCCTTACACCCTGTATACGCAGAGAGATCTTATAGTTCGAGAAACACCTCTTGTGTAACATAGGAGTGGTGACCACATTTGGATCATCCTGTATACACATCCCCCTGTATACACACGGGACCGATCTGTATTCACAGAACCTTCTAGTAAAAGAAGGTCCTGGAACGTTCTGGAATGGAACTCTCTAGAAAGGAGGGGAAGGTACGGCGAGTATATAAAAGCGAGAGCAAGCCAGCCCGAGTTCAGTTCAGTTCAGTAAGATAATGTGGTAGTGACTTGAAGAAGCAGTGTAAAGTGTTAAGAGAGTAGTGACTGTAGTACCAGATTAGTGACTTTTGTTGAGAGTAGTAATTGTAAGGCCAGTAAATGAAGTGTTTTGTGAGAGAGACATTCTAGAAATTTTATTGTATCCATATTTAGAGTGTAAATAAAGTTGTTTTGTTAAAATTACAAGTCTCACTTATCCAGAACCCGGAGAAAACGCAACAATTTGGTGTCAGAAGTGTGGGATAAGTGAGTGAAGAAGTGGACAACTAAGCTAGCTGTAAATGGTAAACACTAGATCGACTGACTACGACGAGATGGCTGAAATCAAAGAGTTGATGGACTTACTGAAAAAACAACGCGAAGAAGACAAAGAAGAACTCAAGAAGCAACGCGAAGAAGACGAACAACGACGACAAGAAGAAGAAAGAAGACGGCGCGAAGAAGAAAGAAGACGGCGCGAAGAAGATGAACGACGACGGCAAGAAGACAAAGAAGAACTCAAGAAGCAACGCGAAGAAGACGAACAACGGCGACAAGAAGATGAAAGAAGACGGCGCGAAGAAGACGAGAGAAGAAGACAAGAAGATAAAGAAGAACTCAAGAAGCAACGCGAAGAAGACAAAGAAGACCTCAAGAAGCAACGCGAAGAAGACGAGAGAAGACGACAAGAGGAGGAACAGAGGCGTCTTCAAGACAAAGAAGACATCCGAAGTATGTTTCACGATATGAGAGTCGATGTAAAAGAGGAAATTGAACAGATTAACGAACAAATAGAGAATGTGGACTATAAAATAGGAGTGGTGAACAGTAAAGTGGAAAATGCAACAGAGGATTGGAACAAACGATGGGAAGAAGTTGAAGGGTTGAAAGAACAAATGAAGATGATGATGAAAGGCACAGAAGCCAGACATAGAGAACTGACAGAACAGGTGATGGGCCAAACTGATAGAACTCAACCAAGAGGAGTTACTGGAATGTCCCCAGCTCAAAATTGTCCGGAAGAAGATATGCCAATCGTGCAGCGGCCTCATGGAACCTTGAAGCCGCCGACTTTCGACGGAGAAACATCGTGGCCAATGTACAGGAGGCAGTTTGAAGCGGCAGCTCTCAGCAATGGGTGGAGCGAACAACAGGCAGCAACTGCTCTAATTCTCTCGCTTCGAGGTAAAGCCCTAGAAATCCTCCAGAACATCCCGGAGTCGAAACAGCAAAACTACTTAACAGTGATACAGGCCCTAGATTTGAGATATGGTAACAAGTACATGAGCCAGGTCTACCAGACACAACTAAAGTCAAGGGTCCAAAAGCCAAATGAGACGCTGCAAGAATTTAGTGCCGAAGTGGAGAAAATTGTGCGACTGGCATATCCCCAAGCCCCAGAAGAATTTGTCAACCAGATTACCGTCCAGACCTTCATCGATGGGGTACTTGACAATGAAATGCAACAAGCTTTGAGGCTCGGAAGGTTAAAAACACTTACAGACTGCGTCATTTATGGTTTGGAATTTGAAGCAGCCAAGAATGCATCTCAACCTCGCCGCAACAGGCTGCGCGAAGTGAAGGAGATAGAGGACTTTGCAGACACGACAGCAGAACTAAGGCAAGAAATGAAGTTGATAAAAGAAGCCATAAGCAAGCTCACTGTACCGGTTGGGGCACGTAGGACGAAAGCAGATTGGTCAGACATAGAATGCTACAAGTGTGGTAGGAAAGGGCACATAAGTAGGCAGTGCTCACAAACCCAACAGGTGGCTCGCAGAAGACAAGAATATACCAACAGTGAGCGGCGTCAGGGAAACGACCTGACGCCAGTGTAAGGGGGCGGCAGCTGGCGTGCGAGTCCCAAGGCCCCAAAGTCAAGGTCTCCACTATCCGACGCTACCACGAGAGCCTCGTTATACCTGGCAGCATAGACGGAAGACAATGCAGTTTCACCATCGATACTGGTGCCACTAGATCCGTTGTACGTCCAGACATGTTGCCAAACAGGTCCGCACTCACGACCAACAAACAGCCTGTGTTGGAGACGGCAAAAGGAGATAGGATACCTGTGCATGGAGAGGCCACTGTTTTCATTAGGCTGGGCAGTACTGAGCTACAGGTAAGGGCTGTCGTCGCAGAAATCGTCGACGAATTTATTCTGGGCCTGGATTTAATGGAAGATTTCGATGTCCTGTCAGTAGACTTCCAGAATAAGATCTTGAAAATCGGTAACGAAGAGTTGTATTTATCTCCAACAGCAGGCGAAGCTAATCCCAGGGTGAGACTTATTGTCGACGAGGATACACGGATTCCTGGTAACAGTGAGAAGATTGTCAGAGCCAGACTAGAGAAGAAACTTGATGGTATGTCTGCTCTCATAGCGGAGCCCCTAAAAGATAGACATGATGGTGCCCTCGTCGCACGATGCTTAGTAGACCCGAAGAGGACAATACCCATAAGAGTGGCTAACGTGCAAACTAACAGGGTCACATTGAAGAAAGGTGAGGTTATCGCCACTTGCGAGCCCATTGACCGAGTGACGTTGTCAAGAAAGGTGACACCCACGGCATTAGACAGAAGACTGCCAGTAGAAATGGTAGAGCGGTTCAAGAATTCTTGGGGCCAATTGAACGACATGGAGATGGAAATGGCCCTGAAGTTCGTATTGGAAGAGGCCGATATTTTCGCTCAAGATAAAATCACAGGTCGTACGAGTCTAGTGCAACACAGAATTAATACTGGCGACGCAAGACCAATTAGACAGCCGCCGAGAAGACTGCCTTTTGCCAAGCAATCAGAAATCAAGGCGATGGTTAACGAAATGCTGGAAGATGGTGTGATTGAGGAGTCTAATAGTCCTTGGTCGTCCCCAGTAGTTTTGGTCACCAAGAAAGACGGCACTATGAGATTTTGCGTGGACTATAGGAAGCTGAATGATGTCACCAAGAAAGACAGTTATCCCCTGCCCCGGATCGACGACACTTTGAACACTTTGGCCGGATCAAAGTGGTTCTCTACATTAGACCTGAAAAGTGGCTACTGGCAAGTAGAACTCCATAAAGACGATAAGGAGAAGACTGCTTTTTCAACCGGGAATGGGTTGTACCAATTCAAGGTCATGCCATTCGGCTTATGTAATGCTCCTGCCACCTTCGAGCGACTAATGGAGTTAGTGCTGAGAGGACTGACATGGGAAACATGCCTGGTGTATCTCGATGATGTCATGGTGATTGGAAGGACTTTCGATGAACACCTGTCGAATCTGAAGCAAGTTTTCTCCAGGCTGAGAGGTGCCAATCTGCAACTTAATCCCAAGAAATGCGTCCTCTTCCAGAAGAAAGTGAGTTTCCTCGGACATGTCGTTTCTGAGAAAGGGATAGAAACTGATCCAGAGAAAATAAAGGCAGTAAGAGACTGGCCTGTGCCGAGGAACAAACATGAGGTCAGAAGTTTTCTGGGACTTTGCAGCTACTACCGACGCTTTGTGAAGTACTTCAGCAGCATTGCGAAACCTCTGCATAGCCTGACTGAAAATAAGGTCGAGTTTATCTGGTCACCATATTGCCAAGAGTCTTTTAGAGAACTCAAACATCGTCTTCTCACTGCTCCTATACTGGCTTATCCTCAGGACGAAGGACTGTTCATACTGGACACCGATGCTTCCCAGTATGGCATTGGGGCAGTACTCTCGCAGCTCCAAGCCGGAGAAGAAGTTGTGATAGGCTACTTCAGCAAAACGTTCGGAAAAGCAGAAAGGAATTACTGTGTAACCCGGAAAGAACTGCTGGCAGTTGTAAGATCCATCGAACATTTCCACAGCTTCCTGTATGGAAGAACATTCCGCGTGAGGTCGGATCACTCTGCTCTGCAATGGCTTCTGAACTTTAGAAATCCCGAAGGACAGATAGCCCGATGGATAGAGAAACTGCAGAGCTACGACTTCCGGATTGAACATCGAAAAGGAAGAAGTCACGCCAATGCAGACAGCCTGTCAAGAAGACCATGTTCAGTGCATGAATGTAAATTTTGCGAGAGACAAGAGAACAAAGAGATCGACAAAGTAACTCATCAGATCAAACAACTGGTGACGGAACAGGAGAATAACACCGATCTAGACGTAAATCTTGAATACATCAGAGACGCACAGAAGACAGATCCAGACTTGAAAAGTATTAGAGAATGGCTCGAAAAGGGGAAAAGACCTGAGTGGCACGATGTGTCCCGGCTTGGGGCAGAGGTTAAAGGCTACTGGCTACAGTGGGACTCCTTGTGCCTAAAGAATGACTTGATCACTCGAAAATGGGAAACTGTCGATGGTAGAGACTGTATATACCAGACTGTTGTGCCAAGTGAGTGCATAGACAGTGTTCTTCATGAGTTACACAATAGTAGAAGTGGAGGCCACTTTGGGGTCAACAGGACTCTCGCCAGAGTCAGGGACCGCTTCTATTGGATAAATTGCCGAAGAAGCGTGGAAGAATGGTGCAAACGGTGTGACCAGTGTGCTTCAAAGAAAGGACCAAAGACCCGATCCAGAGGAAAAATGATGCAGTACATCTCAGGTGCACCGTGGGAGAGAGTTGCCGTAGACATCGCAGGACCTTTTCCCATCACAGAGTCTGGGAACAGATACATAATGGTGGCGATGGACTACTTCTCGAAATGGCCTGAAGTTGCGCCGATGCCCAACCAAGAGGCAACGACCGTGGCAGAAGCCCTGATGGAAAATGTCATATCACGGCATGGCGTACCCTTGGAGATTCACACCGACCAGGGCCGGAATTTCGAATCAGAGGTCTGGAAGAGCCTAATGGACTTGCTAGGCATAAAGAAAACGAGAACAACGCCACTCCACCCTCAATCAGACGGCATGGTAGAACGACATAACAGGACCATTAATCAGTATCTTGCTATGTTTGTTGACGAGAATCAGAGAACCTGGGACAAGCTGATACCTCTGTTCCTCCTAGCTTACAGAAGCTCTCAGCATGAATCTACCGGCTACACTCCATCCATGATGTTGACCGGCAGAGAGATGCGGCTACCAATCGACATGACGAGACCACCACCGAACGAGGACATAGCGGACCTAGCTACGTTACCTGAGTATGTCGCCGACCTAGAAGGAAAACTGCGCACTATACACAGATGTGTCAGAGATAGGCTCCTCTTAAGCAGTGACCGGATGAAGATGCGCTTGGATCGCAGAGCAACACCCCATACATTCAAGGAAGGTGATGCAGTGTGGCTGTACCAACCAACAAGGAGAAAGGGCCTCAGTCCCAAACTTCAGAAACCATGGGAAGGGCCATACTTGGTGACTAAGAAAATTAACGACCTAGTCTACAGAATCCAGCTGTCTCCAAGAACTAAACCCAAAGTTGTTCACATAGAGAGGTTGAGTCCCTATCGGGGCAACGAACCCCCAAGTTGGCGGCCGGTAAATACTGTTCGGGACGAACAGTCTTAAGGAGGGGGGCAGTGTTACAAAGCACTTCAATAGACGTAGGTGCGGTGTTGCCACATCTCCAGAATTTCCCCAACATCTGGGAATTTTTGCACAATCTGGCAACACCGCCTCCCCACCCCCCTGGGGGTGCCTGGGGTGACCCCCCTCAGGCGAAGTCTCAACCCTCTAGGACCAGAAATAACGAAGTTACCAACTTGTACCCCGTCGGAACGGATAACTGAGGTCTGCACATTCCGAACACCCTGTATATACACCCTATATACGCAGAGAACCCTTACACCCTGTATACGCAGAGAGATCTTATAGTTCGAGAAACACCTCTTGTGTAACATAGGAGTGGTGACCACATTTGGATCATCCTGTATACACATCCCCCTGTATACACACGGGACCGATCTGTATTCACAGAACCTTCTAGTAAAAGAAGGTCCTGGAACGTTCTGGAATGGAACTCTCTAGAAAGGAGGGGAAGGTACGGCGAGTATATAAAAGCGAGAGCAAGCCAGCCCGAGTTCAGTTCAGTTCAGTAAGATAATGTGGTAGTGACTTGAAGAAGCAGTGTAAAGTGTTAAGAGAGTAGTGACTGTAGTACCAGATTAGTGACTTTTGTTGAGAGTAGTAATTGTAAGGCCAGTAAATGAAGTGTTTTGTGAGAGAGACATTCTAGAAATTTTATTGTATCCATATTTAGAGTGTAAATAAAGTTGTTTTGTCTCACTTATCCAGAACCCGGAGAAAACGCAACAATATAAATATATATATATATATATATATATATATATATATATATATATATATATATATATATATATATATATATATATATATATATATATATATATATATATATATATATATATATATATATATATATATATATATATATATATATATATATATATATATATATATATATATATATATATATATATATATATATATATATATATATATATATATATATATATATATATATATATTCCCGAAAAAACTGGTCCGATTTTCCTGGGCAACGAACCTCTTCAAGCTATTTACACACCTGCTAAAATATAATTATTCACAAAAAGCTTTTTGCCAAAATTCAAAAAAATGTTTGCATGAACATTTGCAAACCAATTTTTTAACTAAAATTGTCATTTGCTTTACAAAACTGGATGAAAGTAATGTTACACGAAAATTATGTTTTTTTACGTTTTTTTTTTACGAAAATTGGTCAAACAATTATTTTTCACGAAAATGTAAAATATTTTTTTTGACAATAACTGATACATTTATTACTACCATTACTACCAACACTACACAAAAACTTCCAAAAATAATTCATTCAAAAATACGAAAATAATGCATAATATTTTTTACACGAAAATTTGCTAAAAAATTAATAATATTCAAATTACATATATGCCGAATACGTATCTCAATTTTCCGCAATATATATATATATATATATATATATATATATATATATATATATATATATATATATATATATATATATATATATATATATATAGGTTTTCTTGCGGAAAATTGAGATACGTATTCGGCATATATGTAATTTGAATATTATTCATTTTTTAGCAAATTGTGGAAATTTGTTTTCGGGTGACCAGTTCGCGTCCATTTGGAGACATTTTTTTCGAAATGCAAACGTCGCGATTTTCTTATATTAATAAACTAAAAAAATCCAATACCAAAATGACTATGGAAACGAAAGAAAAGTCACAAAGATAAAATATTATGTTTTTTTTTAAATTTTAACAACACATCACGAGGGCTCACAGCCTAAATACTATCGTACCGTGGGTGTTGACAAGGAGGAAAGAGGCAACTTGTTAATTCTGGACTTGAAGGTTTGGATGTTCGGAGGAGAAGGAAAAACATGTGCCGGCAAGGAATTCCACAACTTGGAAGTCCTCGGGACAAAAGAGCGAGCATAACAAGATGTTCTATGTCTGGTGACCTGGACAGTAAAAGGGTGCATTCGCTCTGTTCCCCTGGTAGATCTGTTGGGGGCAGCAGGTGGGGGATTATCCTATCTTTAAGGACTCTGCTTGTTTGGCCAATGTATCTTAAACTACAATTATTACATGGAATAACACAGCACAAAAGTGATATACGTTTACAAAAAAGATCTTGCGCTTTGTCTGAACATAATCTTGACACTGGCCACAATATAAATTTTAGTGATGTTTCTATTTTACACTGTGAAATCTTAAGTAATAAAAGAATGTGTTTAGAAGAATTTGAAATTACTTTTAATGACAATTTAATAAACTTAAAGAAATATAATAATTTTAGAAATCACTACCCCTATTTATATTTCCTAGACAAAAACAAAAAACAAATTCAAATAGACAATTGTTAGCTTTATATGTCAGTTTGGCACTTTCCGACTTCAGTCAAATTTAAAAAAACGGTTTTTTTCATGTTTGTATTTTCATAATTAGTTATAGTAAAACTCACGTTAGATGTAAGTATTTTAAAACTTTTATATTTCTCCTAAGTAAATTGAAAACTTTTTCCTTTCCATGTTGTAGCCTTGAGAATGGAATAAACTTTTCCGAAAGCTCGGCTTTTAATAAAGAGTTTTATTTTGCAACTGACGGCTTTCCCACAATTTTCTAAGAAAACAACACTATTACCGTCACGAAAACTTAATACTATATATATATATATATATATATATATATATATATATATATATATATATATATATATATATATATATATATATATATATATATATATATATATATATATATATATATATATATATATATATATATATACATAACATATAAAGTCTAAAACTGACCTCGGATTTGGGTTCCAGGGGTCTTAGTTTGCACTCATTTGAACAAATTTGTTCAAAATTCAAAAGTCGCGATCTCTTCATTAGTGAATTTTTTTCAAGAAAATTCACTAAAAAGCAAACCATGTGCCAAAATTTTGATCTCTACGTTAAAAGAAAAAAAATTATAAGCATTAAAGATTTTCTTCTTAAAACGTCAAAGTCGCGGTTCGAAAAGTCAAAATTGACATGTTCTAGATAAAAATCCTGAAACTAATGGGACTTATGTAGAAGAAATGTCGTAAAAAGTGTGTTCTATAAAGCCTTAGGTTTCAGCTTCAGCCGTCATTTGACTTAGATATTTGCAGAAAATGAATTTTAAATAGACCCTTTCTCTGATGCGTTAGCAGTAGTTTCAATTATAGGCTTATAATATATGAGGAAAAACTTTGCACCCCTTTTAAGTACGTTGCGCGTACGGAGCAGTGTGAGATTTGGCATAGTTAAAGTTCATATAAAGAAGAGGAGCAGAAAGATAAAATGTATGTTTAATATGTATTACAAATATACCAAAGAATCCTTTGATGTAATAGACAGTAGGAGGATTCCCAGTGCCAGGTTAGAGCTCACGGTTAATATATATATATATATATATATATATATATATATATATATATATATATATATATATATATATATATATATATATATATATATATATATATAAAAGTTCCTACAAAAGTAACTACGAATTTAATGAAGTAATTGAACGTTACGTTTATGAAGGATAGGGAGTTTTCACTAAACATAATATTTTATCTTTGTGAATTTTCTTGCGTTTCCATAGTCATTTTGGTATTGGGTTCTTTAGTGAATTTTTTTAAGAAAATTCACTCATACAAGGAGTTTGCAATGCATACACAACGATAACTAAGAAAATAATAGGCTTTGATCATATTTGATGAGTAGCTTCCTTTTACAAGTGGCTTGGTTAAGTTCGTTAGTCAGGAAAATCGGACCAGTTTTTCCTGGAACATTTTTCGTTTTCTTCCGGAAAATGTTTATACCTCTGGAAATAACAAAGCTATGTCAACCAAATTTGGTAGGCCACTTTATTATAGAATGTGAATTACACACGAAAATTCAGATACATTTTAGGTATATATGTAATTTGAATATTGTGTTTTTTTAGCAAATTTTCGTGTAAAAAATATTATGCAAAATAATGTTTGTGCTTTTGAAGAAATCATTTTTGTAAGCTTTTTGTGAAGTGATGGTAATAATAAATGTTATTGTAAAAAAATTATTTCACATTTTCGTGAAAATAATTGTTTAGCAAATTTTTGTAAAAAATACATAATTTTTGTGTAACATTACTGTAACCGATTTTTGTAAAGAAAATGGCAATATTCGTTAAATAGATTGTTTGCAAATTTTCACGCGAACATTTTTTTCTATTTTTGTCAAAAAACTTTTGGTGGATAATTATATTTGAGCAGGTATGTAAATAGCTTGAAGAGGTTCGTTTGTCGGGAACATTTTAAGCTTATTTTCAGAAAATTATGGTACTTTTTAAACAATAAAGTTATTTTGATGAAATACGGTACACTGTTTCTATTATATGTAGGTTGAACCCAACTCCAAGGCTTTTATTTAAAAACGGCATAGTTGCCTTGAAAAACATTTTTATAAAAATTCACTACCATAACGCACTTGCTGCGTTCAGACTTTTTTGTCTCTTTCTATGCCCTTCTGCCAGAAGATTTTCAGTCTGTCATATATCATTTGGCAGTCCTGTCCCATATGTCATGACAGAAAAGCCAGCTGTCAATCAACAGGTTTCCATGAACCACGTGTGTTACATGAGATTTTTCACTGCAACTTTAATTTAGTGTTTTATTAATGTGACCATGTTAGCAAGGTTGTATACTGTTCTCCTGTGTGTTCTGTTTGTTTTTTGTGTGAAGTATCAAGAACCGGTCAGATGTCTCACTCCCCTTGTGTGTTCCTTTATTAGCTAATTCTAAGTTATCTTGGGGGTTATATACCATAGCTGTAACTCTTTCTAGGCAACTGATGAAATACCAAAGAAGGTGCGAAATATAGAGCATGTTCTAGCAAAGAACTTGAGAGATAAATAGACCAAGATAGGCCATTATGCCACAATGTAGCAAACCAAGAGCGCAGACACAAGGGTCAGCACATTAAAGGGCACCTTGGAGTCATCATATAAGAAGGCACCTTGGAAACTACGCAGTGAAGTAAAATATCCAATCAGAAGCTGAGCCAGCAGGAGTGCAGGCCACCTCTAAAAGACAATAGAGCCGCTCCCGAGGGGAAAACTTATAAATAGCCAGCCCGCCTTCAGCAGGCTGGTCTTTCCTGTTTCTTACTTGTTGCTCTGCACATCGAGTACTATATTTTATTATTACACTTATATTAATATTTTATTATTGTAAGTTTTATATATTAAGTAATAACTGTGTAATCAATCAAAAAATATATATATCAAACGTCATCCGTAAAGTTAAGTGGCGCAGTCGTTTGTATCGGTTAGAAAATCAAACATATATTGATTTTTACGTGTATCGACACCTAATAACCGAAACCGACCGAGCTGACCAAAGTAGAGGCAAGTAGAAGTCCAAATAGTATCCAAGAAGTCAAATGAAAGCAGAAGCAACAATATTAATGTAAGTTGTTTGGTACTTCCTTAATTTTCCTATATCTTCATCTTTTTATTGATGTATATTGTATATGTCTGAATCCGAGGGAGATTTACAAAGTTTATTAAATTTGGAATATAAGCTTAGACAAATAAGTATCAGCGAAAATAACAATTTAGAAGTACCTATCAGTGAAAATAATCTGAGAGAATAAAATGGCAGACCAATTTAAATAATTTTTTTAATGCTATTACGGAATTCGACGGACAACCTGCTAATGTAGGTAATTTTCTGAAAAGTTGTGACCTGGTTATGATCCAATTCTATGTAGAAAATGAAAATTTATATTTGAATCACTTTTTACCAAATTTGATACAAACAAAGTTAACATTACAAGCTCGATTAATAATTAACACTAAGAGAATTAATTCATGGCTACACTTAGGAACGCTATTGTACAAAATTTCACTGATCAGCGTAATGATACCAGCCTACTAGCAGAAATGCTTACGTTAAAACAACCAAGCCGCGAAGATGCATTAGCTTTCTAGAATCGGTGCAGACACATGAACAGCTGCTTATATCAAACCTGATGCGAATAAGAAAAATGAAGCGATAAGAGCGTTAAAAATGAATATGTATCAAAACCAAACGTTAAACGTATTTTTAGGCGGACTAAAGAATCCTCTAGGTATGATGATAGTACGGTCGACCAACCAGCAAAGCGTCGAACAGGCACTGAAATTTCTATTTTCTGAAGAAAATTTCACACGTCCATATTGAAACCAAAATAAAAGAACTTGCTAAAATACAAAATTACATGACAAGTTCGAGACTGAGAACCACAAATGATCTTAACACATATGAAAAAATTATTAAAATAAAGACGACCCAAATTTACTTTAAAAATATCTTTCAATTAGAAATACCATTAGTAGACGAACCAGGTTATACATGTTATCAATTATACATCTTACCTATACCGTAAAATCCCTATACATTCACAATGATAATTCCTAGAACCAAATATCTTATCCTTAGTAGCAAACAATATGCATATCGAAATGACAAATGTCAAAATTTAACGAACGAATTGTATTTTTTCGAAAAGGAGAATCCAACCACGCTCAACGACCAGAATCCATGTGAAATCAAGCTGATCATCTTTTAGAAAAAAAAACACCGTCTCAAAATATGGAAATAGCCAACACATGGTAATAGCACCAGAAGAAACAAAAATCAGAGTCATATGCGAGAAACAGGAAGAAACCAAAATAATAAAGGGAACAAAATTAGCAACCCGTAAACCAAATTGCAATCTACAAGCAGGAAGCAGAATTTACAAACCCACTCAAACAACATCAGGAACCCAGCAAATATTTAATTTCCCAAAAATAGAATTCACGAAACAAGAAGAAGCCAAAATTACCGAAGACGTACCAGAGTTAAAATTAGACAACGTTCACCTACACGATATCAACCACATTCAGAACCAATTCCAATCAATCAAACGGGATATACCAGGCGAGATCTATTGATATCTATATTTAACAATCTATCACCTGAGTATATGGACCATCTTACTATATGTAGCTGTAGTAATAATTATCCTAACAACAATAACAAAACTGGGGATGAAACAATGGAAGAAAACAAAAGAAATTTCAAGAACAATCGAAACCGCATTTTCCATGAAAATCCGGAACGAACCGTAGCAGCGTTCTTTAAAGGAGGGAGGAGATAAATAGACCAACAACAATAGGCCATTATGCAACAATGTAGCAAACCAAAAACGCAGACACAAGAGTCAGCATATTAAAAGGTACCTTGCAGTCATCATATAAAAATGAACTTTGGAAACTACGCAGTGAAATAAAATAAACAATGAGAATATAACCCAGCAGGAGTGCAGGTCACCTCTGAAAGACAATAGAGCCACTCCCGAGGGGAAAACTTATAAATAGCCAGCCCGCCTTCAGCAGGCTGTTCATTCCTATTTATTACTGTTACTCTGGACATCGAGTGCTATATTTTATCACACTTATGTTGATATTTCATTAATGTATGTTTTATATATTTAGTAAATGTGTAATCAATCAATAAATAATTGTTTACAAAAATTCAAACGCGGTAACCGTAAAGTTAACTTGCGTTTTTTAATGACCATAGAATTTGAGGTCGATAGACCTTATCGAGACTTTATATATATATATATATATATATATATATATATATATATATATATATATATATATATATATATATATATATATATATATATATATATATCCAACCGATAACCCAAAAAGTAATTAACCGATTTTAATAAAACTAGCCAGGTACCTTTCTTTTATTAACAGCTTGGATGAATTCGTTAACCAGCCTGAACGGACCAGTTGTTCTAAATAAAACTGATTTTTTCACACAAAAAATCGCATTTAAAAAAATAACAAAGTTATTTTGATGACATTTAGTAGATATGTTGCAGTCGTAAAGACCTTATAACGTACCAAAATTCAGCTTTCTAGGTTAATTGAAAATTGAGTTATTCAAATTTGAAGCATTTAATGAAAATTCGCTGCCATAACGCACTTGCTGCGTCCCGAAATTTTTAATAGTAATAGTCAATACTACACCTCGTCCAAGTCAAGCGCGAATTGCATATATCTAAACTGGTGTTGTTTCTAGTGGGGGAAGTCATCCATGTGTTTCCTGTGTAACGTAAAGGACACATCATAAACAAGCAGGGCAAGGTTAAAATTTTCATTCCTCTAAAAACTTCACGAGAATCTTATTTGTACCCTAAACTGCTAAAGATTTTTTGCATAGATCAGTTAAAGTATATAAATAACATGTCGTAGACTTATTGTGTCATATAAATATATAAGAAGCATGCACTTTATGATATGTCAGAGATTATAAGGTTATTGAATCTTGCCAGCTTGAAGTTAAATTTGGTATCTCTCAATTATACACAAGCAATATAGCCATGAATTAGCCAATATATTAGGTCTTGACTTTTCGTCTTTGTTTTGTACAAAATTTAATTTTAATCGTTCCTCGTTTTTGTCAGTGAAATTGAATAAATTGTTTTTACCATTCAACAATTTTCAATCTTGTGCTTTCCTTTAGAAAACAAAACTTCAAATGCAGAATAGTCAATTTTCTATGAAATTAGAAAGAATAATTTGATATATGTAGTTCCTGTAGTCTCTTTAAAGGAAACTTGTGTTACAAAGTTCAATAAATTACCAAAGTGTTCCAGAAGAAATGCATACTTCAATTTTTATCTGTTGGTAAGTTTCTACCAAAGCCGTGTACCAAATTTAATTAAAAAAGCTTTATTATTTCCAGGGATATAAATTTGACTTATTTGCGAAAAACTGGGCCGATTGGGCTAATTAACGAACTCTTCCAAGAAATGTACAAAAGAAACATACTTGTTAAGTTCAAGCTCAATTGAAAAGATTTTCCGAAAGTCTCACCATCGTGCCCTTTCTATTATTGAATTTTCTTTATGAAAATTTAGTAAAACTATCAATGAAAAAAACATAAAAGATGTCTTCTTATTATTGAGTTATGAGGCTAAATTCATTATTTCAACGTTTTGAAATGCCTAACTTTTAGTTAGTCACAAAGCATTAGATAATTTTGGTTGGAATTTTTGGTATTCCTGTGATTTATGCATCTGATAAA
The DNA here is from genome assembly GCA_964006375.1 of Tillus elongatus. Taxonomy (NCBI): domain Eukaryota; kingdom Metazoa; phylum Arthropoda; class Insecta; order Coleoptera; family Cleridae; genus Tillus; species Tillus elongatus. The sequence goes on from OZ023262.1 coordinate 158,310,465, forward strand.
TATATCCGTAATTTTATTGCATGTAAATCGTGAAACACGTACATTGTAAAAATTTCTGAGTCGTGATCACTGTATTTTATTTATGACACACAGTCACATTCTTGAAAGAATACATGCCCACAAAGAAAGTTCAAATGTAGGCAATTACTTTACAAAAATGGCATTATATTACATGCAGGAAGAAACGTGTGCTTGTGATGAGAGGTTAGGATAATAGGGAAAAACCGCAGTGATTCTGAATAAGAAACCAGAATCATGTGTATATTGTAAGTAATTTGTTACGTATGTAAAAAAGACTTTAGTTTCTCTTTTAAAAGAGCTTTCGAATGAAAATCGCATTTCTTTACTTTAAAAAAAAAAAAAAAACAGGAAACATTATTTTTCCAATGAGCCAGAAGCTGGTCACGGAATTTGAATTTTTTATATAGCGGACATGTAATTCAAACGAGATAAATTTACTAACAAACACACTAAAGCACAAAAAATTAAACCTTATAAAAACGTAAGTGGCTTGGAAAACTGTTCAATTTGCTCTCCATTCTCGTCTATATAATTTCTCGCATCTGCGTCTAACGAAAGTAGTAACTGCACAGAATGTATTAATGTTTTCCTATTAGTTATTAGAAATTTTAGAGTTTTACAAATAGAAAAGGATAGTTTGTGCAGAGTGTGAGAAAATATTAGTGAAGAGAATCATTGCCTTTAGGACGCTCCAGCTAAAATAATGGAAGTGACAGTTTAATGATATTTAGAGTTGTTTGAAAATATTGCTTTTTAAATTGTTTCTTTTACAATTGCAAACTGAGCTTCCTTGTAAGATACATTATAGAGTTAAATGACAAATATATCACCATTCAGTGAACCAAAAACGTCTGACGCCCTATGCTCAAAACCTTTAGTGGTTTCTACCTCTAAAATTTATATTTTAGGCGGTTTCCCATGGGTATGGGTGGTGTCACACGAACTGTCAGGACAAAACGCTGGTCAAGTATTTTATACGCGGTCATTTAAATATTTATTGTTCTCCAATATCTGCCAAAGCTTATCACACTTGAGACAACTCCGCTAGGGCTCAAAAACGGAATCGTCAATTTTTTTAAACTAGTGTGTAAACTTAGTTCGTCTCAATTTTTCAGAGAATTTGAATGCGCAGACAATTTCGTAAAACTTCCCAATTTTCCTGTCTTAGGTTATTCGGTTTCCAAGATAGCAAGGGTGACCATGATTTAGACCGCACTGTATGACAAACAAAAGGCCAAATAATATTATTCTGATAAAGAACATGTAAATTTGTCACCATACAGGGCCAAATCCGATCCTAGATATATTATAAAATTATTCATATTACCACCATCACATTTCTCTTTGATTCTGTTTTTAGATGCTTCCCAATCAAAAACTTTATCAATAAACTGCTGATCCTCAAGAAAAGTTATAAAAGTATCGCTTGGATGAAAGACTATTGAATTATAATACGTGAGTATTTTTGATTTGTTTTCGAGCTCAGAGAGTAAACTTAACTGTGAATAACCTTTTTAGAGCTGAAAGCACTATCATCGATATAGAAAGCGACAGGTTAATTCGATTGCCTGGGTTTTATTCCTGGTTTTCTTTCTTCCATAAGATATGCTCAGAGGGTTAATAGACACAGAACGAAGTAAAATCAATGTGTTTTGAGTGTTTTTCAGTAACAGTTTGGCAGTACCTAACTTGTTTCGATACATTTAGCCTTAAATCTGAGAAGCTGGTTCTGTTTGATATTTTTATTTAATTAGTTTAATGAATAATCAAAATTGCACTTTTATACTTATTTGAAAATAAAACAAACAAAAAATTACAACATACCTACAGTATAGGAAAATTTGCCATACATCATTGATTTAGATTAGATGTCTAGATTATAATTTCAGTGGAAAAAAACGTTAGCGAGGAGAACAAAACTTTCAATAGGCGCAAATAATCAGTACCTCTAGAATCAATATCCAATACCGGTTCTAATTTTACCTGGTTATACGTATAAGTGATATAAATCAATACCCATCGAGGTATTAGCCAGGGGGGTGGTTGTTTTCGCTCGTTAGGTTTCTTCCCACAGCTACCTTCTTACTGTATGTGTGTACGTGGAAGCTGCTGTGGAAATCTAGAACCGTCACAACACCAGAAAGGCGCTTTGCGCTATTCTTCATTGCACACACACACACACAAATATATATATATATATATATATATATATATATATATATATATATATATATATATATATATATATATATATATATATATATATATATATATTGTTACTCCGCTTCATTCATTCCCTAATCTTCCACCACTTCTTTTGTCCCAGCAAGCCTCTTCTTGGTTATGTCAGGTGTGATTGTAGCCTTTTTGCAGGAACGAACGGTAGGCCATCAGCGTTTAATGGATAGAAGAATCAGAAATATTTACTTTATACCCCATACTGATTTTTAAAACTTTACTGGTAGCTCTTTTTTTTTACTTCAGCTTGTTGGAAATGTTTTATTTTTTATTTCTTGGCGTACATTATTTTTCCATCCACAGGTTCCTACCAAAAGGGGCGCATACTGAAAAACCAAATCCAAAGATCTTTTTACTCTAGGCACAGACTGTCACAATATTTGTTACATAACAAATATTGTGTTTAATTGCTGCTTGAATGTAACGTTTTCCTTGTAGATGAATCTTGAACTGAGCCATTTTTCGGGGAGAAATGTCTTAGGTCTCACCTATAGCCGAAAACTGATCAACGATCCACTAATGAATCGATCATTTAACTCGCAAACGCTCCAAAACTGCCCTTACACTCTTTGCATGCACAAATAGTCTTCAGGTACACTTATTGTAACATAAATTGACATCACATTGTCAAAAAATGACAACCTCAATTCAAAATTCAGCTGTCAACTTCTGTGCATTTATGCCAACGTCATATATTTATTGAAAAATTATTATCTTTTTAATTCCACTGAAACCTAGAAAATATACCTATTCCATAATACTTTTGCTTGATGTAATATAACTGTAACCAGCGAATTGGGCTAAAACTTCTTTAAATATTGCATTTTTTAGGAAAAATAACAGAATTAGAAAAAAAAACACAATTATTAGTTTTGACATATCTCTATATTATTATAGTTTTAGATGGTCAAGACTCGTAAACTAATGTGGTGACAACAAGGGAATTAATTTAACTCAATAGAAGTCACTTTGACACCATAAAAGTCATTCATAAGTATATCAAAGCTGTTAACTGCGGAGAGAAATAATTTATTCTGCCACTCACGTTTAGATAACCAAGTTTATATTTATTTATATCCAAAATTCAAAATAATTATAATTAACCGCCTTTAGACATGAGTATCAATCATGTTAATAGACCATTTTCACCAGGTTCCAACGCTCATGCCCGCAGATAAGCAGCTCATAGCGTCAGATTAAATTACACGAAGACATGATAACGAAAAGACAATGGAGAACTTAAACCCAGACAAGGTGGGACAAGAAAGTGTTCATGCCGTCGTTCTTGTCACCAGTCTATAAAAATAGAAATAACGAAATAACAAAGCCCAGCAAATGTCCTTATCTTAATCTTCAGTTGCACATTTAGGGTAACATACTGTGGTCGTGTCTATAATGAGACACAGTGTGCTGGAGTGAGTGACGAGGCGCCGACCAAGTGCAAACGTCTTCATCTGACGACCTTTCAGTCATTTATTCTTAGCATGCCTAGCCGCTGGATGTAGGTACTCATAAACCTATAGGGTTGTCCTTAAAAAAATTAAGAAAAATACAATTTTATTTTAACCAACAGAATACACAGATAATACTTTTGATTAAACGTATTTTTACTAGAAAGATGTATCACTAAAATACACCGTGAATTTTCATATGTAAATAGGGTCCTTTAATTTTGCACACACATACGCGCGTGCATGCACGCATACACACGCACGCCCGCACGCAAACCCCGAAAAATGCAAAAATGCAGTAATATAAGGAATGTTCGAAAAAATTTGTAGGTATCACCAACGACTTATGGGCCAGCCTGCGATCGTTAAAATAATTATAAGATGCAGCTCAAGACACCCTATAATTAACGTATACAATTTTCTCTCGTATATTGCATAATAACAATTATATTGACCTTTACCATGGCAATGTGTCACACTGTATATATGTAAACAGATAACCCCGAATATGGATTCTAGGGGGCCTCGTTTGCACTCATTTGAAGAAATCTTTTTAAAATTCAAGAGGCGCGGTCTCCTCAGTCACGAATTTTTTCAACAAAAATTAGCTAAAAATTGCAGACCGCTAAACCATAAACTTAACTCAAACGACTGCCAAAACATGAGAGAAAGGGTATATTCGAAATGAATTTTCGGGAAATATTTAAAATGCAGATCAATGATGGTTGAAGCTAAAACCTAAGGGTTTGTAGAACACTCTTCTTGCAACATTTTCTTTACATAACCCGTATTTGTTACAGGTTCTTTGCCTAAATGTTGCCAATTTTGCCGTTTCAAATCGCGACTGACGTTTTGAGGAAAACGTCAATTTTTTTATTTAAATGCCTATAATTCTTGTCTTTTAACTTACAGACCTAGATTTTGGTACATGGTTCACTTTTTAGCGAATTTTCTTACAAAAAATTCACTAATGAGGAGATCCTAACTTTTGAATTTGAATTTCTTCAAATGAGCGCAAAATACTACGCCTAGAGCCCATATCCGGGGTCAGTTTAAATTATATATATATATATATATATATATATATATATATATATATATATATATATATATATATATATATATATATCTTTTGGCATGTTGCACTACACTGTAATCCTTTTTAAATATACACTTTGTTTGCTTGCTGTACTTTTTGTGATTTTTGATTTGTTTACGTGGACTGCAGCTTCGAACTTTCCTGGTTCATTATCAGAGTAGCGTGCTGATGATGATCTTCGAAACTGCAGTCCACGTAAACAAATTAAAAATCACAAAAAGTACAGCCATATATATATATATATATATATATATATATATATATATATATATATATATATATATATATATATATATATATATATTTATTTATTTATCAAAAAAATGTGGGAACGCCGTCAGTTGTAGAATAAAACTCTTTATTATACGCCGAGCTTTCGGAAAAATTTATTCCTTTATCGAGGATATAACATGAGTTCTACTAAACTATTTATCTAATAACAAACATAAAAAGGTTTTCTTTTTATGTTTGTTTTGTATAACTGATTGACGAACTCGTCCGCGGTGAAGATATGTGCCAAGTTTCGATAAAATCATTCAATTCATCCACACTATCTACTCTTGATGCGTAAAAATAGTCCTTTATTGTACCCCATATTGAAAAGTCCAATGGGGTCAAATCGGGCGAGCTTGGCGTCTATTCAACTGTACCTCCATGGCCAATCCAGGTGTCAAACTGTTGTCTCAGATACAGTTGAACATTTTCGCACGTATGTGGTGGCGCACCATCATGTTGGAACATGATGTCACTAATTCTGCTCAAGGCAAATTCATCCATTACATTTGGAATTGCACTTCTTAATAATTCCAAATATCTGGCAGCTGTCAGTGTTCCTTCGTAGAAATAAGGGCCGTAGATCCTATCTCTTGTAACAGCACACCAAACATTCGTTAAAAATCTTCTTTGAGTTTCAATCGGTGTTGTCACATGTGGTGAATTCCTGCTCCAGACGTGGGTATTCTTTCTGTTGAATTTCTGTTTGTTGGAGAAATTTGTTTCGTCGCTCCAGATGAATTATTACTGCAGCTCTCAATTAACCACTGACAAAAATGATATCTTCGTGCAGCATCACCTTCATGTAGGTTTTGCACAGGCTGAATCTTGAATGATTTGTATTTGTGTTTCTTGAGAATGTTAAATACTATACTGTAGGAACAATTCAGGGCCTCAGATACTTCCCTCAATGACAAACGACCATTGGACTCGAACATAGCTAGAATATCTATTTCTTGATTTTCGTTTGTTCTAGTAAGAGCGATTCTACGACCGAAACTCCTACACTGTTGTAATTTTCGCGCTACCTTGTGGAAATATGTGTAGTTTGGAATACGTCTATAAACATATTTGTGGCTGTATTTGGCACATGCCAATCGTGTGCTTCTGGCTAGTGAAATAGCACTCAAGCATATCAAACATTTCGGAGGTTGTATAAATCATGTAATAGAAAAAAAGAGAATAGGATCACTGGGGCGCTTGAAATTTATGTCAGTCACGAGAACAATACTGGAGCAGAATTATCAATATCAATAGAGAAATTATAAAATCAGAAATAATAATAGCTACTTACTAGGTATAATTAGTGCACTCACATGAGAATGATTTATAGAACAATAACTCAACAACAAAACAAGAAGAATAAGGAACAATTGGAAATTACTGTTAATTAGTCTGATGGAATCTTGACTATAAAATTTAACTAAACTAAACATAAGAAACGGATTAGTAACTTGAAAGGTGGGAACGAAAGGAAGCCCTAAAATGGAAGAATTAGACGATACTTAAGTCTAAACTAAGAACGAAGAGGATGTTATGAACGTAATGGAAAAAATATGAGTAAAATTAAAGAATAACACACTGACTTATACAACAGAACGAAACGCTATACACACGGGAATAATTTAGAAAGTCATAATGACAGTAAGCAAAGAGTTGACTTGGCAACAGAAAATATCGAATCTGTCAATTTATAACTGATGTAACTCTTGAAATATTTCATGAGAGTGGAAAAACGATTGTGCAGCAATTTCACAGAGGCACATCAATCCATGACAGTCCAGCAGAAGCAGAGTTTTTTAATTTGAACTATAATTTCATAGTTTTGAGAAAACGTAAAAGTTCTATAAAATGCATGCATGTAACTCCGGCTAAATTGCAATTTTAATTGCACAAGGTAGAAAACCATTGTGTATGCGTGTTGAACGACTCGCCCTGAGTCTATTAAACTCCAAATGTTCATATCGTTCTATTTAAAAAAATGATGTCAACAGATTTGACAGTTGTAGTGCAATCCAGATATACGTGACATATTCAAAAGCAGCGTGTCTAGTTGGTCAACTTTGCCCATTTAACCGACTTCGTAGGTCAAATAGTAACGAAGATAGCTATTGTTCCCGATTTCCGTAAACCCCTACAATTGGCAACGTTTGGGATCAACTTATCCTGGGAATATTGTACTGGGATCGAAAGATTATTATGTGTACATATAGAATGACTTGCAATGAGTCGACTGAATGCAAAATATTCATATCGTTCTATTAAAAAAAATGAGGTTATGTCACCAGATTTGACACTCGTGCAATCTAGATATCCGTGACATACTTAGAAGCGGCGTGTCCAGCTGATCAACTTTACCCATTTAACCGACTTCGTAGCTCAAATAATAACGAAGATGGCTATTGTTCCCGATTTCTGTAAACATCTACAATTGGCAGCGTTTGGGATCAAGTTATCCTCGGAATATTGTACTGGGATGGAAAGACTATTTTATGTCCGGGTAGAATGGCTTGCCATAAATCGATTGAATGAAAAAATTCATATCGTTCCATTTAAAAAAAATGAGGTTATGTCAACAGATTTTACACTTGTTGTGCAATCAAGATATCGGTGGCATATTCAGAAGCCGCGTGTCCAGTTGGTCAACGTTGCCCGTTTAATTGACTTCGTAGCTCAAATAATAACGAATATAGCTATTGTTCCCGATTTTCGTAAACACCATATATATATATATATATATATATATATATATATATATATATATATATATATATATATATATATATATATATATATATATATATATATATATATATAACCATATACAAATTCAAACGGACGTTGGATATGGGTTCTAGAGGCCCTAATTCGCGATCATTTGAAAAAATTTTCCGAAAATCTCAGCATCGTTACCTCTCTGTTAGTCAATGTTCTCAATGAAAATTCACTAATATCACTATTAATAATATTAATAATAATAGTGTCTTTATTTTTAAGAAAAAAATATACACTTCAAAAATGTACTGGCGCCATTCAACCAAAAGTTACTCTTCCAGGTAATCAGTCAAAAATAAACCATGAGTTTCTAAAACCCATTATTATACAGAAAACACAGGAAGAAACTATTTACCTATCTGTTCTGCAACAACGATATTTTTTTACATAGAACCTAAAAGAATTTGCTCACTTCAATATTGATTTAAATTACAAAAAACCTGACACAAATCCATTGAAAGATACTAGAGCCGACCTACCTAGTCCTCAGGTTTACAATGTAATAACTGACTTTTCTGAAGAAGGCAAATAATCCAGGGGTTTCCCTCATGTGATCAGGTATTTCATTAAAAAAATTGTAACATTGTATGATAAACTGCGCTAAAAATAGTGCTGCAAATTGCACCATAAGTTCCACATAGCTGTGATAATCTACTCCCCTCAGAAGATGAATTCAGGGTCCATGACTTGACCACAAAGAAAATATTCGTATTCCTGTACCCATAAACTTCTGAAACGTATTTTTTCCCCTCAGGGCTCGTCCGCGACTTTGCCGCCCCGATAGCACTGCAGCCTTTGGCTTATTGTGCATGCCCTTAGTCTTTTTACTCCACCCATTACAAAATAACTGTGTCTTGAACTAGTCTGCACAGTGATTGGTAGGGTGAAGTTTTATATTGCTCTGTCTCCGGTCTAGACTGACCCTAGATCAGTTGTCTTTTGCGGGCTAGAGCTTTACACTCGCACAAGATGTGCTGAGCTGATTTCTTCCCCTCGCTGCAGAGTCTGCATGGGAGGTCCCCGTTGAAACGCCCCAGAAAGGTTATATTACTCAAGTTTTAACGAAAAAATGTCAATTTTCACCAAATCGCCCCACATTTATCCCCTACCCCCTGAGGCGATCTTACCCAAAAGAAATTCGAAGCGTTCCTTTGTCGGGTGCTAACTGGATACCAAATTTGAAGATGATATCTCATTTGTTTGAAAGTTACTGTGCCTATTAACAGACAGGCGTACAGGCCGACAGACCCATCGACCGACAGAGCGACACACAAAATATTTTCGTTCCAGAATCAAGTTTCCTATATGTTTTGAGACTTTTTACGTCGTTTTAGCAAGAAAATTCGAAATTTCTGTCACCGATATTCCACCCCCACACATTCAACCCCTAATTTAATTTCAGCAAAGAATACCTGATATTTGATGAAATTGAAAGTTTTCTAATAAACAAAACGTTACATTACCCAAGTTTTAACTAAAAAATGTCAATTTTCACCAAATCGCCCCACATTTATCCCATACCCCTGAAGCGATTTTACTCAAAAGAAATTCGAAGCGTTCCTTTGTCGGTTGCTAACTGGATACCAAATTTGAAGATGATATCTCATTTGTTTGAAAGTTACTGTGGCTATTAACAGACAGGCGTACAGGCCGACAGACCCATCGACCGACAGAGCGACACACAAAATATTTTCGTTCCAAAATTAAGTTTTCTATATGTTTTGAGACTTTTTACGTCGTTTTAGCAAAAAAATTCGAAATTTCTGTCACCGATATTCCACCCCCACACATTCAACCCCTAATTTAATTTCAGCAAAGAATACCTGATATTTGATGAAATTGAAAGTTTTATAATAAACAAAACGTTACATTACTCAAGTTTTAACGAAAAAATGTCAATTTTCACCAAATCACTCCCCATTCATCCCCTACCCCCTGTAGCGATTTTACTCAAAAACAATCCGAACTGTTCAATTGTCGGGTACTACCCCTATACCAAATTTGAAGACGATATCTCAATTCGTTCTAAAGTTATTGTGGATACAAACATACAGACAGACCGACACACAAAAATAATTCGTTCCCAAATCATGTTTTCTATATGTTGACACTTTTTACCACGTTTAGGCGAACAAATTTTTTTGGAAATTTTTGTCGCCAATGCCATACTGCCACACGCTGGACGATGTGGAAGTAATAGGTGACCGAATTTGCAGATACAAATTTAAGGTAGACGCACTAAAATTCTTATGTGAGAAACTGGTTGGTTTTTGCTGGTCAAAGAACTTATTCAAGCTATTTACCAGAGAAGACACCTGAGAAGTATCTACCTTATTTATTATTAAGTCTTAAGTGTTGTGATCTTGTCAATACTGAACTTGTTTTTTGCAGAATGTCGCTAAAAAACATTTATATTTGTTATGCAAACACAGTTGCATAATTCTTATTAGGTAAGAATAATACAGTTTGAATATAATATAATATATGTAGTTACATATTTTTATAATGGTATTAAGCTTCGTCGAAATACATACAACTCACTGTCATACAAAACGTCATCGACCGGTTAAAGTACAATCAGATATAATTAAATCCTTTAGCGCAACATAAATAATTACAATTCTTTGATTAGTGTGATATCTGGCACACAATGCATTATTTAAAGGAAGCGACCATAAACATGCAAATAGGCAGGTGGAAATTGTTAAGGTAAAGTAGCTTGTTTTTTATATAATAACTCTTCGAAGTTGCAGCAATGTATCTAAAATTTCATTTGTAATTCCTACACACAATCATTAACTAAGGTTAAAAACTTAATAGGTTTGTAAAAACGGGTAGTGTCTAAAATTTTCAATGAAAATATTTTTTTATTTGTTTTTAAAGGAAAAGAAAACAACTACAGCATATTTAAGACTACCGGACGTTGCAACCTTCCTTGTATTAGTTATTATATAATTAAAACAGCAACTACAAACGATAATCAAAGAATTTTCGGTAAACTTATAAATGCTGCTTGTCAAACCTTTTACATTTATTGTCAAATATAAAAAAAGTTGGCTTATCAGCACAGTCTACGGGTGATGACGCCTTATTATCGCAACCATGACTGTCTCTAGAAGCTCTGTTCATTTCGTTTATGTCTCATTAACCATATTTCTCTTCTCACCTTAGTGTTGTGATTAACAAAAATGCACATTTCAAAAGCTTTTACTTGTTAATGGCCTACTTATCCAAAGTCCAAATCCTGACCCAGTCTGTTTAACATTTTTCAGTACCTGGACTCGGTTTGTTTAATTTTTCTTCACCAGCTGGACTAAAATGTTTCAGAGCCATTTTCAGTATAGGGTTAGAAGGTGTTCCAGTCCTTTAATACATCGTATTTAAAAATTTAGCCCTTTTCAGTAGCAGTACTCAACCCGTTTCACCTTTTTTGATTTTTTTAAAACGGTTTCCCTCTTTTTGAATTATGACTAGGTACATAATTGTATTAATCGTTCTTCATTAGCTGGACTGATACTATTTATTTCTGTGTTGGGAGAAACGCCTAGAAAAAACTGAAGAAGAAACATAATTAGGTATCCTGGCTGCTATAGTATACAATGACAAGTTATCTATACAAGTGTCCTACTTACGCTCTTACACTATGAGAATCTTGCATTCGATAACCCTTCGAGGCATGCTTAAAATCAAATGATTTATGGTATACTGAGGAATGTCATCATTGAATTCGTTGACAAAGGTTAAGTAAGTTATTTACTGGTTGGGGTGAATTACCCAATTGATTGTCGATCCCACACATGTTCGATTGGTGACAAGTCTGGGAAGCGAGAAGGCCATGAAAGCAGGATCACGATATTTTTTAAGAACCTTCTAGTAACCCTTGCTGTATGAGGACGTACGCTGTCTTGTTGGGAAAGGGGTTGAATCTACGTAGGTATGGCAGTGCAACAGGCTGCAGTACGTTTCGTATCTAATAATTTGCATTCATATTTCTGTCAATAGAAACTAAAGTTGAGCTGCTACCGTATGTTGTCGTACCCGATATCATCACCTGCCGTATACCGTTGCACAATATATTATAAATTTCTGCGTTTTCTGCGTAATCGTCTTACTATTCTGCGACCATCGTGGGCCGAAAAACAGAATCTGGACTCGTGAGAGAACTCAACACGATTCCATTCACCATCCCAATTTGATCTGCCGTTACACTACTCAGCCGAGCAGCATGACGTAGAGGTGTCAGTGGGAGATATAAAAAAATGGTCTATACGAACGGGACCCAAAAGCGCGTATTCTACGATATAGGTATCGTTGCCATATAGCCTCTTTGTTGTAGAAGTCCCAACCAAGTATTTTTAATCGACCGTATGTAGAAACTTTGTCTTGTAAAGCCGCCATCCTCAAATGACGATCTTCCGGTGCTGAAGTTGCTCGAGGTCGTCCAGATCCATGAGGACGGTTATGGACTCCTTTTTCAGACCACCTAGATGAACACAAAAATTGTTACGTAAACGGCGTCTAGGCATAAATATTCAATATACTGAGCAAAAATCGCTATGCAAATTTGAATATATCTTTTTGTGATGAAACAAAATTTTAAAAGTTTACACCCGTTTAATGCTTTTGTCCAAATTGTTGTCATTTGTTCAGAGACAAAACATAGTAGTATAGAAACTTTCATTGCAATTGGTAGACTCTTACTAGGTGTGTGCATTTTTTGGCATGTAAGTATATTTACGGCTTTCCCATTACATTCATTATGTTATGCTCTTTAATATTCTGCTTAAAAGTCTTCTTTTTAATGTCAACTCCTGTTATTCACGACAAAAGTAATGAAACATTCGCGACAATAAATATTCATAAGCACCATACATACATCACTAATGTATAAGCAAAGCTATTTTAGTGAATTTTTATTTTAAAAAAATCACTAATAGAGAGGTATCGATGGTGAGACTTTGCAACATTTTTTTTAAATGAGCGCGAACTAGGACCCCTAGAACCCATATCCGGGGTCAGTTTTAATTTTTATATGTTATATATATATATATATATATATATATATATATATATATATATATATATATATATATATATATATATATATATATATAAATATGGAGCATAAATGGGGTCATATACATGGAAACGAATGATACAACTACAAAAATTTCATCAATAGAAGCGTGGAGAAAAATGTCAGTGGCTCAATAAAAGGTAACATTAATAATAGTTTGTGATTCAGTGTCGCGTGCCAACTAAAACTTTTGAACTAGTTTTAAATCCAGCGAATAATTTTAATCAAGGTAGTTAAGAAGCCTAGTATTATTGTGTGTATATATTAGAATAATTAAGTAGGTATAAATGAATAATTTTTTAGAGACAATTGACAGCAGAGTGCAATATATGTCGAAAATGTGCAATCACTGTCCAGTTTGCTACAAATAGATAAACAGGATAAGCTTACAATTTACCATACAAACATAAGAAGTATACACCAAAATTTTGAAGAATTTGAGATCACAATGAAACAGTTTTCAGATATATTCGATGTCATTGTACTTTCTGAATGTTTTAAAATTAATAATATAGATTGTTTCAACCTGGAACACTACAATATATATTATAATGAGGGTATGATAAATAGAAATGACGGAGTAATAGTTTATGTCAAACAGTCACTAAGGCAAAATGCAGAGATTATCGCAATAAATAACTGCAACTTGTTGAGAATTGTGATTAAATTAAACGGGTCAGATTTTGGTATAACAGGCATGTATAGACCGCCACAGTATGATGTCACAAATTTCAACGATAGTTTTAGGATGTATATAGATGTAAATTGTAGATTAGAAAATAAAATATTGGTAGGAGATACAAACGTAAACATCTTAAGCGAACCACCAGTTGAACATTACGTTGACGAGTATGTGAACTGCATGGCTGAATTCGGTTTTCAATCAGCTATTAATTTGCACACAAGGATCACGCAAACAAGTAAGTCATGTATAGATCATATACTAGTTAAACACAATGTACAATTTAATGACACGGAGGCCTTTGTCTTAAAGCAAAAAATCACTGACCATTTTCCTATAGCATACACCAAAAAAGTCAAAATACCAAAACAGAAAACCTTCTATAAAAAATTATTGCAAGATAGACAAAGAACTTCTAAAATACAACATTTCACAGGTTAACTGGAATGAGATTGTTGACGATAAAAATATTCACTCAGCAGCTACTCTTTTTGTTAATAAAATATATGATATTATTGGCCAATCAAGTAAACATATTACTTTAAATAATAAAAACTGTAAAAAAACCGATTGGATAACAAATGGTATTTTAACATCAGTCAATAAGAAAAATCAAATGTATATTAGTCTTTAAAAAAATCCAAATGATGAAATTCTTAAATATCAATATAATAAATATAAAAATGAACTAACAAAAATTATAAAAAAAGCTAAATATACCTATTTTAAAAACAAAATCCAACAAAACATTCATGACCCTAGAGCTGTTTGGAAAATTACACAGGAGGCGTTAAAACACCGTAACGAAAAAAATAGTTCAGTTACTGATATACAATATGAAAATAAAACTTTGACTTCAGAGGAAGATATTGCTTGTCATTTTAATAAATATTTCATAGACGTAGGTAAAAATATAGCTAAACAAATTAATGTCGATGGTAACGCGCAACCTAAAAAAGGTAAACATGTTTCAAACTCACTGTATCTATTCCCGGCCACAAATGAGGAGGTATGAAATGTAATTAATTCTCTAAAAAATAACAAGGCTCCCGGTATTGATAATATTAGTGCCTCAACTATAAAATATATATCCAAACTCGTGATTCAGCCTATTACAAAACTAATAAATTTATGTTTTGAGACAGGTGAATTTCCTGAAGTATTTAAATTTACTATCCTTAAACCAATGCATAAATCAGGGGAAACAGCTCTGATGTCAAACTACAGACCCATATCGTTGATTACATGTTTTGCAAAAATATTGGAAAAAATAATCGCCGCGAGAATATCGGATTTTTTCGATAAACACAATGTACTTAGCAATCAACAGTTTGGTTTTAGATCGGGAAAAAGCACGTAGGATGCCATCATTGCATTAACAAATGAAATTCAGAACAGCCTTGACATATCAAAACCATCACTAGTAATGTTTTTAGATTTAGCTAAAGCCTTCGACACCGTTAACCATCAGGTTTTAGTAGACAAAATAGATACGTATGGAATAAGGGGTAGAGCAAATAATTTAATAAAGAGCTATCTGACCAATCGAAAACAAATAGTACAGATTGATAAGGTGAAAAGTTCTCCTTTAACAATAGAATGTGGAGTACCCCAAGGAACAGTGCTTGGTCCCTTATTGTTCATAACATATGTAAATGATCTATTTTTACAAGCGGATGGTGTTAAAGTTGTATCCTACGCAGATGATACTGCCATATACGTTGAAGGAAATAGTTGGGAAGAGGTATAGCATGTTGCTGAGCGGTCAATTCGGCAAATTTGTCATTGGTTTGACATAAATAGACTTAAACTAAACGACAATAAATCAAAATTTATCTGTTTCACGTGCACTAAGCGGACACAATCTGATCTTCCTGAAATAAAAATCCATCGAAATAGCTGCAGTGAAGATGACTGTGCGGGCTGCCAGTAAATTAAAAGTTGATCATATAACATACTTAGGGGTAATAATTGACAACCACTTAAAATAGGATTTGTACATAAATAGATTAGCAAAACGACTGCGCAAATTTTTGTATCTATTTAGAGTTTTACGGAATATACTAAATAAACAATTTCTCAAAAATGCTTACTACGCATTCACTTATTAAATACGCTATCCTAGCATGGGGTGGCACGTATAATAAAAATGTCGGTAAAATTCTAACCATACAAAAAATGTTAATAAAAATAATTGGCAACAAACCAATGAAATATCCCTCAAAAACTCTTTTTGAAGAGTACAAAGTTATGAGTGTTGGGCAGTTATATATATTGGAAATGCTGAACTATTTCTTTAAAAATCGAAATACATGTATTTCAGCATGGATATGACTCGCGTTCAAAATACAACCCATTGTGTATTATACCCAAGGCAAATAAAACAATAACACAAAAATATTTTACTTATTATCTACCGAAAGTCTTTAATATCTTACTTATTCATAAAAACAGAAAACATGAGTTACCATCGGTACATCAGGCAGGTAAAAACATGGATACTAGTGATGGTTCGTTATTTAACTGTCAGCTATTTTTAAGCGGTTACCGAGCCGTAACGGTAACCACCAGGTATCTATTTATAAAAATAACGGCTTAAAAAGTAACGCTTTTTACACTAACCTAGAATTCGGAGTCGTGTCTGTTTCAATTCTACTGCAACTAGGTTCGATTAATAAACATCGGTTTTCATCGGCAACTGTTATTTAACCATTTAACGGGATGAATAGCCTTGAGATTGGGAATGCTCGCTCTCGCTCACAGCTTTAGGGACGTACAATCTTCGGTACAATAAAACGGTCGGTTTAATTTTAATTTTAACTTTAACCGGTTGTTGATGGGGATACGGCATACCGACACTACTACACAGAGTTATTCTGTTAAACTGAGAAGCAGTTATTTTTGAAACAGTTGAATTTCCCACTAGTATGTAAAGCCAAATATTTAATAATCAACAATGTTGGGTAAAAAGATGAACTTCTGTAAAAACGTGTTATTACTTTCACTATAGACAACGCAAAATAGGGTTATTTCACATGAAATTAAAGTACTTATTTATTTAAATTTATATACATTACCTAAGAAAACAGTTAACACGTCATTTTCGTTTGTCTGATAATAGTTATCAAATTGATTAAAAAATATAATGATACATTTTTTAATATCTATATACCTACATTTCAATATAAAAAATTAAATGAATATATATATATATATATATATATATATATATATATATATATATATATATATATATATATATATATATATATATATATATATATATATATATATACACACAGGGTGATTCTTTGGCGAAAAATAAGGGGTGTCTTTTTATTAAGTTTTTCTTAAAACCCCTTCTCCTCCAAGTTACAGCCCTTTGAAATTTTTGAAACTAATTTTAAAACAATGAATATTAAAATAAGTAAATAAACAATTAATACTATATATCTTCCAATTTTTTTTTAAAACTCAAACACAATTTTTTATACTGTTTCTTTACCGAAATTTTATTAGCTGCGTTATGTTATGGAGTTTTTAGAATCACTCCCTGTGTAGCAATAAAAGTTCTAACGTCTAACGTCCCAAGGCGTGATAAATAATGATATTTATTGATTCTTGCTGTGGCATTGACATTTACGTAAAGACCCTGATAAAATAAATTTGTGAGAAATGACTAGTTTATAATTCCTAAAACATCTAAGTAAATTCTTATAGAAGACTCCTTTCTGATTTCTAAAAGTTTCACAGAGAGTGGCAAAATATTTACGACACGCTTATTATAATTTCTTAACCCTTTGTTTCCTTTTCATATCGACAAAATTTGAGATTTATACACTACGTGAAATAACGGGGTAAAAATACAATGCATTTATACTAGTGTGCTCGCTATCGCTCATAGCTTTGGGAATGTAGGATACTATCGATCGACTACCCAGTTTAAAATAACTGAAGCCGTTATTTTCAGCGGTTATTATTAAATAACGTTAACGGTTTCAACTGTTAACAGAAAATAACTGTTTTTCCCATCACTAATGGATACTGAGATCCAATGTAGAGATGGGTCTCCTCATATAGTTATATTTGCATGTGTGTATGTATATAATGAGCAGCGATTGATTATAAGAAGGCCACACCTCTTCTGGTTATTTGGGAGTTACCTGTTCTTATACCGCCTCCGTGGCCGTGCGGGAAAGTCGATTTAGACTTTCCAATACGGACTCGGCGGTTCGAGCCTCACCGGCGGAGGATGATTTTTCAAAATCACTGTCGTCGTTGAGATCGAGCTCAAGGTGGAGGGTAGGTTAGTTTAGATGAGCAAAAAGGGTCAGCAATGGCCTAATTGCCAGTAAGCATCTTACATTTACCTTTTACCTGTTCTTATGCTTCCTATACCTATAAGTAATAAACAAATTAAAAAATCGAAAATAATATACCTGTTGGTGTTCAGACATAGCGGTCGGGACATGTGTCTGCAACAAAGCATATAATAAACAGTTTTGTATACGATTGTGTCGCATATGAATAGTATGGATCGCATCTTTGTTTTCGTTTGTCAGCACAGCAATTCATTTTTTTTAAGTTTTTTTTTATTTTATTTTTTGCTTATTTTTTTTTTGTAACTGAAATGTCACGCACAAGTTACATAAGTAACTTCTGTGACAAGCTAAACCTAATATGTAAATATTTTATACATTACTCTTATAATACCACCATTTTGAAATAATATTGTACTTAATAATATTAATAAATTTCTATTCTATTCTATTCTATTCTATATATATATATATATATATATATATATATATATATATATATATATATATATATATATATATATATATATATATATGTATGTATCCGTCTGATAACCCAAAAAATAATTAACCGATTTCGATGAAACTCGGCAAGTGCCTTTCTTTTATTAATGGCTTGGATGAGTTCGTTAGCCAGGAAAATCTGACGGGATTTTCCGGGAAAATTTTGAGTATTTTTTTTTTCAAAAAATTTTTTTTTCTCAGAAAATTACAAAGCTGTTCTAATGAAATTCAACGGATATATTGCCTTAGGAGAGACCTTACTACTTACCAAAATTAAACTTTCTAACTTTATAGAAAATTGAGTTATTCAAATTTTGAATTTTCTTTCGAAAAAAATTTTTTTCTCTGAAAATTACATAATTATTTTAATGAAATTTGGTGGATATCTTGCCTTAGGAAAGACCTACATACCAAAATTAAACTTTCTAAGTTTACAGAAAATTGAGTTATTCAAATTTTGAATTTTCTTCCGAAAAAAATTTTTTTCTCCGAAAATTACCAAACTATTTTAATGAAATTTGGTGGATACCTTGCCTTAGGAAAGACCTTACTACATACCAAAATTAAACTTTCTAAGTTTATAGAAAATTGCGTTATTGAAATTTGAAGCATTTAATAAAAATTCACTACCATAACGCACTTGCTGCGTCCCGTTAGTTTTTTTTAATTGCAATGCTTTATCAAACGAACTTCTTGCAATAAGTAAGTGTTACTTATACAGTAATTCTAATAAAGGTGTAAATGAACCTTAATATCGCTTATTATACCGTGGCAGTGAGCTGGTTCCAAGCAGTTGGCTCTTGAAGGGGACGTAATAAATCGAGATCATTACAGAGGCGATTGTTCTCTGAACTTTTTTACAAACGTTTACAAGGTTACACAATCCAGGTACTTTAAGGAATGTTGATATTCTGTTGAAATGTAAGAAGCCATCTCTAAATCTTCTTGTACGACTATTGGCTATAATTGGTTAGAATAATAAACGGCATTATCACCTGACTTGCAATCTTGATTTTATAAAGATTCACTTTGATGCAGCTTAAATCAACAAAGTGGGTTTTGTCTCGGTTATAACTGAAAAACAAGAAAAAAATGATTTTTTCTGCAAAAGTTAATTGACTATTTTTAGATCATACTCCGTATCAATTATATTTTACAACGACCGAACTATAAACGAGTGCAAAACACATTGTTTATTAATATTCACCACATGCAATTTCCAATTAAAATTTTACATTACGAGATACAAATTTAAAATACTTTCTAAAGTCAAGAACTTTTATGTTGTTTTTGACGAGTCGCAGTAAGCTTTTCAGTTAGTTGCTAAGTTAACACTGGGAAGATGTCTTGTATCGCAAGAACGTGTTTCTCGATTAGAAATTACCAGTTGACAAACTGACAGAACGATTTCTGTCGACAAATGTCGATGAAAATATTGAAAGAAAAGACCAGAGATCCCCAAGATGTCTTCTGTTATAAAGAGAAGAATCTGAGAGTAATAGTTGAACTTTCATAACATGAGAAGTTTGCTTTTAAGTGTAATAAAATCTATTGTTGTTTAAATGTAACACCCTACTTGAAAACAATATTTTAACTATGCCTTATGTGGTGTCAGAAACGGTGTTGAACACAAGTCTTAACTGGCAGGGAAACAAAAAGCTTTTAAGGCGCAACCTCAAAATGTTATAAACAGTTCAATATCTGCAGATACCGTGAAACTTAAATATTTTGGGTAAAAATAACATGTAGGTATTCTTTATTTCCTGACATTTCCTTAGACGTTCGGACATAAAGATATTGTGGGTCAATATTTTTGGTAACATGCAAAGAGGTTGTAAATGTTAGAGGGAACAAAGCCGAGTTTGCAGCCTGTAGATTTCCCACTCTAGTCACCCTCCAATCAAAAACAAAACTTTCAATAACGCGCTAATGTGTTTTGTTTTGATTCGTTCCCCCAGTCCCCTCTTGAAGTTTTGTCAGTTGTCAACAAGTGTTTGAAGTGTTTGTTCAATTGCGATTAGAGGTTATCTTTAGTGATGGGTTGTTATTTAACAATCTGTTATGTTTTAACTGTTGCCGAACCGCAACAGTAACATCCTGTTATGGATATATAAAAATAACAGGTTACAGGAGGACCAGAAATTTTTACACTAGAACTCGGACTCGTATCTGTTTCTGTTGCACTGCAACTAGCTACGATGAATCAACATCGGTTTTCATCCGGAACTGTTATAACAGGATAAATGGACATGAGACTGGGAATGATAAATATGTGTGGGTATAGAGTATAGAACGGACTTTACTTCATAACCTAATACTTAACACTTTATACTAGTGTGCTCACAGCTTTGGGAACGTGCAGGATTGTCGGTACAATGAAACTGTTAAATTTTAACAGGTTGTTGATGGGGATTCGGCATACGGACACGGACACTACTACTACTAATCGCTGCAACTTCAAAAATCACAGGAACAGTACCAATTGTAATGAAATTATAAAAATATTCCCTGTACCCGATATAGTTGAAACCAGACACACTTCACCCTATAGGTAGAGAGAAAAAATTAGTTTTAATTTTAAAAAATATATATTAATTTTATTTTTTGCTTACAATAATTTATGTATTTCATATAACTCTCATTTTCAAGGAAAATATGGCTATAGAGGTTTTCAAGCTCAATGCTTACCTAATACTTCATTAGTAAAGAAAATTCGAAATAAATTTTTCATTGTTGATTTTTTACCAATTTATTACTTGTTTTAAACATAAAACAAAAATGCTTTTTTTATTTTAAACCTTATATAGTTGCATAGTATAGTAAACAATTTGAATTATGTTTCACAGAATTAGAGATATCTAAAGTTTTTGCTCTATCCACATTGTTTCATAATTATTTTTATCTTTTTATTCAAATTAATCACCTTCACACCTCAGGCCGGATCAACTGATATCCCATATCCAGGGTCAGTTTCAATTTTTATATATGTATGTATATATATATATATATATATATATATATATATATATATATATATATATATATATATATATATATATATATATATATATATATATATATATATATATATATCACACCGATAACTCAAAAAGTAATAGGCCGATTTTGATAAAATTGGGCATGTACCTTCCTTTTGTAAGTGACTTGGATAATTTCGTTAGCCAGGAAAATTTTGGGTTTTCTTTCGGAAAAAAATTTATCTCCACAAATAAAAAAGCTATGGTAATTTGGTACGTAAGTTTATGATATTAAAGGAAAACTATATACCGAAATATATATTTCTGTGTTGCAAGAAAAAAAGTTATAAAAAATTATTTGGTGTCAGATCATTTCTATGAAAATTCACTACCATAACGCACTTGCTGCGTCTACACTTTTATTCCATAGCATACTATTTGTTTTCAGAATTTCAAAATATCAAAGTAGGCTTAGGATTTTAAAATTTTGTACTCCTACTCAATTTTTCTTTTTGATCATCTTTGTTTAATAACAATTCTTTGTATCTCCTAGAGAAAAGGCACTTTACTAGTGAAAAAAATAAGTTTTTTGTAAATTTCCAAGGCACACTTGATTTTTGGAAGTTAAAATTATGACACAAATAGTAGGTATAGTAGAGGAAGACCACCGCCACCACTGCCAAGCTCTGCGCCCGCGTCTGACGTCACGGTGACGAAACAAAATGGCGGGTTGGATATAGCGAGAAAAGAGAGCTGACCTGAGATGACGTAATGCAAGATGGCGGCCAAGATGACCGACCGGAAGTGAAAAATGTGGTGAGTTTGTAGTCAAAGTCATAAAACAAAGCTGGGGGATGGATAGATAGAGAAAAGAGATTTCTAATGAGATGAAGTAATTCAAGATGGCGACCAAGACGGAAGTGAAAAATCTGGGAAATTTGAATTTTCAAAAGACATTTAGACTAACCTGTCAAAATAATTGAGCCCGCAATTTTGATTTTTGTGAAAATGATACATAAAAAATATAGCTGATAGCGCAGGCGAAAACCAAATTTTTTTATTTGTAGAGTTAGACACCCATGCATGGGGTATCACCATACTCGCCTCGATGATTGGAATTTAAATATGATATTTGCGCATGCGCAAACCGAATTTTTTTAGTCTTCAAGTAAGAGAACACATGTGGGGATCATTCCACTCATCTCGATGAGGGGAGATAAAATATTTATTAATTTATTAAAAAAAAGGGGGACGCCCCACGTGAGGGAACTCGGAAGCATGTCAAGCAAGATGGTGGCAACGAGATGATAGCAGCAAGGGGCTAGCTGCACGCGGGAACATCCGAATTCCTGTCGAGACTTGCATGTGACTTCGCTAGACTGGCCATATCAATTCTCATTTCCTGCCAGTGTTAGCGTTGACCTTGTTTCAACTCTTATTTCCTACCAGAACTCGCAGCAGACTCATTATCCATTTTCATTTCCGGCAAGTGCTCACGTTGACCTCGTTTTAACTCTTATTTCCTGTCAGAACTCACAGCAGACTCACTATCAATTTTCATTTCCGGCTAGTGCTCACGCAGACCTCGTTTCTAATATCATTTCCTGTCAGAACTCGCACATAAATGTCTTGTGCGAGTTCACTTTTAGTAACACACAGAAGTCTGTAGCAGTATGCAGTATAACAGTATGTTGTGGTATAGAAGTAAAAATAGAATATATCATGAAGATAATATCGCAACACTAAGACAGTTAGTGCTGAACATACAAGAACAAGCTTATATGGATGCACGCGAGTCTGAAGGTGAAGATTATGAAAGTGGATATATAGTTGAATTGTGTGACGTATATTTAACTGGTTACTGCTCCATACAGTTCTTTGCATTATCACTCGTTCGATACCAACCAGGAGCTGATTTTAGTAAGCCGTTCTTCAGGTATTTGCCAGAAGGAGCAAAAAACCAATACAAATATTTTTACGATGGAGACAACCACAACAACGGAGAAGGTTGATGCAGCGGAGAAGGCTCCAGAAGCGGAGGTTGCAGCAACAGATAAAGTGAAACTTGAAGCTGTGAAAATGATTAGACAAGGGTTTCATGAAAATTTTAAGTTCTCAAGCTGTAATGACCTCTACAAATTTGGAAAACATCTTCATGGTATACTGCTATACGATTACAAGTCTCACGGTGAACAAAGTAATCCTTTAAATTTCTAACACAAAAGCTTCACCGTACATATGTCACCGAAATGTTATATACAATTTGAAGCGAATATTTTGATAGTCTTCCAACTAATGCTGCTTGGGATACATATGAGAACGAATGTTGTGCCGGGCACAAAAAATTGTTAAAGTCTGGCATGAACACGTTGAATGCTTTGGAGTGTATTACAGATCTGACGACGATGCAAACAAAATATTATAATGTATTTAGTGATCGCAATAGATTTTTAAAGTTTAACAGTAAACCAAGCAGGAAAATATAACCAGTGAGAGTAATGGAAGGGGAACAACAAAACCTACTTAAGAATCAGTTTTACAACAGTAAGTTCAGTTCCAGTCAAACATTAAAGAGTGTAAACATGAAAGTTAGTTGTGATTGCGTTAACATGACGTAAGATTATAGTTCTGATTCCACACATGGTGTGGATGTTAACGATGGACCTGAGGTTTTCAGACCTCTTAATAACGCTTTTGGTGAAGATTTTTATTGGAATCGAATTGATCCAGCTCATCGGCAGAATATTAATCTCTATGTATCCATCTACCATCTTTGTTTTATCACTTTGACTACAAACTCAATAGATTTTTCACTTCCGGTTGGTCATCTTGGCCGTCATCTTGGATTACGTCATCTCAGGTCAGCTCTGTTCTCTCTCTATCCAATCCACCATCTTCGTTCGTCACCGTGACGTCACACGAAGGCGCAGAACCTGGCGGTGGTCTTAGAATTCCTCTACTACACCTACTACAAATTATTTTCTATTCAAGCAGGGCTTAGTCCCGGAAAATTACGTTTGAATTAAAAAAAAATACAGTTTACCTATTCATGCGTCGATCCGGGGACAGAATGTATATATGTCGGTGTAAGAACTCAAAAAAAATTCACCGATTATGACAATATTTGGAATGTGCTTTCCTGTTATTAATAACCTGGATGATTTCGTTAGCCACCAGACTGATCGGACCAGTCATTCCGAAAAAATAAGCGTTTTCCCAAACAAAATGTTTATGACTTCGAAAATAAAGAAGCTGCTCTATGCAATTTGGTACACATACTGCGTTCTTAAAACCTTATGTACATACCAAAACTTAAGTTCCTAGGTTAACAGAATACTAAGTTATTAGAGTTTGAAATAAATTCACTACCATATTTTCCATACTTCATTTGGACTTTTAGTCAATTTTCATTAGGAAAATTCACTAATAGAGAGGTATCAATGGTAAGACTTTTGGAAAATTTTTTCAAATGAGCGCGAATTAGTATCCTTAGAACCCAATTCCCAGGTCAATTAAAAAGTTTATTTATATATATATATATATATATATATATATATATATATATATATATATATATATATATATATATATATATATATATAGATATATATATCCAAACGATAACTCAAAAATAATAGCTTGGATGAGTTCGTTAGACAGTTTTGACACTCAATTAGTGTTAGAAAAAAATGCAAAAAAACTGCTTTAAAACGCAATATCTTTTAAATTGCTGGATGTTTCCAAGCACGTAGATATCATATAAGTGGTCCTATCTACCAAATTTGAAGTCAATCCGTTCAGTAAATCCTGAGTTATAACTAAATAAATAAATCTACGATATGACCTGAAATTACCTCAGAATGGATGGATATAATGTTAGACAAGGTCAGAGAGATAAATCAGGGTTCTGCTGCCATTGCAAACAAAATCTACAAGTATGTCACAATACACAATCAGCGGGGTTGCAATTTGCGACAACTTTCATCTGAATCTGAAGATAGAATTCATAAATAAAAATTTCGATGAAGGTGATTCAAATTGTTTAAAAGCAATCTAGAACTACGTTTTATTATGTATAAATATTAAGCTTCCTGTTTTCACGGTATTTAGTGTCATCTCTCTCCCCTAGTTTAATCTGACAACATCACTATTTGTCATTTGTTAACAGACAGTAGTCATGAGAGAAACGTGCGCGTTTTAAGCATAACCACGAAACTAACAGACGTCATTAACAAAGAAGAAGAAGATAACCTCGAAATCGACTCCGCTAATATCTTAGAATCTTACAATATAAAATAATGACCTGTATTCTAAGGTCAATACAAACAGGAGTACATAAATAATAATCCAACGCTTAATTCTAACCTAATGTTAACAAATGCCTTCGTCCGTCGACTGTAGTATAATATTCAGATTTTAACATCCAATCAAACCTGTAGGTATTTTATTACTAAACAGTAATAGTAAATATGTGTTGAAAAGAGTTTAGGTGCAGCAAGTGCGTTATGGTAGCGAATTTTAATTTAAATATTTCAAATGGTGATAACTCAATTTCCCAGCAAAGTAGGATATTCAGTTTTAATAGATAGTAAAACCCATATAAAGGCAGCGTGTGTACTAAATTTGAAAAACAACTACAAATTTGTTTTAAAAAACATTTTTGTTATTTTGTTTGCAGAAACTGTTTCGATTGCGTTGGCTAATACGGATCGTCCAAGCGTTTAATAAGGAAAAATACCTGCCATGTTCATAATTTGGCAGGTACATTCCTGTTGTAAATAAAAATTAAATTTTCGGTAAATTTGCAGTTCACAAGGGGGACTTTTAGAAAAAAATTATAAACGTGCTTAGAACCATTTCTGAATGCACATACCACAAGAAAAAAATGTTGCAGGCAGCCCCCAAGAAAGTTACGGGACCAGGAGTTAATAGGGGTGCGGGGGGAGTGGGGCGTAGAAGATACAAAGGAAATGTGAGCTGTCTTTATCCCATTTTGCAGCTATACTTCCTTAAAGTCCTGTTTACTCCGCGCAGAACCCTAATTCACCGCAGGTCTCACAACTTTCTTGGGGGTTGGTCTCAAAAAAAATATTTCTTGCTTCTTTTTTATGCATTGAGGGTGTGGTTGTAAGATTTTCAAATTATGTTTAAATTGTTACCTCATTTCTTTTGTTTAAAATATGTTTCCAAAAATGAATTCGAGCTTGCCTTGTTTGTCAACCTCACATAGAAAGCTACAATATTTTATCATTGAAAAAAGCATGGATACAGCAACAGTAAATAAGTGGTGAAAAGGGCCTGGGTGCAGCAAGTACGTTATTGGTAGAGCATTTTCGTAAAAATATTTCAAATTTTTTAACTCAATTTCCTATTAAGCTAGAATTTTCAATCTTGAGCCATAGTAAAATGCAGCGTGGGTAGGAACCCTTTTTTGCATTGTTTGCAAAAACTGGTTTGATTGGATTGACTAAAACAAAACCGTCCAAGCAATGAATAAGGAAAATGTGCTTGCTGTATTTATAATTTGGCAGGTACATTCCCCTTGTAAATATTAATAAAAAATTTTTGGAAAAATTTGTAACTATTTGTAACACAACTTTTTAAAAGAGACTTGCAGTACTTACATATATGTACCAAATTTAAATTTTTTATCTCCATAGAAAATAGAAATTTCCTCAAGTAATTGCTTACTGGGACCTCTAAAACCGATCTCCAAGGTTCATTTAAATTTAAAGAATTAGTTTTAATAATATACGTTACTAATAGTGTACAATTCTTATTAAAATTCACTACTATAATGCACTTGCTGCGTCCCGAACTATTTTAGTTATTGTTTAGATCACAACTTAAAATCAGACTTACACTCTTTAGCTGCCGATTTTACGATATAGCTTTTTTAATGACAAATCAATTCTAGAAATAAATATTACCGTTAACTTTCCGAACGAGAGAAAGTTCCCAAGTTTGTATAAGAAAATTTAGAAACGGACAACTCTGGCTGTTTCAATTTAGACAGATTTTCTAGCTTTCCAACATTCAAAGAAAACAAACTACAACATCCGTCATGTCAGCCGCTCCCATGCACATTACACAACGCCTTAATAAACTTTTAGGAGAGTGTCGTAGCTTTTAATTTTTTTTTAATTCACAATTATAATATGGAAAGATCTTTAAATGCTCTTTCTCTTCCTCTCTCTCTCTCTCTCTCTCTCTCTCTCTCTCTCTATATATATATATATATATATATATATATATATATATATATATATATATATATATATATATATACATATATATATATATATATATATATATATATATATATATATATATATATATATATATATATATATATATATATATATATATGTTTCTACAAAACTTTTCCCGTATTTTCCACTTGAACTTGGGTGATTAACGAACTCGAGATCGGTTTTCGCTGAAACAGGATTTTTGCCAAGTTTGGTTGAAATCAGTTTATTATTTTTTGAGTTATCGCTCGGACACACACACACACACACACAAATGCATATATATATATATATATATATATATATATATATATATATATATATATATATATATAAGCATATTCAAATTTTAACGGACCTTGGTTTTGGGTTCTAGGGACCCAAATTCGCGCTTATCTGAAGAAAATTTTCCAAAAGCTTTTCATCGCAAACTTTATTAGCAAATTTTTCTTAATGAAAATTCGCTAATTACAGAATAATATTAGCTATGCTAACGATACCTCTTTGTTTTCAGACAGCGAACAATCCTTGCAACAAATTCTCAACAAAATCTGAAATAGACGACATCTTAACATCAATTTGAAAAAGACCAAAGCTGTGGAAATTTCGAGAACCAATAACATAGCACACATATTATTAGACGGCCAACGTATAGAACATGTTGGTAAGTTCAAACATTTTGAATGTTGGATAACTGATAGCCTTGACTTGTATGTTGTAATAAGATCAAGAATAGAATACGCTAGATCCTCATTTTAGAAAATGAAACATTTCCTAGGCAGTAAGTCAGTGAACAGATAGCTCAGATATCGAATAGTAAAATGCTATATTCAGTCTGTCTTGTTGTTTGACATGAAGGCCTAGACACTGACATTGAGAATATTGAGAATAATCGAGGCATTTGAAATGTGGATCTTCCGAAGGATGATCAAGATTGCATGGACTGATAAAATATCAAACGAGGAAGTACTGGACAGGATTGATGTAGACAGATAACTTTTGTCGCTTGTAAAGAGAGGGAAAACGACATACTTTGGTCATGTTTTGAGGAATGAAGAATGTCAGCTATTTCAACTAACAATGAAAGGTAAATGAGAGGGAAAACGAGGACAAGAAAGATGACCGGATTCTTGGATGAAAACCATTAGGGATTGGACTGGAACGGATCTTTAAACCTTAATTCGAATGGCTTAAACAAAAACGAATTCGCCATAATTATCGCCTATCTTCATTAGATGATGTATTTAAAGAAGATAATGCTATGAACAACCTCTTACAAAAAGCGGTCCTACTCGTATAAGCAGAACTTGGATGGCAAACGAAAATGTAACTACAAATGCAAACTTGACTTTCTGAGGCTTTAGAATTAAAGTACATTCACGACAAGAACTACCTTATGAGTGCTTCGGCGTCACTGTTCGGAGACGCGCCGGTGTTACTTAATTAAAAGTAATTAACATCTCACTAGTTCTTGTGTGGGTGATTAGTTGGAGTTCTCATTTGGATCTGGTGAAATTCGTAGTTTACAAACACCTTATATAACAACCGTTGTTGATTAAAAGGGTGAAAAAATAACTTGTTATAAATAAGCAAACTGGTTTGATGGACTTACCTTACTTATATATTCCTTCTTAATAAAATTTGTAAACTGTGAAACAGAATACGTGTAACTATATTTAAAATAATTGTGAGTTGACATGTCGATATTTTCTTTATACAAATCTGTTTCTTTTGTTATAACAACTCGTTGGTGTATTTTTTTAGTATTTCGGTAATCAAATGTGTCAATTTATTTTTTAGATAGTTTTCTGATAAAAATAGCGGTAGCGATTGTTTTTTATTCACAGTTGTCATTAGTGCGTATGCATATTTTCAATTTTCTTCTGCCCGGCAAAACCGATTGCGTAAACGATAATAACTTCTGGTGGCGCCAGAGAAAAAGCCTTTGATGTGTATTCAGCCACTAAAATTATCAACAAAATTACCAAAGAACACACTTTATTAAAGTCAATATTTCATAGATGCATTCTAAATTATTTGATAATTCATAACCATATCTGGGTTTGAAATTATTGAGATAGTTAAAAATTGATAATTATCCTGACAAGTATGTAATCCGTCTCATATATCTAGCAAAACTTTATATAAGGTAAGTTTAATTAAAAGTTATTATGGACGTTGAACATAAATTTGTCGAATGTCCTCACAATCTTGGTAGGTCATCGGTTATTATTCCTGGATTTATTTTTTGAATGCTGCACTAAAACGTTTAAATTTACTGTCAATAAACGTTACTCATCACCAATGATCATTGCTATTATTGAATTAAGTTTATATAAGGTAAATAAATATTGGAAAAAAATCACTGTCAAAATAACTCAACTAGTGAATTCAGATACAATGATGAAAATAACGTTTTCATGTTGACAATTACTACTGCTACTTATTAGTCCAAACTCTGAACAATGATATATTTACTATGTCGTTGGTATTCTTACACATCGAAGGGTCGTTCTATACATTATCGTACTTTGCAGACAGGCCTACTGGTTTGTTTAAGAATTACTTAGTATTATTAGGTTAATGCAGGGATAAAATTCTTACAGTTTATGTAAACGCCATATTCGTCTTTTATGAGTACCCTCACATGACATTGCATCTTTAAATCACACATGCCTCAAACAAAGCGAGACCACCTGCTCATGCTTATTTTTATTCTGTCCACATAAAAAGAATTTCCCTACCTACATAAAAAAATGGCCAGATGTATTTTCCAACAACACAAGCACTGCTGACAAACGTCGTCCAATTCCTCATTAGGCAGAAATAACCAACCAGGGTGCAGAAACTCGTTCCAACTAAACAACTAAGCAAGAGCGGCTCTCATTGTGGTTTCAGTGTAAACAACCTGCTATTGAAAAGCGTGCTTCACTCCACATTAAGCTATTATGCAAAGTTTTTTTTTTGATACGTAAAATTAGTGAAAAGCTGTTCCCAATATTCTAACGTAAATTTTTGTTAAAAAAAGCTTTAGAAAGAGGAACATATTTGAGGAATATTTCAATATCATTGGTGTAACAGCAACCGGTTAAAAAACCGGTTTAAAGAAACGACAAAAATGTTCCCTAAAATCATTTGCTTCGAAAAAAACTTTCAAACTTCTAAGCATTAATATAATTATAAAAACATTGAAAAACATTGTCATTTTAAATATCATCATATCTTTTCCAGTGATTATTGACAGTGAACGATATAACTGAAAGGGCGGCTGATCCAGCGAGGAACGCACTAACGATAGGTTAGCACTGCATTGTGGGATACACATTCTTGTCTAGCCCATTCTCACATATAGTGCTAGTGCAACTTTCATTTAATTTTACTTTAAGATAATTTACATTGAGCTAATGTTAGGCTCTTAATTCAAAATATACAAGCTAGAAGCTCATAAATTAAATCTATATGCAGCAGTAGGAGGCGAACGCTTTCAGTTTCGAATACTATTGTGTAAATACATATTATGTATGATTATCACGATTTCCATGATAAAATTAAACCCATTTTCGCACAGTTTCGTTACTAATATGAATTTCATATAGGTAGTGGTCTTAAATTAAAACTTGGATTACACGTCCACTGAGTCTGAAGCCATACCAAAGCTGTTTTGTCACACACACACACACACGTCCACTGAAAAATAATTACCGTTAGGTGCGCATATTTTTTTATTTTACTTATTACGTGACGAAACCAACAACGATTTGAGTTAAATAAAGTAAAAAAAGCAACACACCTAATGATAATTATTACACACTTTTTAAAATGACATTATGTGTAATGCAACACATGTTAAGTTCAAAAAATGTACATAAAAATACAATTATATATAAAGTGCTACACTATAGATGCATAATTTTGTAAAAATAATATATAGTTAAGCAAAAACCGAAATTACTGGGAAAAAAGTTAATGAAGAAATCAATATTTTTTAATTAATAAAAATTTGGTCAAATTTCGCTGTAAACTAAGTGTTGCTTTTGGCAACCTTTCACTGCAACACCTAATTGCCACAAAGTGACATTGACTATAAAGGCAAATGATCTACAGTAGCCTTTGATTAAGTTAATTTGATGTATATTTTCCAAAATACATTGATTCATAAACCCTTTTAGAAAATGTCTGCATTTCCAAAAAAAGCCTGGACGCAGCAAGTGCGTTATGGTAGTGAATTTTCGTAGAAATGATCTGGCACAAAATATTTTATTTCAACTTTTTTTTCTTGTAACATAGAAATATAAATTTTGGCGTATAGTTTAATTTTTATATCTAAACGTACCTACCAAATTTGGTTATCCTAGATTTTTTATTTTTTGAGATAAAATTTTTTTTCGAATGAAAACTCAAAATTTTCCTGGAAAACCCCGTCCGATTTTCCTGACTAACGAACTAATCCAAGCCATTTACAAAAGGAAGGTACATGCCAAATTTTATAAAAATCGGCCCATTATTTTTTGAGTTATCGGTGTGACACACACACACACGCGCGCGCGCGCACACACACGCACGCGCGCACACACGCACGCGCGCACACACGCGCGCGCACACAAACACACACACACACACACACACACACGCACGCACACACACAAATAAATTGAAACTGACCCTGGATATGGGTTCTAGATGTCCTAGTTCGCGCCCATTTACAATTTTTTTTCAAAATTCAAAAGTCGGGATCTCCCCATTAGTGAATTGTTTCTACAAAAATTCGCTAAAAAAATGGTAGCAAGTATTAACAAGGAAATTTTTTTAAATTGCTAATTATTGGTAAAATATAAAAGATACTGCTTGAAATATGTAAGTGGGTTACCTAAGTATTAAAATATTTTCTTAATTTAAAAATGAAAATAATAGTAATATTACGGATCAATTAATAAGGCAACGTAGTGTTTTAAAGGGTAAACTCACTAGTTTCTGTAAATTTTTAAATGAACTTTAACTTAGAGTTGATACTAATGAGGAACCAAGTAATATTTTCATTACAACACTAAAGAAAATGTTAAATGATTCACAAAATTTATTAGAACGGTTTGAAGCTGTTCAATTTGAAGTTGATTAAGAGCAATCCGTTGAATTAAATGGAAGAGAGATATGACTTAGAAAATATATATTATGAAGTACTATCTAGAGCAGAACGTATGTTGTCCTCTATTACTAAAATGCAAAAACAAATATCTAGTCTAGAACTGAATAGTCATCCAGGCCAGCGTCGCCTGCGTTATCGCAGAGTAATTACGCAATTGCATCTACTCAAGTTCAAAACGCAATAGAGCTTCCCACTATACAATTACCAAGGTTCTCAGGAAAAAGTGAACGTTGGTTAGAAGTTAGAGATTTATTTATAAGTTTAATCGACAGTAATGAAAAGTTAGATAATATTCAACGCTTTCATTATTTAAGAGCAAGTTTAGATGGTGACCCAGCGCAAATAATTGAAACTGTACACTTTGCATCAGACAATTATTTATTAGCTTAGGAAAACATTTTCCCATTATTCAAAAGGGCAGGTTGGGTTGGATTGTCTAAGGTCCCATAGCAAGCAAATTTATTAAGCAAATAAATTCTAACCTTTCTCAAGTGGATGAAATAAAAAAAACAGTTGAGTAGGTTTTGGGAAATTGAACCAGAAAGTAATATTAGGCCACGAACTGCAGAAAAAACAACTTGTGAGAATTACTATGTAGAAACTACTACACGAAACAAACAAGATAATTTTGTTGTTTCACTGCCGATGACAGAATCTCTTGATAAGTTAGGTGAATCACGTGACCAATGGGGAAAAAGGTTTTTAGCGTTAAAACGGAAATTATCTAAAACTAATTTTATGAAGGAACTTTATGTAATGTTTATGGACGAATATATCGTTTTAAACCACATGAGTGAAGTTAATATATGTTATTATTTACCGCATCATGGGGTTTTGAAGGAAGGTACCTAGTTATAAAACGAAATTAAGGATGGTGTTTCACGGGTCTGCTAAAACTACTTCCGGTTACTCTTTAAATGATTTAAAAACTGTAAGCCCTACAATACAATCTAATTTGTTTTCTATTTTAATAAGATTTAAGGAAATACATTACGCGGTGTCTGCCGATATAGAAAAAATGTATACAATGGTGCTTCTAAGGCCAGAAGATAGACCACTTCAAAGAATCTTGTGGCGATCAAGCTCTATTTAGCCAATTAAAGAATATAATTTAAACATTGGTACATATGTGACTGCCGCGGGCACTTTCGAAGTATTTTCCAAATTGCTATTGATATCGAAAATTCACATCCAGAATTATCAGTTATAATAAAACGGAACTTTTATGTAGACGATATATTATTTAGTACAAATAATCTTGATCAGGCTAAAAGAGGAAGTAATTGTTTACCTGAAATATTATCACAAGGCTGTTTTTGTTAGGTAGGTGGATTTCTAATTAACCAACAATTTTAGAATGTATAGGTGAGGACGATAAGCATCCAAATTTATTAAACCTTGGTTTGCATCCTAAATATTAAACCTTAGGTTTATTCTGAAATAATAAGACTGATAATTTGATGTATTCTATTACAAATTCAGCTTTAAATGTAGTTACAAAACGGGTTATACTGTCTGAAATATCACAAATATTCTACCCGCTGGGATTATTAAGTGCAACAATAATAATCCCAAAAATGTTATTACAGGATTTGTCGAGAGAAAAGCTAGAATGGGAGGAATTCGAAGGTGTGTTTTAAACACAAATTATTTTCGGTCACCACACTGTATATAAATAAATTGTAGAGGAATAAATTCTGGATTGTCTGAAATTTTTTGCAACTCAAAGTTTTTTGTAATATTTTGACCGTTTATAATAAAATTTGGCTTTAGTAGGATGTTGGTACGCGTACCTCAGAGTAAGTTCGGTATTTACATAACTAGTTTTCATTCTTTTGTAACCGCTGTTGTATAAAAAACATGTTTCCCATCAATATTTAAATT
This sequence comes from Tillus elongatus, assembly GCA_964006375.1. NCBI lineage: Eukaryota > Metazoa > Arthropoda > Insecta > Coleoptera > Cleridae > Tillus > Tillus elongatus. Next base: position 158,345,160 of record OZ023262.1, read on the forward strand.
AAACATTGGCAATTAACATACCAAAATAAATCACCATTTATTGCTTGCAACTGAGTAGCCAGTTTCTTAAAGACCAGTAAAAAGACATGATAATAATTCAGCTAAATATTCCAACAGAGGCTTTCCTTTTGGCTTCACAACAACTTGTGTTTCTTGCAAACTGTTACGCCTTCACGGCATCATCTTCTTTCTGTCTAATAATTCCAAAAAAGGATAACCGGATGCGATTAAGTTGCTGAGAGTTTCATAATGTTTGGAAACCCACAATAAATAAATCAGCTATGTGAATAAAGTTATTAATGCTTTCAGACACATATTAATCATAATCAACGAGTGTTTGTTATATTTCTGTTGTGTTACTAACATACGTACGCCAAAATTATTGTCATAAATAAGTTAAAGCACTTTTATTATTTAGGTGTGTTAAAACGAAAAAAAAATGCCACATTGAATTTATAAAAGCGCCACCTACCCTACTGTATTCATTGGTAAAGATATTTTTCATTTGATATCCATATCAAAGAGATTGTTGAGAAAGGAGTATTTCGTCATTTTATGTCAGCCACCATTTTTAATTTATAAAAGCTCTTGCTAGCACACTGTATTTTATTCGCCGAAGCCTCTCTTTTGCTACCCATGTCAAAGAGGTTAGGTATAAAAAAATAATCCGCCATTTTCGGGCGGCTGCCCTATTAAAATTATGTAGGCGTCGCCTAGCCTACTGTATTTTACTCGCGAAGCCCTTATACCCATGTCTAGGGGGTTATTGAAAAATATCTTTTCCGCCATCTTGCGTTCGTGACCATTTTGAATTCATGCAAGCCTACCCAACCTACGGTATTTTACTCGTGAAGCCATTGGGGGAGTTGAGAAAGAAATATTCCGCCATTTTGCGTCGGTCGGCATTTTGAATTTATAAAAGCGTTACTTAGCATACTGTATCTTAGTCGTGCCGTTCAATTTAATTTACATGTCAGGGGGATTGTGAGAAAATACAAAATCTGCCGTCATGAAGCGCCTGCTTTATTGAATTTCGAATAACGACAGATTGCCTAGTTTGCATTTTCACCTGACTTATACACGTTTATTAAATTTTAGCCCAATCCAAGGAGGAAAACTGGTTCAAAGTTGACTCACAGGATTTAACCTAAACATACTAACTAAAAAAGAAACATAGTAACAAGTGAAGTTAAATACAAGCTTGTAAAAAGATAAACACATGAAAGCATAATGTGCGAGATAATAGACAATCATTGTTTGTACAGGCTGGCCAATTAAGCGAGGTAAGCGGCTGTATCTCGGAAACCGTTCACCATAGAGCTTTTGGAAAAAAATATCTTTAGTAAATGTGGCCAAGAAAAATCGTTGGAAATTATTTTCAAGTTCGTCAGATGCCTGCTAGGGGGCGCAACACCAAGAGGAAATGGAAAAAATAGGATATCTCAGTAATATGTCCAGATAGACTGTATTGAAAATACCTGCAAATAAATGTCGTGTGTATCACGAACAATTTCTGATGGGACTATTTTTCTCTAACTCTTCAGATAAAGTGGTGGGGGTAAGGCAAACATTGATTAGGAAAAAATGCAATATCTCTGGATCGCCTCATGGGAAAATATTGAACTAAGTGTCATTTAAAAGAGTATTTCTTTCTCTATCAACTGCATTGCAAGTCATGTCTTTGTTATTGTTACTGTAATCACTAGATGGCGCTTTTTTAAAATTTAACACATTTTATGATTTTTCTCAAGAAACCTAAATACATTGATATAAATATTACTACATAGATAGAAAGAGGACTAAAGGTCAAAGCAAGTGGTGAAAATCCCAAGTCTCTATCTTTTGTTTAACCGGAGATATTAATGAAAAACTGATACTGAAACCTAAAACAAAATATTTCATTCTCTCTGTATGTAATTCTAAACTATAAGCATTCTAGTGTCTACTTAAATGCTCAAAGTGTCTGCCGTCACGTTCTACACACTGCTCGAGCCTATTTCGGGTAGACAAAACGGCAGCTTCCACTTCCGCTGTTGACAGACTACGAATTGCATTTCGGACTCTATTCTTCATATCTTCCTTGCTCGCAGGCTTTGTTTGGAAGACAATGTCCTTTATTCGTCCCCACAAATAAAAGTCTAAGCATGTTAAGTCAGGTGACCTCGCTGGCCAGGGAAATATGCTTCCTCTTCCTATCCATCGGCCTGGATACGTCTCATCGAGATGTTCTCTCACATTGATGGAAAAATGTGCTGGACAACCATCGAGCTGCAGAAACACATTTTGCCTGGTTTCAAGGGGCACATCTTCCAATAAAACTGGCAAATCATTTCTTAGAAACTCCAAGAACAGGTTACCAGTAAGAGACTCGTCAAAGAAATAGGGTTCAATAATTGTACCTCCTATTACGCCACACCATACATTAAGACTCCAACGTCCTTGATGTTGAACTTCTCGCATCCAGTGGGGGTTCTCACTAGACCAATAATGCATATTATGCAAATTCACATTACCGTCGCTATAAAAAGTAGCCTCGTCCGTCCAAAGAACTTGCGTTAAAAAATTTGGATTTTCATTGATCATGTCTAAAAGCCAATGGCAATGATCCAGCCTCCGATCATAATCCTGCTCATTCAGCGCTTGATTCAAAACAATATGATAAGGGTGTAGTCTAAAAATCAAAATAAGTATCATTATATATTCAAGAGGACATTGTAATAAAAATATGTTTATCTGCTGACATAATAGACGCATTATGTTATCGGATTTAAGTAACATAAAGCTGTTCATTATACCACAAGGGGCGTTCACTTAAGCTAGACAGTTACGTCATCAACAATTCATAAAGCTTAACTGTTACTACGTTGAAAGTTGAACAGTTGCGGTAATTTGAATGTTGTCAATAGACTTTGAGTAAAATAGTACTCATATACCAAAAATCAACTAAATTTGAGAAAACGCACTTGTTATTTATATGCGAAGATTTTGGTGGTTGATGATGTAACTGTCTAGCTTGGGTGAACAGCCCATAGTGCGATAATGAGATTCACTATAGCACTATTGCTACTACAACGAGAAACCAAACACGAATCTTTGGCTAACTAATTCAATAATAAAAACAAACAAACGCTACATTCACACCAATGAAATTAAGTAAACAAATGTCAGTTTCATCGTATTGCAAATAAAATCCAAATCTTTTAAGGGTCTTAAGTTTTAATGAATGCCAGCAGATAAACTTTTGTATCTTACTCGGATCATAAACGATCATTATGGTAACATGTCGTGTTACCATATCATAATTTTTACGACTGTCGTCTGATCATTTTCACAACCGCCATTATGATCCCTGTGAGATAAATAACAATAACTATTTTGAATTTCACGATATAATAATCTTACCTATACTCTTTTAAAATAGTTTGGATGGTGGTCCGTGATATTCCCAAGTCAAGATGCAATGTTCTTGTGCTAACATGAGGATTAAATTCTATATATGCCAAAACATTGATAATATTTTCTTCAGTTCTGGCAAAACGGCGTCTCCGCAACACCGGTCCGTTTAAGCTTCCAGTTTCACGTAAGTTTTGCACCAAGCGAGGAAAAACTCTTCTGTTGTAATGGTGGCGATTCGGATACCGCATTGCATACACTCTTTCAGCAACTGCCGCATTTTGAAAGCACTCAAAGTAAACACCAATCATATCAACGGCTTCATCATTTGTAAACAACATTTTTATATTTAAATTATACACGAATGAACTCAGAGTAACTAATTTGACGTTTCTTTAAAGTTTTGTCTTTTTTCCAAAGCCTACCTATTTTAGTTTTAGAGTATAATTATTGGACCGAACAAATAAGTTATAATTGCGTTAGGAATGCGTAAATAAGTCCTATTTTTAACAAAAAACTATAAAACTATATTAGCAAATTCAAACATTTCTGTTTTCAATCTTTAAATTAGTCAATGCTGAAAGTGTTTTGTTTAAATTCCAGTTTTCTCAGTTTTTCATTAATATCTCCGGCTAAACAAAAGATAGAGACTTGGGATTTTCACCACTTGCTTTGGCCTTTAGTCCTCTTTCTATCTATGTAGTAATATTTATATCATTGTATTTAGGTTTCTTGAGAAAAATCATAAAATGTGTTAAATTTTTAAAAAGCGCCATCTAGTGATTACAGTAACAATAACAAAGACAATGCAATGTATTGATATAGCAAGAAATACTCTTTTAAATGGCACTAAGTTCAACATTTTCCAATGAGGCGATCTCGAGATATTGCATTTTTTCCTAATTAATGTCTGTCTTACCCCCACCACTTTATCTGAAGAGTTAGAGAAAAATAGTTAAAACATAAATTGTTGGTGATACACACGAAATTTATTTGCAGGTATTTTCAATACAGTTTATTTGGACATATTACTGAGATATCCTATTTTTTCCATTTCCTCTTGGTGTTACGCCCCCTAGCGGGCATCTGACGAACTTGAAAATAATTTCCAACGATTTCTCTTGGCCACATTTACTAAAGATATTTTTTCCACAAAGCTCTATGGTAAACGGTTTCCGAGATATAGCCGCTTACCTCGCTTAATTGGCCACCCGGTATTTATTTGTTACTGTGGATATGTGTTTCATCAGAACACATTGATAAAACATGGTATTTTAGATTGCATTATAATAAAAAACGTTTGATAAAAGAATAAGGCAATGTTCAGATACTACACTAGTCGTAGCGGCCTTAGAAGGAACTGGCGTCTTTATAAAAGCAACATAAATTACACTTGGTTGTGCATACGCTGCTTTGTTCAAGTATGCAAATTGTTGTTTGTTATCCTACACTTCCGTAAACCAGTTGCCATTACACTAATAACTTAAAAGTAATTTTACGCAGAAAAACAACGTTACATGTTAAGTTTTCTTGTTATCTTGGCTAACATACCAGATGGTAAATTGCTTGCTGACATAATAGTTTTGCTTGAGTTAATAGCATAACTTTCACTATTTAGTAATAAATATATTTAAATTATAAATAATAATAATAATAATAATAATACAGTTTATTAGCAAGCAAAATACAATTTGCTAATAAAATACAACAAATAATGTATTTTATAAATAATAAAATAATTATATATCTATACTTAAATCTATGACATACCTGGAGTTAAAATATAACATATAACACACATTATATACACTGGTTATCTCAAATGTACACTAAACTTTAACTAGGTGGCAAAAATCCACCCTAAAAGGCAAAAACTGTCAAAATATGATCCCATATGCACACATATAGATCGTACGGCAAAGTATACGTAAAGATCACCAATCATCATAAAATTCCAATGACACTGTTGGGCAGGATTTTCAAATCAAATATACACTCATATGAAAAACTAACCCTTAACGAATCACTCCCTAACTAAAAGGAATATATATATATATATATATATATATATATATATATATATATATATATATATATATATATATATATATATATATATATATATATATATGCCAAAATGATGTCTTGGGTACCAAAAACAAGTACAATCTCCAAAGATCAGATTTAATCATTGACAGAAACCTATATAAGAACCCCCTGGCTGCATATATGAGTATGTATACTAGAATATTATTTGTGTTGATGATATTTTTCACTGATACAGAAATAATATAACTATCTCACATTTATTACACGCACATCATTATATCGGTGTGATGTCTTGATTTTTTGTGCGAGTTCAACTTCAGCAGTCTCCTTTCCAGCACTTCCAGTAGATGAGGATGGATCCTACATGCAGGGCGCATGCAAATAGCCATAATACAGTGTTTCATTATGCAGCAAGGGTAATATTTTATTTAGATATTTACAGTCTGTAACGTAATCAATTTTTAATATTTTTGGAATCCATTTCTACTTTAAGTATTAACTCTTTCCAACTCCCTCATTCATACAAGATGACTATGTCGCCTGCATACTGCATATTCCACCATTCGTTTCCAACATCTCTAGCAAATAAGTTAAATAATATGGGGTCTCAAAATAGTCACCTGAGGGACACCATATTTAACTTAAATGGGTTCACTATCAAGATTACCATGGTTAAACTAGTTGCAGCTTTCCATTTAAGTAGCTCTTAAAAATCTTTAAGTTATCTCACCTAACACCATTATAATAGGGCACGCTTGTGTAGTTTTAGACAGAGAATCTAATTTTTAAAACAAGTATATCTTTCCATTCAACTTTTGGGTTGTCACCCGCCAATAAACCTTTGAAAAGGGGGTTAATGTTAAAAGTATCTTAAAATTTGCCTCCCAACGTCCTAATCACCACACCAAATTTTTATTAAAATTTTTCAAACCGTTTCTCCAATTTCGTCTTGTAACACTTTAAAATCCTCACCACTTAATTGTCAACCAAAGGAGTAAATGTAGCAATTTTTGACATACGTAGTTTGGCAAAGAATCTAATTTTGGAAAAAAAATTGTATACATTTCCCTGTGACAATTTAAAGTTTGGAAACATGATTCAAAATATCAAATGTATTTTAAGATACGCCCCACTGCCTCTAAATTACCTCATCTTGTATAATCAACTAACTGTACACCCTCATACTCCTCCACTATGCTTAATATTACAATATTATTCTAATTCCACTTTCTTCCCGATAACTCTATTTGTGATCCCAGATTTTTCTTCTCTTTTAAATTATTATTGATGCACTCTACCATTAAAAGTTGCTGCATTATATCCTTCTTCAATATTTTTATGTTTTCTTGTAACACTGAATTAACGCATTAGCCACATCAACCTGTGCCATTATTCTTTACTTGCAGTGTATATTGACCTAAGAAACAGGTATCATTACTTCGAATAATCAAATAAGAACATTTGTTTCTTCACTAATTATGTTTCAACCTTGAAATAATTGCCCAGGCGATTTTCTAACCCATATTCTCCTCTAATTCCGAAATTATGTATTTGCTGAGATTAACCTTCTAATTATGAATTTTAAATATCACTAAACTACATTTAAAAGACTATTTTTCCCAGCAAAAAATAATGACAGAACGCTCATATACAAAGCCGAGACACGAAACTTTTTATTAACAAAAAATATAATTATAATTAAGATTGTGAAAGGAAATTACGCAGTTAAGGTGGCTCACTCGACAAGAAATGAAGCTACACAGTTGGGAATCCTGGGTTAAATCTCCACCAAACGTAAATTTTCTTCTTAAAAAAGTTCTCTATAGGTATTAGGTCACTTCAGGCAGACCAGGAGTGGAGGTAGCCCCACCCCACGCCCCCGGGCCTAGCCCGGTCTCTTAGGACGTATCCCCGGCCGTTTCAAAGATGGCGGTTCTCAGTTGAAAGATGGCGGCTGAGAGCTGACCTGTGATATTGGACACTTTTTTTTGGTTTAGAGGGGATGTGGGGTGTACGTACATGTGTGGTTACAGGTTCAAATGCTGAGGTTTGTTTGTTTGCTTGCCTGATGTATGGCTACAGGTTCAAATCTTTACACATATATGTAACTGCATGTTGAAAACTTAATGTGTTTGTGTAGTTTCACGTTCATATCTTTATGTGCGTAAGTGTGACCAGCTCAAAATCAGATTTAGATGTATTCCGGTATTCCGGTTACCCAAATGTTCCTTTAACTTCCTGTTGAAATAGACAATCAACTCTCCTGTCTTCTTATATTTTACACTATCGAAATTTAAATTACATACATACATAAAAGCTACACCTCAAGGCAACTAGTTTGACTGGTTACGTGACTAAGACTACTCTGAAATGATAGAGAGGTGTTGGTTTACAAAAATTGCCATCTACACTTCAAGACATTCGGTTTGACTTTTTAGGTTAACTAGTATGAATGTTTGAAAACAATTATTTGTTCCTTTCTTAGTGTTATACTTTATATGGCTTGGTGTTTTTATTTTTAAATGAATGGTGGCAGAATGAACTGTAAGTATAAAATTTAAGTGAATGAATACATGAATAGGCTGCTCTAAAATAATTGACATGTGATGAGAAACTTGGAAGCTACACCTCAAGACAATTAGTTTGAGCGGTTATATGACTAAGATTACTCTGGTTCAAGACATTTAGTTTGACGTGTTAGGTAAAGTAGCTTAGAATATAAATGTTTGAAACAAATAATTGTTCTTTTCTTAGTATTGTACTTTATAACTTTTGCTATTTTTATTTTTTAAATTAATGTTACCTTAACATACTTAAGATACATAATAAAATAATGTTATCAGAATGAACTGTGAGTATAAAAATTACGTTTAATGATTACATGGATACGGTGCTCTAAAACGATTGACATGTGATGGCTTACAAACGGAAAGTTGGTTTGAGCATGCGTTAACCACCATATTTAAATTCTGCTTACTGAGACGAGTAAAATAATACCCCACACTGGACTTTAAGGCAAAAGTTGGTTTGCGCATGTGCATATGCCATATTTGAATTCTGCTTCCTGATACGAGTGATACCCCACTTATGCCCTCTAAACCGCAAACTAAAAAGTTGGTTTGCGCATGAGCTAACCACTATAGTTGAATTCTGCTTACTGAAACGAGTAAAATGATACCCCACACATGCCCTCTAAACCAAAAACTAAAAAAGTTGGTTTGCGCATCTTGATCTGGATCTTACTTTACATCTAAATCTGATTCTGACCTGGTCACACTTACGCACATAAAGATTTGAACCCGCAACCACACAAACACATTAAGTTTCGAACATGTAATTACATATATGTGTTGTTTTATCACTGTGACGTCTCAAATGAGGTCAGCTGTTAAATGTCACATTTCAACTGTCAAATTTTACAGGTCAGGTGTCAAATATCAGCACTTAGCCGCCATCTTTGAACTGATAACCGCCATCTTTGAAAGGGGCGGTGCTAAGAAGTGAACCCCCAGTCGCAATCTTTGAAAGGGGCGGGGTTACGCCCTAAGAGACGGGGCCAGACCCAAAGGGGAGGGGCTAACCCCACTCCCTGTCTGTCTCGAGTTACCTAAAACCTACTGTGGTACAATTTGCATTAAACATCTACAGAAGCTATGGCACGGTGTTTAACCAGTTGAATTGTTGCACATTCGGTTGTTCGAAGGTGGCCTTAAGCCTTAGGTCCCGTGTAAGGAGCTATATGGGAAACTGCTGTGTGGAAAAGAAAGGTTTGACAAAACTTTCAGATTGTGAGGTAAAACTGCTTTCTGCATTCTGAGATTGCCCATACTCGCGGAAATAAGCCTAGGTAAAATAAGAAAAAATAGAAGCGTGTACGAGTCAAATTATATTGTAAGTGTATTACAACCACTTCATTAAACTTTCTGCGTCATCATATCGTCTCCCTAGGTGATATCTATAATATGGCAATTCTTCAAAAGAAAAGAAAAAACGTTCAGTAAGTAAGCAGTTTTATAATACACAAAAAAGTTATTTCAGCTAAGTTTAGGAAACTCCCTTCTAAAAATTTTTTATTTGAACTGCAATCGGAAAATAAAAACCACCTAAATTATAATGGGTGTCTCAAACAAAATGTAAACCGTTAATCGCGCGCCATTGGCGTTTTGTCAAATATTTAGTCATGCATGCTTGGTTGCTGTCATGTAAAAATGTCGCGTTACACTTGTGCAGAATATTTATAAATTGCAAAGGTACATTACAAAATGGAGAACATTTATGACAAATTTAACTGATAAATTTTGGCGGATAATTTCGTTGACAGATAATAAAAGCCCAAGCGTCATCACTATGGTCTGCCTAAAAGATCGCCGCTGTAAGTGCCAGAAGTGTCGTAGAATAACCAGATAACTCCATCGACCAACGCGCCTAAGAAATTAAGGTATTAACACATTCATGGTACAAAATCGAGCTCACATGAGCTAAAGCCATACGCAGCGTAGAATCTTCACCCACTAGACTTTGGAACAACCGTAAGTTGATGGCGAATTACATAACAAAATAATTTTAAATAGAGAAGTGTACATTCATCCAAACGGCTACTTCAGCAAGCAGAATTTCGCATCCACATGCCATGCAACAACTTCCGACGCATCCTCAAACAGGGAGGTGCCGTGGTCAAACTGAACATTTTAAAACTAATAAATCTGCCTCCGAAACTCTTAATGGTGTTTGCTACCAAGTCATGTTAACTTTTTTTGTCGTAAATTGGTGTGTTTCATTATGATGGTTCAACAGGATGGCGCACCTACCATACTGCACGAAAACAGTGATGTTACTGCAAAGCTGTCAGGTCGTGCCACGTTTTGATTTGTAGGCGAAAGCTGAGCACCTAGAAATTACGAGCTGCCTCATCTGGAGTTAAAAAAAGTAAGGTCTACGTAATCACCCCAAAACGACTCGCAAGAAATAATTCGAGCACAAAATTCAGAAATTCCAGCCAACTTTATTGCAACTTCATCCCAACGAATCCGCGGTTGCCATTTAACACTGACATTTTATCACATGCCTATGTCAAAATTTATTCTTTGCAAATCAATGAATATTTCGAAGAATTTTATTTACATGTTTTTTTTTTAATAATTCATCTTTTGTAGGCACTCTGTATGTAAAAAAATATACTACTAATAATTAAATAAAACAACGCCATCTAACATTTTATGTATTATTTTCAAAACCATGATCTTCAGCAACACAATAACTGATGGAAAATGAAACTGTATGATTACCTAATTAAGAAAAAAATAAGCTTACTGGTCCTAAAAGAATTAAATCAAAGACATAATAATAAGGAAATGTAAACAAAATAACATATCCTAAATGGCTTCTGGGCTGTTATGCCGTGTTGGAACTCAGTGCGGGTTGATAGGCGATTCAAGATTTAAATCTTACACCACAACGCGTTTTGTAAGATTTAACACCAGATACAAGGAACATATTGTTTGCACTTAGAAATAACCACGCTGACAAATCTACATTTTCAAAACATATTTTTGATACTCAACACATACCAACGGTAAATAACTGCATGGAGCCACAACATTTTTGTAAATGACAAGCGCAAACTTGTCTTTTTTTAAGCTTTAAAATGAGTGAAGATTGGAAGAGCACTGATAAGTACAATTTGGAGAACCCAATTCATCACAATACAATTTTTCGGGATGACGATCGTTTCGCTAACAAAGTTGGCATCATCATAAGGAGGAATAAACTAAGCGAATAAAGACTAGAACTACTATTTATATGTTAGTTGCCAAGCAGTTGCGAACAGCGTCCTCTAGGAAGGTATATAGACAGACCCCACCGTTGAGTTTTTAGAAGTAAAAAAACATATATACGACAATAGCTACCTTGTTTTAAGTGATTAAACTGATTTAATTTATTTCCCTTTTTTCTAATTAAATAATATTGAATCAAAATAGGTCTAACTATATTTTAAAAAATTGTAATAAGATAATACATTGATGTGTGTCGATATTTTCGTTGTATAGTGTCTGATTTATTTCTGTTATTGGTTAGTTGTTTTACTGTTGTAATTGTTGTTATATTTTGATTCCATTTTCATGCTAAATATTGACACACATCACGTAGACATGTCAAAGACATCATCTGTAACTTTTTATACCATTTTTATTTTTAAAGAATTTCATGACCAAAACATCGTAACGTAGCAACACGGATTTGTATTTGTAGTTGTCATGAATACGTATAAATTAAATACAACTTTCTCCTGTCTGATAATCCTGTCAAGCAGCGAAACCGCTTACAAAGAAGAAAATGAACACTTGCGAGGCCAGAGAAATAGTCTACGTGTATATTTAGTATGGAATGGTTTGACTAAGTAAGGGCAACAACAATTAATGAATAATGAAGCAATAACTATTGTTCACTTTCAATGGAAACTAAGATAACTTACATTGTAGATTACGGTTTTAACAAAAAACCTTACTTAAATTACTTTCCTTGGAAATCATGTACTTTAATGGTTATTTCTTCAGGATCTTTTTATCGGTCATTTAAAATAGAAAACCCTAATCTGATTGCGGTAGGTATTAGACTAACTGGGTTAAATTTACATACTACAAAAAATAGGCATTCCTACAATCACCACATAATCTCCATTCTAAATTGGTATGTCAAGGTAATCCTCATATTTTTAAGTATTGAAGCCCTGTTTATTTCACAACAGATGATACATTTCTGAGATCGTACAAGCGAGATTAGTTTTCAATGCGCGTGAAGGCATCTGAAGAAGGATGACCCTCGAAATAGGTATACAGAAATGTTACGTTAGACCTCCTAGCATCGCTGGTTGTATTCAAGAGGTTTCACCTTCTTATGTTTCAAGAAAGAAGCCGATTCATTTCATCTGACACACCCTAGTTGTCTCAGAGTTGTATTTTTAATTAAACAGTGTTTCAGTGGCGTAGCTCTAAATATCAAGCTTATAAATATTAACTTGCCCTACACACATAAGTGTGTTTCAGCAAATTAAATACATTTTAAACACTAATGAGAACCAGGGATATGCTTCTTTCGTTTCTAAATAACTAGTTGACGTTACACAAACAAGCGTTATTCCAAAATGTTTTTTTTTACTTTACTTTGTAATTGCCATTTAAGATCCGTCTAATTACTACAAATATAAAGCAATGTTACAGGACTGTCAAACTTTAGGGAACTTTAGAATTATTATTTTTAAAACTTATGTAAATCCAGCTAATAAAAGCCTACTCAAAAAAAAACACAAAATAATAATAGTTGTGCTTTACGTATTTTCAGCCACAAGGTCCACCCTATATCTTGTATAGGTTCTGAAGCAAATAGCAGAGAAATATTCAAACAACAATGTAACCTTATATTTTTGTTGCACTGACAAGTAAAACAAACTTTTTACTTTTACCAATTTTATTGCCTAATTATTTTAAAGAGTTGGATATATTAAGTCATTATTTGTTCATCATAGTTGAAAGGGTTTTACTCTGTGATCAATGTGATCGTGGCCAAACTCTGCCTTCCTGCTTAGAACCGACCAGTGTTGTATCCCCAGTTCAGGGTTATGGATCTTCAGTCTACTGATCACCGTCTCCTGCGAGACGGTGTCAGGGATCCGTACGAGGACGTTGCGTCTCTTTGGGAGTTCCTTAGGCTCGACGGACGTCAAGTCCGCCCCCTCCCAAATCTGACCGAGGCCCCCGATCGTTTTCCGCAGCCAGTTCCGCGACTGCGAGTCCGCGGACCTCGCCGCCCTCCGGTAGGACTCAGCCTCCAGCTTGGGTGTCCAGGACAAGTCTGTGGCCGAAGCTACCCCCCGATCCCCCGTATCTCTGTTTCCGGAATAGACTCAAGGCACGAGTCTGTAACCGGAGCCACTCCTCGAGCTTTATTGGTTTTGGTTTATAATCTTCATGTTGTTGACCCCGTGCTATATGCTTACTCCTGTATTTTTTTTTCATCTAGTAAATAATATGTATATCAAGTTAGGTTGGAATAAAGCCAGGGATTCCAGAGTTATACTGCCAGATACATATAAATATAAGTATAGGCACACATCCATTATATTATATGGATTATTTTTAATTAATGGGTAATAAACAGAAGCGATGTAATCCAAACAAAATTACAAAATACCTTGGTTGACCCTTTGCAGCTTCTTGCTTGGGACGTCGTTGAAATGAATATTGTGTATGTTCTAAATAAATAAATAAATAAATAAATATATATATATATATATATATATATATATATATATATATATATATATATATATATATACATATATATATATATATACCTATATATATATATATATATATATATATATATATATATATATATATATATATATATATATATATATATATATATATATATTGAAACTGACCCCGAAAATGGGTTCTAGGGGGTATGGTTAGCGCTCGTTTGAAGAAAATTTAAAAAAATATCGCGATCTTCTCATTTGTGATTTTTTTCTACGAAAATTTACTAAACTGGTGTGATTGGACTCTAATAATGACTAAATTATGTAATTATGCTTGAGCTCATGATAGTTCTTTTTTTTTTGGACTGTCATTTTCGCCATTTTTCCAAATCAATGTCTTAAACCAATTTCAAGTTTTTGCAAAGATAATTAGATGAGTGTTATTTTGGTTACCTGTGGTCGTTCCAAATCAAATATTGATGGTACTGCAGCATATAATAACATTTGTTTCTGTCCTATAAAAGAACTTGGACTCAAAATACTTACTGAAAATTCCAGCATGCTCGGATGGTTCCCAATTGTGAATTTTGAGGGCTTGGACCAATTTTCTCCTCATTTATGGTTCCGGTGGAAACCTACAATACGTAAAAGAAAGAATGTTAAGGTAAATATATGTCACAAATAATGGACTCCTTTAACCAACATCAAATGATGCAAAATATCTAGATTTTTCTTCCTTTCGAGTTGGGGTAGTATGAAAGGAGGGTGAATTTCCCTTCGTGTGTGGTAAGTGATGACATATTAAGAAAATTTTCCATCCTTAGTACAAAAAGTGGCCAAGTCTAATTGAACATAACTTGAAAACTATGCATTTTCACTAATTTTGGCTTTCAGAGTCGTAATCTACGGCGCAAAATTAGGATGTATCGGACAGAGGTGCGATAAGTATAAAATTACCCTTAATTATATGACAAAACAAATATACCCACAAACAGAGATACAACACAGGTTGTCTCAATTTTGAACTCCATGTATAGCAGTAGAGCTAATCATATGGTCAAATCCGCAAAATGAGCAAAAGTAAATTAATAGGCATTATCACAGAAGTAGAAATCTTGTAAAATTCAACTCCACCAAATCTGTCTTGCTCTCTATCTCATAAAAGATACACCAGCCCTAGACCCATCACAATGAACAACCAAGTTATTCAAAGTAATGAGTCCTTTTCACTTGCTGGCATTTATGTGGATGGAAATTTAATTTGGCACCAACATGTCACATCAATTGCAGAAGCGGCTGCTAAGAAATTAGGTTTCCTCTTCCGTGCTCGCAAATACTTTTCACCAGCTAATCTCTATACCTTATATAATTCACAAATAAGGCCAAACCTCGAATACTGCTCCCACATCTGGGGTGCCGCTGCCGCTTCCACACTCACTATCCTGGACTCCATTCAGAAGAGAGCTATACGTCTCATCGGTGACCCTACCCTCACCCAAAGGCTGCCATCCCTTGCCCACCGACGTGCCGTTGGTGACTCTCTCTCTCTCTCTCATAGATATCTGCACGGGCACTGCTCAGAGGAGCTTTCTTCCATAGCTCCTCCACCTGCTGCCCCCAACAGATCTACCAGGGGAACAGAGCGAATGCACTCTTTTACTGTCCAGGTCACCCGACATAGAACATCTTGTTATGTCCGCTCTTTTGTCCCGAGGACTTCCAAGTTGTGAAATTCCTTGCCAGCATATGTTTTTACTTCTCCTTCGAACCTCCAAACCTTCAAGTCCAGAATTAACAAGTTGCCTCTTTCCTCCTTGTCGACACCCACGGTACGATAGTATTTAGGCTGTGAGCCCTCATGGTGTGTTGGTGAAAAAAAACTAGATGAGTGATGAAATTGAAAGTTTCCTAGTAAGCAAACCCTGAAACGTCATATTACTCGAGTTTAAACGAAAAGTGTAAATTTTCACAAAATCACCCTTCATTTACCCCCTACCTCCTTGAGCAATTTTAGCCAAAACAATCCGAACTGATCGTTTGTCAGGTGCTAACTGTATACCAAATTTGAAGACAATATGTCAATTCGTTCGAAAGTTATTGTGACTATTAACAGACATACATAGTACAGTTGTAAGCACAACAATTAACCATTTTAACACAATTGGAGCGATAATCTAGAAAGTTCAAATAACTTGGAAGCACAAAAATATGACGTGAACTAAGGCTCAGAACGGGAGCCACTTCAATGGCGGACACTAACAAAATTGGTTTCCAACCCGTAGCTTCATTGTATATGACGTTACGTATCCCCTCTTACCTAATCGAAGCTGTGCATTATAATTAAAAATCAGCAGATATTTTGTATGCGTGTTTTGTTTCTTTAACGTCGGCCTATTTCCGCGACTATGTCCAATCACCGACGCCAGGGAGCAGTTTCACCTCACTATCCTGGAAATTTTGCCAAACTTCTGCCTTTCTGTATGGAGGGTAGGGATCTTTAACGTGCCCAACATCACATGGACACGGGACCGACGGATTTACGCCCCCTCCGGAGGGCGGAACGTGCAGACATTCAACTTGCTCAAATACAATGCCAGAACCTCGGTTGATGTTAATTTTACAGTTTGTACTGAAAAAGTGAAAGAAGTACCCTGGGATCGAATCCAGTACCCTTCGGTTCAGAGGCACACATTCTTACCCCTGAACCACCGAGGTTCTTAGCAGATATTTTATTTATAACGATATAAAACAAATAAATACCTTTACAGTGCAGTGAAAAATTAAACTGGTCATTACTAATACCACATTAATTTTGTGTATCGGTTATAATCGATAATTTACGTAACATATGCCCCCGCAACACGTTAAATGTTACTTTAAATAATCTGTTCCGTCGTTATTTTCGACCCCTTTTCGCCACACGCACGTGCCGACTATGGACACCAAAATAGAGTTTGGTCACCCTGAGCACGTCAAGCAATATTGGTCAACCCGAAGATGTCACCCTGGAGATTTACCTTTTCGGCCAATCAGATGCGTGAGAATGTTCTTGAACAGCTGTCTGAATGGTTAGACAGGCCGCCTACCCCTTCTCGACCCCTAGAATCGGGAAGACTTCGGACTCAAGAACTCTGCAAAGCCCCATTTCATCGATGATCGTGCGATAGTGAAGTTGACTTGATCAGTTCGATCGTCTAGGAGCACCGTCTGTAGCAGCCACATGGATCACAGAACGAGGCTGTTCCTCCTTCATTCTGAAAAGTGTTGGAAACTACGTGAACCATAGAGCGAGGCTGTCCCTCGTTCTCATTTAAGTGCTACAAACTGCGTGTACCAGAGAACGAGGCTGCTCCTTATTCTCCGTCTGTTAAACAAGTTACTTACTCTATGAAGAAGGGCTGTTCCCGAAGCACATCGAAGCTGTTCCTCGTTCGACGCATCAACGACGTCCCAAGCAAGAAGCTGCAAAGGGTCAACTAAGGTATTTTGTAATTTTGTTTCGATAACATCGCTTCTGTTTATTATTGTCTGTGTAACTTTGCCCATTGTGCAATAAATTCATTTAATTAACTCGCGTTCATGTTTTCTTTACCACCCTGGTGTACATGCAATCGTTCAATTAAACGTAATCAATTAAAGCTATCGAAGAACGTTCCGAATTAACGGTACATTAATAATCATTAATAATATCTTAATAATATAATTTTTCGCATATCCACGAAGAGCTAAAAGGTCGATGTACCTATTTGGCCTACGAAGTAAACAAAACAACTTCGGTATTTCAGTGAATTTTCAGTCACACCTACACGGATTGGAAGTTTTTCCTGTTTTTAAGGTTGCAATTCAATTAAAAAAAAAACCTTTCGGGATGCAGCTAGTGCGTTATGGTAGCGAATTTTCATTAAATGCTTCAAATTTGCATAACTCAATTTTCTATAAACTTAGAAACTTGAGTTTTGGTATGTAGTAAGGTATTTACGAGAGCAAAATACTAACCAAATTTTATCAAATAACTTTGTTATTTTTTAAAACACAAATTTTTTTTGCAAATTTTTTTTTTACAAAAGCTAGTCCGATAGGGCTGGCTAACGAACTCATCCAAGCCACTAATTAAAGAAAGATTCTTCCAGAGTTTAATCAAAATCCGTTAATAACTTTCTTCGTTATCGTGTGGATACATATGCATATATATATATATATATATATATATATATATATATAAACATATAAAAATTCAAACGGACCTTGGTTTCGGGTTCTAAGGGCCAACATTCGCCCTCATTTGAAAGAATGTTTGCAATGTCTCACCATCGATACCTCTCTATTAGCGAATTTTTTTAAATAAAAATTCGCTACTAACAGCTCGATAACTGTTATGGGCAAACTTAAAATCAATCAGAGCACTAGAATCACAAAACGCATAATGATCAAATTGAGTGAAACAGCTTGTATATATTATTGTGTACACGTGTAGGGTACCTATTCACGTCTGCACCGCCGGCCTTTTCGCCATTAGTTTAACTTTTAGGTGTTGTGCGGCATACATATACGTGGTTATCTCACAAGGATATACGTGAGTTGTATTACATACTCCCCCACAATTTCACTTAATTAGTATTACTTGGCTTCATTGCACATACTCGTAAGACTGGTCTAACATGTCATATTAATATGAATCACAAAAGCATAAATATATGGCAAATCTACGAATAACCACATAGTTTACCATGCCAATATATACGTGCCAGCTTTACTTAAATTATATCAATCAATCAATACATAAACTAGTAAAATAATGCATAAAACTGGAAGCATGTTGTCCGATTGGACTCAAGAAACCTGCATGCAATTCATCAAATACGTTAACAAAAATATTTTTCAGTAAATGTTTAACATGTCACCAACTATAACTTTGCTATACCCAGTAATACACTATAGACTGATGTGTTATATTTCATGGTTCTCCAGCACAGTTCACCACGTTTGCTGAATGATATATAACTAGTCCTTGACCCGACTAGACATTTCCTGAAGTGTTGTATGGTGCCACTGGGATGAAACTGCAATATAAACTATAATAAAACTATTATTGTCTATTACAGTAAAATACAGCCGGATGAGCCGGGCTCACAATTATTATTATTATTATTATTATTATTATTATTATTATTATTATTATTATTATTATTATTATTATTATTTATTAAAACAGTCATGTAATCGATACAAGTCATAGTAACATTAATAATAAATAACCTATATCTACTTCAAATACAAATACATCATTAGGACTGACAACGTTTAAGCAAAAAATAAGGTTACACGCCAAATACAATCAGGTAATGTCTTCTAATTAGTTATACATTTAAATTCTGTGAAAAAATTAGGTATTTTTCTTTAATCTTACACACGTCTTCAAAACGACAGAGGTTTCCGATACCAAGATGCCAAGCGTAATCTTTGTAGATTCTTGATTTAAGTCTTGCGAGATAAGAATATTTGTAGTTGACTGAAATTCGTTCACGCTTGTGGTACAATATGAAAGAGTTGTAGATTATACTTTTTGTTAGTGTTAAAGGGTAATTTGATAAATTGGCTGCCGGTGTATTCCGACCGTAGCGACTGTGGATGACTTCCGTGGACATGTATTGGTGAGGTATCAATTTTCTGATGAATTCTCCTACTAGTTCCCATATACTTTTTGTTTTTTCGCATGTGAGGATCATGTGCCAGACATCACCTCACTCTGGCCACCATGGGCATTGATCTGAGTCTCTCACACCAATATGTTTGACATAGACTGGATCTGCAAGACGATTCTTTGCAAAACGCCAGAATATCACGGCATCATATGCCAAGGTTGGTCTAGCAAAATAAGACTTCCATCCTACTCCACCATTCCATCTGCCCTGTGTTGTATTTCTTTCATTAAAAAATATTGTCGTGAGAGTTTTCTGGACAAGGTTCTTTTTATTATTTTTCAGTTCAACAAAATCGTCATTTGGTTGGTTGTATTGATTGAAAACCGGAGCAGAGTCTTGAAAATTTAAAGTAAAGTAGTCCACAATTATAATATAATGGTTTACTAGTTCTGTCATAGTGGTAGTTGAAGATCATGAAATCAGTTGTTTTAGCTCATTAAATGTTAACCACTGATTGTTTCGAAAATAATCATCAACGATTCTAAACCCTAGAGAAAACCATCTTGAGTTAAATAGAGGTGAAATTGATGTTTTTGGAAAAGGTTTAGTGCCTGTGGTTGGAATAATTCTAAGGTAGTTTTTAGACATTGGAAATGTAGCTGGTTTTATATCAGTTGTGGTCCAGACGCCCAATAAAGAATCCATAAACAATGAATTTATTCCATTTGTGTGATAAGGATCTTTAAAAAAAAGTGACTGCCATGATACACTGTGCCTATTTCCTCTTCTCAACATATCTCGCACCAATATTACCCATTTGTTATTAGACTTGTTAATTATTTCATGCCCCAGCCACAGTCTAAGAAAACGAATTTTTGATGGCAAGCCCTCCACTGTCTGAAGGAATGCAGATATGTAGCTGGGATGTCCAGTGTTTTACATTCCGTACATATGCCAGCAGTTGTTTTTATAAACTATCAACCTGATGTTTGTTAAACGCCAACACTTGCATGTGATACCAGAACGCTAGCGCGCGCGCGCGCGCGTGTGTGTGTGTTGCATGACGGGATGGTTTTAAATTCTACATTTATCAGCCACAGATTTTAGTGAAAAATACTGTTCTATGTAATAAAGACCGCTAGGTTGGAGCGATTGGTGTGGCATTGTATTCTCCATCTATAGAAAAGTATGGATGCAGCAAGTGGGTTATGGTAGTGAATTTTCATTAAAATGTTTTAAATAGCAAATATGTGTTTTTTTTAAAGAAAGCAGCCATCAACTTTGGTTACCAGTATGACCTATATAGTAGAAACAATGTACCATATATCATCAAAATAACTTTATTGTTTGAAAATGTACAAAAATGTTTTGAAAATAAACTTAAAATGTTCCCGAAAAAACTAGTTTCCTGGCCAACGAACCATATAGGTTAATAGCAAATTGAGCAATTCAAATTTGACGCATTTAATAAAAATTCGCTAAAATAACGCACTTGCTGCGTCCCGAATTCATTTTATTACAAACATGCATTATAATTACGTGGTCGAAATTCCATACAAAAAAGGTCAGCTCAGAACTGGCACGGACCGGGGGAATCCGACTATCTAATTAAAACATTCAATGCTTAATCTATTTGGACTGATCAGATTTTAATAAAAATTCGCTACTATAACGCACTTTCTGCGTCCCGAATTTCTTTTCTTACAAACATGCATTATAATTACGTGCTCGATGTTCGATACATTAAAGGTCAGCTCAGAACTGGCACGGACCGGTGTATCCGACTATCTAGTTAAAACAAAGCATTGTTTAATTTATTTTGACTGAGCAGATTTTAATAAAAATTCGCTACCATAACGCACTTGCTGCGTCCCGAGTTTCTTTTCTTACAAACATGCATTATAATTACGTGGCCGAAATTCGATACATTAAAGGTCAGCTCAGAACTGGCACGGACCGGTGAATCCGACTATCTAGTTAAAACAAAGCATTGTTTAACCTATTTGAACTGAGCAGATTTTCCTGCCTAACGAACTTGTCCAAGCCACTTGCAAAAGGAAGGTAGTGACCAAATTTGATCGGCATCGGCATCGGCATCGGCTTATTTATTTTTTGAGTTATCTGTGTGACACAAATATATATATATATATATATATATATATATATATATATATATATATATATATATATATATATATATATATATATATATATATATGTAAACATATAATGTCTCACATCGACCTCGGATTTGGGTTCCAGGGGTCCTAAATAGCGCTCATTTGTAGAAATTTGTTCAAAATTCAAAAGTCGCGATCTCCTCATTAGTGAATTCTTTTTAAGAAAATGCACTAAAAGTATATAATATAACGGCTATAAAATAAAAACATTATGACCGTATTTCTTTATCCTATTCACTGAAGATCCAATAAAAATAAAACAGTGGTTACTGAGTGGAGGCGACATATGCATTATTTTACAACATGAGTCATGTTGAGTATCCTTGATTAGCTAATTAGCTAATTGTTTTTGTGAAAATGAAAGTATATCAGAACTAGGGTGTCACATAACACAATTTCAAACAAAAATACAACAAAGTGAAAAAATGGTGATGAAGGGAGTAAATTTCCAAGAAAAATAAAACAAAGTCGGAAAATATATTGAAGACGGTTGTAAGATAATTAAATACGATAAGCAAATTAAAAAAATCATTTCATGTGAACCAATAATGAAATTCACACTAACTCAGTAGACTGCTGGTTTGGAAAATATTTTGACCGGTGCCACACTATCGATACTCCCAATATAAAACATGAATTTAACAGAAAAGAAAAGGATAGAAATTCTAATAATGCTTGATTATGTAGGTAGTAACTGAACTCAAGCAGAAGCGTGTCACTTATTTATTGAAATGCATTCAGATGGAATCCTTGTTAATAGATTCACCGTAACACGAATTGTTCAAAGTTTGCTAAAAGGGAACTAGTGATGGTATCGATTAAACATCTAACCGTTGCCCAACGACCACATAGTTCTAGTAGTCAGCTTGCTGCAGATCATGATATGTCTTAAAATTTAGTCAGAAGAACATCAAAGAAGAACACGTTTAGACCATACAAAACCCAGCTCGTTCAAGAATTATCTGAAGGTGATTTCGACGGTCGGGTTCAATTTGGGGAACATGTGTGCACAGATAAATGCTAACCAAGATTTTGTCAATAACATCGTGATGTCAGGTGAAACAACGTTTAAATTGAATGGTTCCATGAATAGACACAACTGCATATACTGGCATCAAAAATCCCGACGTAAAATCAAAAGTTCATTCACAATATCACCAAAAGGTTAAATTGTGGTGTTTATTACTTGATGGTAATTTAATCGTCCCTCATTTTGTAGAGAGAACACTAACACCATTTGTGTATTTAAGGATGTTACGTACACAGATAATTCCGCGGAAAAAAGAGATTTGATCCAATCCAGATCATGATTTTGTCCACCCGGTTGTATTTTTTCATCAAGTCGCGCACGAGCACATTGTAGTGCGCGAAAATCTAGATGCAACTATCTCTAGATGTATTGGACGCAGAAGACCAACTGAGTCAAGGTACACTAATTTCTACTAGTTTATACTGTTAAAGCAATAAAACGTTATTTTCTCACTTTTTTTGATGTGACACATTATTTGTGATTGTCAGTGCACGAAGAAATTATTCTATTCAATTATACCCAACTTGACTTAGATTGTCATAGAAAAATTCATACTGCGCCCCAACTTATTAAACGCTCTCACTTACACATAAAAAAATACCGTCAAAACATGGACTGACAGATGACATGCGTACCCCTGAGTTTTCGTTCCCTAAATCCTGCAGGTTTTGACAGTATCAGTATCTTAGTATCATTTGATACAAGACTTTTGGCGGACATTTATGCATTGGTATCTATAAGACATACATTGACGTATATTTTAGAGAAAGATGGCAATGTGATTTAAACAAACATATAAACTTAGAAATATATTTTTGGAGAGATGAACAATGTAAATTATTCAATTCTGATTAATTACATCTAGTAAGCTACGTTGTGTCAGTTATTGCGGTCATGCTAAACATTTCCTGTGCGTGTGTAAGGGAAATGGCGTGCCTGGAGAAGGTCGGTTATGAATCATGTCTAACTTAGCCTACTAGAACACCCATAGTATCTCTTTACGGTGTAACTTAACATTACAATAACGTCGAGATGAGGCCTAACAAGCACCGAGTACTTTTCACCACAACTTCCTGTATTGAACCTATTGTGTGGCATAAAAATATAACCCAAACACTTCTATGTACTCTCCTCCGTTCTTTCAAGCTTCTTTGATAGTGCTCACATGTTTGTGTTCACAATGTTACCTTAATAATATGTGAAAAGTCGGAATATATAAGGTTTCGTTTATTGCACTTTGTTGAAAACAAAGCTAACTATGTACTAATATATGTTTACATGTTTATATATACACACACACAAATAAATATATATATATATATATATATATATATATATATATATATATATATATATATATATATAAATAAATAAAATATGATGAATTTGTGAGATTTGAACTCTTAAAAATTTCAGTACTTAAGAAACCCTTGTCGATCTGTGCGATCTGTGTATCAAACCAAAATATTTTCAATTTCAATTTACTTCTGGTTTTAATGGAAGTCGCCATTAACTGTCATTTCAATAATTGGTTATTGCCCTTACTTGGTAAAACCGTTTAGTACTAAATACGGATGTAGATACAGCTTATCTGGCTCAAAAAATGCTTACTTTCTTCTCGGCAACTGGTTTCGCTTTTTACGGCATTAAATTTATTTTTATGCATTGCCATCTATAAATAATAGTTCGTGGCCACGTTAGTGTATTTTAATCCAAAAAAAATCTTTACGAATAAAATCAAAGTGACAGATTACGTCTTTAAAACAACTTCCTTGGCATCACAAGTGCTTGTTTTCTTCTCTGCAGCCAGTTTCGTCATTTACAGCATCGTCAGGCATGAAAAACTTGAATTTATTTGCATGCATTCATACTTTAAGTATCCTGTGTATTTAAAAATAAAATAAAAGCAACAGATGACACCTGTAAAACAGTCTATGTGATGTATGTCAATATTTAAGATGAAAATAAACTCAACTTATAACAAAAATAACCATAACAATAATAATAATAATAATAATAATAATAAATTCGGGACGCAGCAAGTGCGTTATGGTAGTGAATTTTTATTAAATGCTTCAAAATGAAATAACAACATTTTCTATAAACTTAAAAAGTTTAATTTTGGTATGTAGTAAGATCTTTTTTAAGGAAAGATATACAGCAAATTTCATTAAAATAACTTTGTAATTTTCGGAGAAAAAGCTTTTTTTTCGAAAGAAAATTTAAAATTTAAATAACTCAATTATCTTTAAACTTCGAAAGTTGAAATTTGGTACGTAGTAAGGCCTCCTCCTCCTAAGGCAATATATCTAATATATCCAAAACAGATTTAAAAAATTTTTTTGAAAGAAAACTCATAATTTTCCTGGAAAACCCCGTTAGATTTTCCTGGTTAACGAACTCATCCAAGCCATCAATAAAAGAAAGGCACTTGCCGACTTTCATCAAAATAGGTTAATTATTTTTTGAGTTATCGGATGGATACATACATATATATATATATATATATATATATATATATATATATATATATATATATATATATATATATATATATATATATATATACATATAAAAATTGAAACTGACCCCGGATATGGGTTCTAGGGGTTCTATCTAGTTCGTTCTCATTTGAAAAAAAAATTTGCAGTCTCACCATCGATACCTCTCTATTAGTGAATTTTTTTTATAAAACTTTTTATTAGTGATTTTTTTTTATTATAAAAATTCACTAAGAAGAAGTCAGGACTTGCGTTATAATAGTGAATTTTCATATTTAACTAATTGCTTATAACTTTTTCTTGGAACATTTAGACTTATACTTTACTTTTATAACGTAAGCCTAGGTAGTAAATTTGGTTATCATAGATTTTTTTATTATATTCTCCAGGAAAACCTAATTCGATTTTCCTCGCTAACGACCTTATCTAAGCCACATACAAAAGGAAGATACCTGTGAAATTTCATTAAAATCGGACCATTATTTTTTGAGTTATCGGTGTGAAAAAATTAAAACCGACCCCGGATATGGGTTTTAAAAGTCCTGGTTGGCGTTCATTTGAAGAAATTGTTTCAAAATTCAAAAGTCGGGATCTTCTGATTAGTGAATTTTTTCTACGAAAATTACTAACAACTGAATAACAATAACAGCAATAGAAGCACATAATTTATGTGACTTTTGATATTGAATTCATAGGAAAAATTTAAATGCTTTGGTCCGAATTGTTTATAGAAATCAGCTAATTATATTTAGGATTAATAAGTTTAAACGTGTTTTTACCACTGGAACACCGAGGCCTTCAATATAAGTCTGAATTAAAAAAAAGGTATTTAAATAGTTTTTAATTATTTTTACTTTCAATTTTTTTTATTGCTTCTACAATTTAGAACAAAAAATGTTGTATATTAATTTGTCATTGTTTTTATTAGCAACAGCTGGATTAATGATTTTTTTCTTCATATTTATTTGTAGATAGTTAAGTTTACAAAATAAGAAAACAAAACGAGACTTGTCGAGACCTGTTTGGCGCTCATTTGAAGAAATTGTTTCAAAATTCAAAAGTCGGGATCTTTTGATTAGTGAATTTTTTCTACGAAAATTACTAACAACTGAATAACAATAACAGCACATAATTTATGTGACTTTTGATATTGAATTCATAGGAAAAATTTAAATGCTTTGGTCCGCATTGTTTATACAAATCAGCTAATTATATTTAAGATTAATAAGTTTAAATGTCTCCAAAGACATGCTTAGGAGATAAAGTAGGCGTTACAAGGGACGACACGAGCCGAGATTTTCAAAAATACCGTCTTGATCTAGTTTAAATAGGAAAATTTAAGTATTGTCTCGGTTTCGGTATCGGTATTATAATATATGTCCGTATGGTCTCAAACTTAACTATTTACAAATAAATATGAAGAAAAAAATCATTAACCTAGCTGTTTCTAATTTTAAAAAAATGACAAATTAATATTCAACATTTTTTGTTCTAAATTGTAAAAGCAATAAAAAATTCTTGACAGTAAAAATGATGAAAAACTATTTAAATACCTTTTTTTTTAATTCATACTTATATTAAAGTCCTCGGTGGTCCAGTGGTAAGAACCCGTGCCTCTGAACCGAAGGGTTTTTTCTCATAGCGGAGGTGAATGCTTTTTACGCAGGCTGGTGGCCGCTTCCGCGATCTGCCACCAACCGGCACTGTGGTGACTCCCACTCCCTCCAGGTCGGGACTACCTACTAAACACCGCCTTGAGACCTAGAAACGTGGCGAAAACCACTTGCTGGCATTGATTCTCACGTCCCTAACTCTTGCTGTTCTCAAAACTTCTACATACTGTCTTCCTCCTCCTTTGACTTCATTATTTCTACGATCCCTCTCTCCGCAGTATTCCACACCCTTTCACTTCCCACCATATGCTCCACCACATTATCTGCTCTTAAATCTCTGGCCAATCTCTTACATACATTTATCCTCTTATTTGCGACCATCTTGCGTACTCAAAGATCGTGTGTTCTGGCGTATATCTATCACCACAATACGTACAGTCCTCTTTCTTGACTATTTTCATTTTACCCAGGTAAGACCTGGAACGCCCATGACCTGACAGAAATTGTGTAAAATAATAACCCACCTCCCCATGCTGCGCCATATCCATGTCTGTATGTGTGGAATGGGACTTTTTGTCCACTGGGTTGTTGACATTTCCTCTTCCCATTCTCGCTGCCACTCCAGCATTGTTTCGGTTCTTGTCTTCTTTTTTCTTGTTTTCTATTTTCCCGTCTTTCATAAGTTACCTCTCTTACGAATAAGTGTATGGGGACCGTTTCTGCAATCACCTGTATGGCTTTCGTTGCCACTGTTCTATCTGCACTTCCTATTCTGATGGCTACCTTCCTTTGTGCCCACTCAACCTTTTTTCTACAGCTTGTCTTTGACAACACTGCCTTCCATACGGGTGCGCCATACAGTATGATTGAGTACCACACTACTCAGCACTGTCCTTCTCCCTCGTTTTGGCCCACCGATATTTGGCACCTTACGCCCTAGCTTTGTAACCATAATGTCTGCTTTTGCCACTACTCTTCCTATGTGCACACTCATGCTCATGTTATGTTCTACTTGTATGCCGAGGTAGTTCAGACTTGTCTGTGACTGAATTCCCCACCTTGACGCTTACTGTTCTCAGTGTTCGTCGTACCACTAACGCTATACTTTCAGTTTTGTGAGGCGCGAGTTGGAGACCACTTATTGCCATCAAGTTTCCCACCCTTGCCACTGACCAGTTGATATTATCTTCTATGTCGGCCTTATTTGGTCCGCTTACAGCAACCAGCGCAATCATCTGCATACCCTATAATAGCCGTGTTGTTTACGGACTCCAGACTAAAAACTTTATCGTAATACAAGCTCCACATTGTTGGTCCAAGGATTGACCCCTGAGGTCAGCCAAATGTAGCCTGCATCCTATTTCTGTCCAATCAGTAGCTGTCTGTCTTCCAGGTCGTATATACCACCATACTCTATGATGCTGTATTGAATCCATTTTTTACGTGCAATGTTAGCATGACCACAACACTGTTTTTCTTGCCTTCTTTCCTTACCACGTTCTGTACCTTCTTTACAGCATCCATCGTCGAGCACCCCTTTTTTCCACCCTCAGGGCTTGTCCGTGGCTTTGCCGCCCCGATAGCACTGTAGCCCTTGGCCTATTGTGCATGCCTTTAGTCTCTTCACTCCACCCATTTCAAAATCACTGTGCCTTGAACCAGTCTGCACAGCGATTGGTAGGGTGAAGTTTTATAATGCTCTGTCTCCGGTCTAGACTGACCGTAGATCAGTTGTCTTTTGCGGTCCAGAGCTTTACGCTCGCACAAGATGTGCTGGGCTGATTCCTCCCGCTGGCCGCAGAGTCTGCATGCGAGGTCCCGTTCGAACCGCCCCATTTTATGCAAGTGTTTCTTGACGGCCATGTGTCCCGTCAAGAGACCTGTTATATTTCTGAGCTGTCATCTGCAAACATTTAGCAGCTCCACAGCTCTCTTTGAACTGGGTTTGTCAATTATTGACCATGTCTGAGCCCTGGACAGTCTGCCCACTACACCTTGTGTTGGTTTCTCACCTAGGATTTAATGGCTCCCCTTGCAGTGCTCTTTGTCACGCCCAGAGCCGGTTCTGGTCCCATAAATGGTTCTGTTGACCCTCTCTTTGCGAGACTGTCAGCCTCTTTGCCTAGTCTGTTGAACGCCCAGGTTTAGGAACGAATACAACCCTGGCCTGTCTTCATGGCCTCGGAATGTGCCCCAGAGCCAGGCCGGTCCTCATAATGAGGGCAAGCGCCGGCGCCAGTATATCTATCCACTGATGGAGCATGATGGGCAATTTTCCATCAAATCCCGGGGATTTGTATGGCTTAGAGCTGTTAATGGCCCATCTAATTTTGCTCCAAGTAACCACCTCTTTAGCGACTGTCCAGTCTACTCTAGATGTTCGCCTATAAGGCGCCTCTATTTCTGAGTGTTCCCAGCCGGAGGTGATTGGTATATAATGTTACAGCCAGGGAAGTGCGTAAAATTTCCATAGGGACCACCCCCCACCTTCCCGTGGATGTTGTAAGGGAGCCTATGTTGGTCTGAGTGCCCTCGAACAGGATCTTGTGTAGTCGAGCACTCTCGGACGTGTTCTCCACTTCCTCGCAATGCCTCCTCCACGGCTCCTTCTTGGCGTCCCTCAGTCTTTTGTTATAGGTAGTTAGGGCCTATCTATATGCATCCCATGCTCCCGACCTTTTGGCCGCGTTAAACAGCTTACGAACCTGCGTCCTCCTTTGCCTGAGGTCCTCGTTTCACCACGGGACGTTCCTGGTGGACGCCCTCATTTTCAGGGGGCAGTTGGCGTTATAGGCCAAGGTGATTGCGTCTCGCACTTGGGCTGCCGCAATCTCAAGGTCTATTGAATTGACTATGGTACTCTTAACCCCCCGCAGTTCCACTGCTAGGTCTGCCCTGTACGCTTCCCAGTCCGCTTTGGGGGGTCCCGGTACCATACCGTTTGTCTTTCGACTTTGGCGATTTCAAACCGGATGTATCTGTGGTCTGAGCTACTCACTTCCCCAGGCACAGCCCAGTTCTTAACAAAGTCACCCAAAAACTGGATGGAAACTGTTAGACCTAAAACTTCCTCACGCCGTGTTGTGGCGCAGGTCGGTTTATTCAATATGTCCAAATTAAATTTCATAAAGAATTGTGAAAGTGACTCACCCCTAGTGTTTGTGTCCGAGCTTCCCCACAACTCGTTGTGCGCGTTCGCATCCATGCCGATGATGGTCTGCCATCCACCTGCTCTGCTACCCACCATCGGCTGCTCCAATTCCTTGGGTGGAGGAGGGTCCGTGCTGTCCCCTGGCAGATAGGCTGATCCGACAGTAATGTCTCTCGGCCCATCCGCTCCTCCGCATCGGATTTTGATCGTTGCCAGGTCCCTAGGACAGAAATTCATTAAAGGCAGAAACACTATCCCTTCCCTGACAAAAATGCAGGCCCTCGGGTTCTCGCTGGATCTGCTGTAGATGAGCTTTCCAGCAGCTCTGCCTAGTCCCTTGATATCTCGTTTATAGGAGTACGGTTCCTGGATGAGGGCCACATCCGCAGTCCTCAGAGCCATCAGTAGTCCGGCCGTGGCTGCCCTACTGTGTTGGTGGTTGACCTGAAGGAACCTAAGTCCCATCAACCCCTGGTTGCTTCCCTATTGGGCGGCACGAGTCTGTAGCCGGAGCCACTCATCGAGCTTCATTGGTTTTGGTTTTATATCTATCTCCATGTTTGTCCCACGGGTTACGCTGGAGGGTTGCCCGGTACTCCAGAGGTTCCGTTCACGACACCATCACCCTGGTGCCATCCATCCCTAGGCACGGGTCACGTGACACCGTAGATTGGGGGAGTTTGTTTCGACCTCCACGTCTAGATTTTCACCACGCATGACGGTCTTGAGGAAAGCTTCATCGAAAGCTTATGTTGTTGTTTTCACTTCCTCAGCTTGCCCCTGGAGTCCTTTGGCCCACGACTCCTCGACCCCTCGAGCACCCCTTGCTGTAGCAAAATTGGTTGTCTGCTAACCCTCCTCTTCTCCCGATTTCTTTTATAAGTATGTTATTTATTTCATGTTCATATAAATTTGCTATTCCAGCTTCCAGTCATATAGTTCTATATCATTTCTTTCCTCCTGTTTTCTGTGGCTTCTCCAAGAACACCAATCGAGCAGTCTGTCATTCTGACGAGAAACTTCCATCATTGATTAGTTTATTTATCAGAACTTGTAGTATCTCCGGTCTCTGTTCTGCTACTGCCTTAACAACCTCGATCGGTATACCATCCGGGCCTGCAGCTTTACCAGATTTCATCCTTCCAGCCTGCTTCCCTCATTTCTTCATCTGTTTAGGTAACGATTCCTGCATTATTCTAATTTTCATCATGACTTATTGTCATTGGTGCTCTTGTACCAATTTTACATGTGACAATCTTGTAACCTAGTCCCCAAATATCATCATATACTTCTCTACGAAGCGAGTCCTAGGCTTGTTTCTTTGCCTTTGTTATTGCTGTCTTTAATTTCTTTCTGCTTTACCTGTATTGATTATGTGCTTCCATTCTATCACAACTTGTGATGTTTTTTCCTCTGGTGACCTTCCTTCTTGCCTTAGTAGACTCTGTTATGCCTTTGGCGATCTCTTCATTCTACCAATATGCACCTTTTTCTCTGCCGCATTGCTGTTTCCTCTTCAAGCACACCTCACACGCTCATTCTAGTGCGCTATTCAGGTCTTTGTCACTACCTTCATAGTTTTTCTGCTGTTTGTCTCTCTATTTCTTCTAGTATTTTCCCTTGCTTTTCAGCCTTGTAAGACCACTCTTTGCTTGATCGAGTTTGCTGGGCACTACTTAACGGCGCTGATATCTTAAAAAGGATATTTTTGTGGTAGCTCAGGTTCTCCTCGTTCTTCACATGCCAGCTTTTCACGTATCTCTGCAGACTTGATGAGCACATGGTTACGTCGATATATGACGATCCTCCATTTCTTTCGAACGTTGGAAGTTCTCCATCATTCAATATAATATAGTCCACCTGGCACTATCTCTTTCGCCGAGCTCGAACTATATGCTTTCGCATTAAAGTCCCCTCCAATCAATATCTTGTTCTTATGTTGCCTAATGTCTCTGTTTTAGAAGATAAGAAATTGCTGGAAGTCTTCTTCTCCAATTGCGGGCGATACATAGCTAGGAGTACAGAACTATGTCAATCATTTCAATCCATACATAGCCGTTATCCCTTCCCATTCTGTATACTTGTGTTTTGCTATTCGTAACATATATCGCTGCATCTACATTTTCGTCTGTTACCCATTTAGCGTTTGCCCCAGCCGTGTTTTTGTTGGGTTCAGCTGTTATTGCCAACATTATGTCTTGCCTGTTACATTCGTCTATTAATAAATCCATCGCCCTTTTGCTCATATCCACATTTACTTGAAGCACTTTCATTTTAATTTTGTTAATCTTTCCGTCTTCTCCTTCTGTAGCGCCCGTATATGTTCTCTGTACTTGGGACAGTTCATCAACTCTGCTCTGTGTTCTTCAGCATCGCATAAATAGCATCGCTGCACATTTTCGCATTCCATTCTTTTGTGCCCTTTCTCACCACATTTGTGACATAATTCTTCTGCATCTTCTGTTGTGCATTCCTTTGCTATATGCCCTATTCTATAACACCTATGGCACTTGAGTACCATATAAATTTCCCTTACACGCCATCTATGCCATCCTTCTACCACTCTTTTAGCCTCCAGCAACTGTCTGGCTGCATCCTTTTGCAAAGTAGCAAACGCGTGTTTATGGCCATTTTTGTTTACCTTATCTGATAATTTAACCTCTAGGCTTTCCTCCTGTCCTTGTTTTACGGCCTTTTTTTAGCACCTCCTGGAGTTCATATTCCACGACTGTCTCATCCATATCAAGTATCATGACTGTCTCCCTTTTCTCTCATATTTGCACTTTCACCACTCTTTCCAGATTTGTAGTAAGTTGTTCTTTAAACACCTGCTTATGTGCTTCATCTTTCCTTGGTATCTATCTCTGTACGTTATTACTGCCTATTTTGATTATTTTATCGACTGTTATTCCCTCGGTGTTTACATCTATTTTAAGGCTCCTGGTGATGTCATCATAGGACTTTCCGACTAGTGGTTTCAGAATTATTATTTCGTTTTTCTTTTTTTCTTATTTATGGCCGTTTTCATATCACCTTCCCCTCTAATTGTCTTACTTGTTTTCTTGTTTCTACAGAATTGTATTTCTAGACTTTCCTGTCTCGTCACATATTCTAGTTACCTTCTTACATTCAGGTCTTGTACGGCATTTGCAGTAGTGCACATTATTTTTCCCTCTTGTTTTCCTTTACGCAGTGTCTTCTGCAGACTACCCTTTAACTTAATTTTATCTTTCGAGGTTTCTCCTCCATCTATTGTCATAATTATATATGTGTGTCTTTCTGAACTGTTTCTGTTAGTAACTACAGGGCAACAGCCCTCATCTTCAAGAAAGACTCGATTTGTTTCTACACAAGATAACATTTTCCCTGCTACGTACCTTTAATAACAACACATTTTTGAAAAGCCTGAGGATCTTTTCACTAACGAAGTTAAATCATCAGAAGATAAAAGGCTAACTTATGAAATGTTAGTATCTATTAAAAAAAAAATTAAATATTATTAATTATTATTTTTTTGACAATGAACAATGAACATGTCGCACAAGAGTTCAAACATAATAATGTTTGTGCCGATTCATTTTGTTCATGGGCGAACGATTTTTCGTCGTAATCAACGAATTTGTTAAAAATAGTCTTTCATAGGGAACCGATGGAGATGTAGCCATTATTGACAAAAAATCGTTAGCTATTTTTGCTAAATTTGGAAAACTACATTCATGAGCTTTCCTGCATTGTAATAAATTTGTATCCCGTTTAGCGCAAGCAAAGTTATTCTAGTCATTAAGTTCACTCTCCCAATGATTTTGGTACATATTTCATTGTTTCCCACTTTAGTACCAAAAATGTTTAAACAACTATCTTCATATTTACTCAATTTATAATGTTTTAAAATATCAATTAAAAGTTGTAAGTACAGATTGTAACCTGTAATGAGCACTGACAAGTACACTTGGAGAACCCAAATCACCATAACACATTTTAAAAGACCTGACGATTGTTTCACTGACAGTCATCAGAGGATGAAAAATTCTGATGACGATAACTTTGTTAGTGAAACGATTATCAGGTCCTTAAAAATGTGTTACTACTACTGCTACTACTATTTTTACTACTACTATTTAGTTATATAATTTTATCTTAGTTACAAACATATTGGAGGGTCCATAATCTCGGACGCATATCGACGAGACCTAGACCAGATTTTTGAATATTATGGTTTCGTCGCGGTATCGTTTTCGTACATTAGGTGAGAGGTATCGCGTAGTTCTAGACGTAACCGAGAAATTTCTCGTCTCGTCTGAAACCCTAGTGAATATTTAGATACGATATGAGCATGCTAATTCCCAAAACGGAACATTTAAGACAAATTCATTTGTGCTAAATACGTAACTAACAGAACTGAAGATTGCGGTTCAGTCATGTTTCGAGATAGAAAACCCCTCCGAATCATGTATAAAAGGTTTCTCATAATACAATGATTAATGCTTATTTTAGGATTTCCCATAACGTATAACAGAGACAGTCCAGATGTTTTGTTTTAATTAAAATTATCATTACTTTCAGGCGGATGGTGATGGGACCTTATTGTCGGTGTGGCGAGATAAAGCAGGAATGTTTTTTTCATTGGTTTTCAAGTAATAAAGTTTGGTGAGCATGCCAACTCAAATTATAACTTATATGTATGCGTTTAAGAATACATTAATGTCTACTGAGGGGAGCTCGACATCCATGGTGTCTTGTTTTTTAGGATGTGAATTAAAGTTCTAATAAAGCTAAGAAATGTATTCCTACTAATATATGTTTACAGTTAATTAATTTATAGACAATACTGGGTAAATAAAAAAGTTTTGATGCAGCCAGCGTCACGGTAGACAATTTTTATATACAAATCTTTCAAATTTAATTTTACATTAACCAAATTACTTTTGGAAGCACTAAGGTTTTGAAAAAAAGAAATTAAGTAATTTATGTAAAACTGACCCGAGTGGGCCGGCTATCAAATTCATTTCAGGTATCGCTCAGATAAATTATACCCACACACACGCACGCACACACACACGCGCGCGCGCCCACACACATCCACACACAGCGTGGCAACTTGAAAACCAAACAGGGCAACAACACCGAGATATAAGGACCCGGCTCTCTGACGTCATGATCGCGTGACGTAAGCACAGCGAGGTATTTCCGCTTGTACGCCGTGTCAAGGTATTGTTTTGTTTATATTTCGTGTGTTTTCTCCCTCTTTGCTGGAGATAGTGAGAATTTGTGTGATATTCTTGTGTTGTGGTGCGTTTTAGCAGTGTTACCGGTATATTGACAATGCCGTATTCGTGTTGTGTGCCGCGATGTCGCGGAAATTATAAAAATGGACCGAAAGTACACTTGTTTCGTTTTCCAATGGACGTCTCCATGTCTGCTAAATGGGTTACAGCTATCCACCGGGAGAATTTTTCGCCAACGAAGTCTAGCAGAGTCTGTGAGTTGCGTTTTGTTAAAGAAAATATAGTAAATTGTTCTCTTGCAACGGATTCACAAACCGGTCTGACCATAACCTCAAATTTAAAAATTTCTAGACTAAAACGTAATGCTGTACCTTCACAACTCCCCAATTGCCCTTCTTATTTATGAAAAACTGTTCAATTGCGCCAGTCGCGATGAAAAAGTCCAAGAACTGGAAAATGAGAATTTTGCCAAGGCAATTAGAAATAGTAAAGTAGAATTTGAATCTTTGCAAAAAGAATTTATGTACACTAATTTTAAAGAGTTTTTTGCAGTTTTAAACTTGTTTCATCTACCCGAAGGTTGGTTTAAAATTTGGTACGCTCAAAGAGTTACATTGTTTAAATTAAAATATTTTCCTGGGCATGTAATAACATATTCTGTAATAATAAATACTGACCTTCAAGTTGAAACATTTTTGCGTGGCTGCGAAATACAAATTCCCGAAATGACATTAAACCTGGTTTACTTCTAATAATATTGTTACAAAGCACTTTAATAGACGTAGGTGCGGTGTTGCCACATCTCCAGAACTTCCCCAACATCTGGGAATTTTTGCACAATCTGGCAACACCGCCTCCTCACCCCCCTGGGGGTGCCTGGGGTGACCCCCCTCAGGCGAAGTCCCAACCCTCTAGGACCAGAAATAACGAAGTTACCAACTTGTACCCCGTCGGAACGGATAACTGAGGTCTGCACATTCCGAACACCCTGTATACACACCCTGTATGCGCAGAGAACCCTTACACCCTGTATACGCAGAGAGATCTTATATTACGAGAAACACCTCTTGTGTAACATAGGAGTGATGACCACATTTGGATCATCCTGTATATGCATCCCCCTGTATACACACGGGACCGATCTGTATTCACAGAACGTTCTAGTAAAAGAAGGTCCTGGAAAATTCTGGAATGGAACGCTCGAGAAAGTGGTGGAAGGTACGGCGAGTATATAAACGCGAAAGCAAGCCAGACAGTTCAGTTAGAGAATGTGAAGTGACTTGAACAAGCAGTAACTACTGTGAAGTGTTATAGAGTAGCGACTGTAGTTTCAGTGTATTAGTGACTTTTGTTGAGAGTAGTGATTTTAAAGCCAGATAAAGTAAGTGTTTTGTGAGAGAGACGTTCTAGAACTTTTATTATATCCATATTTAGACAGTAAATTAAGTGTTTGGTGAGAGAGACAGTTCTAGAACTTTATTGTATCCATATTTAGAGTGTAAATAAAGTTGTTTTGTTAAAATTTAAAGTCTCACTTATCCAGAACCCGGAGAAAACGCGACAATTTGGTGTCGGAAGTGTGGGATAAGTGAGTGAAGAAGTGAACAAGCAAGCTAGCTGTAAATGGTAAACACCAGATCGACTGACTACGACGAGATGGCTGAAATCAAAGAGTTGATGGACTTACTGAAAAGACAACGCGAAGAAGACGAGAGAAGACGACAAGAGGAAGAACAGAGGCGCCTTGAAGATAAAGAAGAACTCAAGAAGCAACGTGAAAAAGACGAACAACGGCGGCAAGAAGATAAAGAAGACCTCAAGAGGCAACGTGAAGAAGACGAACAACTGCGACAAGAAGATGAAAGAAGACGGCGCGAAGAAGAAGAGAGAAGACGGCAAGAGGAGGAACAGAGGCGACAAGAAGATAAAGAAGAGCTCCGAAGTATGTTCCACAATATAAGAGTCGATGTAAAAGAAGAAATTGAACAGATCAACGAACAAATAGAAAATGTGGACAAGAAAGTAGAAAATGTGGACAAGAAAGTAGAAAATGTAACAGAGGATTTAAATAAACGATGGGAAGAAGTGGAAGGGTTGAAAGAACAAATGAAGATGATCATGAAAGGAACAGAATGCACACATAAAGAACTGACTGAACAGTTGATTGTCCAGACTGATAGAACTGAACCAAGAGGAGTTACTGGAATGGCCCCAGTTCAAAATCGCACGGAGGCGGATGTACCTGCCGTGCAGCAGCCTCATGGAACCTTGAAGCCGCCGACTTTTGACGGAGAAACATCGTGGCCCATGTACAGGAGGCAGTTTGAGGCGGCAGCTCTCAGCAATGAGTGGAGCGAACAACAGGCAGCAACTGCTCTAATTCTCTCGCTTCGAGGTAAAGCCCTAGAAATCCTCCAGAACATCCCGGAGTCGAAACAGCAAAACTACTTAACAGTGATACAGGCCCTAGATTTGAGATATGGTAACAAGTACATGAGCCAGGTCTACCAGACACAACTAAAGTCAAGGGTCCAAAAGCCAAACGAGACGCTGCAAGAATTTAGTGCCGAAGTGGAGAAAATTGTGCGACTGGCATATCCCCAAGCCCCAGAAGAATTTGTCAACCAGATCACCGTCCAGACCTTCATCGATGGGGTACTTGACAATGAAATGCAACAAGCTTTAAGGCTCGGAAGGTTAAAAACACTTACAGACTGCGTAATTTATGGCTTGGAATTTGAAGCAGCGAAGAATGCATCTCAACCTCGCCGCAACAGGCTGCACGAAGTGAAGGAGATAGAGGACTTTGCAGACACGACAGCGGAACTAAGGCAAGAAATGAAGTTGATAAAAGAAGCCATAAGCAAGCTCACTGTACCGGTTGGGGCACGTAGGACGAAAGCAGATTGGTCAGACATAGAATGCTACAAGTGTGGTAGGAAAGGGCACATAAGTAGGCAGTGCTCACAAACCCAACAGGTAGCTCGCAGAAGACAAGAATATACCAACAGTGAGAGCCGTCAGGGAAACGATCTGACGCCAGTGTAAGGGGGCGGCAGCTGGCGTGCAAGTCCCAAGGCCCCAATGTCAAGGTCTCCACTATCCGACGCTACCACGATAGCCTCGTTATACCTGGCAGCATATACGGAAGACAATGCAGTTTCACCATCGACACTGGTGCCACTAGATCCGTTGTACGTCCAGACATGTTGCCAAACAGGTCGGCACTCACGACCAACAAACAGCCTGTGTTGGAGACGGCAAAAGGAGATAGGATACCTGTGCATGGAGAGGCCACTGTTTACATTAGGCTGGGCAGTACTGAGCTACAGGTAAGAGCTGTCGTCGCAGAAATCGTCGACGAATTTATTCTGGGCCTGGATTTAATGGAAGAGTTCGATGTCCTTTCAGTAGACTTCCAGAATAAGATCTTAAGAATCGGTAACGAAGAATTGTATTTATCTCCAACAGCAGGCGAAGCTAATCTCAGGGTGAGACTTATTGTCGACGAGGATACACGGATTCCTGGTAACAGTGAGAAGATTGTCAGAGCCAGACTAGATAAGAGACTTGATTGTATGTCTGCTCTCATAGCGGGGCCCCTAAAAGATAGACGTGATGGTGCCCTCGTCGCACGATGCTTAGTAGACCCGAAGAAGACAATACCCATAAGAGTGGCTAACGTACAAACTAACAGGGTCACATTGAAGAAAGGTGAGGTTATCGCCACTTGCGAACCCATTGATCGAGTGACGTTGTCCAAAAACGTGACACCCACTGCCTTTGACAGAAGACTGCCAGTAGAAACAGTAGAGCGGTTCAAGAATTCATGGGGCCAATTGAACAATATGGAGATGAAGATGGCCCTGAAGTTCGTATTGGAGGAGGCCGATATTTTCGCTCAAGATAAAATCACAGGTCGTACGAGTCTAGTGCAACACAGAATTAATACTGGCGACGCAAGACCAATTAGACAGCCGCCGAGAAGGCTGCCTTTTGCCAAGCAATCAGAAAT
Source organism: Tillus elongatus (assembly GCA_964006375.1). NCBI lineage: Eukaryota > Metazoa > Arthropoda > Insecta > Coleoptera > Cleridae > Tillus > Tillus elongatus. The sequence continues at coordinate 158,384,216 of OZ023262.1, forward strand.
CAAGGCGATGGTTAACGAAATGCTGGAAGATGGTGTGATCGAGGAGTCTAATAGTCCTTGGTCATCCCCAGTAGTTTTGGTCACCAAGAAAGACGGCACTATGAGATTTTGTGTGGACTATAGGAAGCTGAATGATGTCACCAAGAAAGACAGTTATCCCCTGCCCCGGATCGACGACACTTTGAACACTTTGGCCGGATCAAAGTGGTTCTCTACATTAGACCTGAAAAGTGGCTACTGGCAAGTAGAACTCCATAAAGACGATAAGGAGAAGACTGCTTTTTCAACCGGGAATGGGTTGTACCAATTCAAGGTCATGCCATTCGGCTTATGTAATGCTCCTGCCACCTTCGAGCGACTAATGGAGTTAGTGCTGAGAGGACTTACATGGGAAACATGCCTGGTGTATCTCGACGATGTCATGGTGATTGGAAGGACTTTCGATGAACACCTGTCGAATCTGAAGCAGGTTTTCTCCAGGCTGAGAGGTGCCAATCTGCAACTCAATCCCAAGAAATGCGTCCTCTTCCAGAAGAAAGTGAGTTTCCTCGGACATGTCGTTTCTGAGAAAGGGATAGAAACTGATCCAGAGAAAATAAAGGCAGTAAGAGACTGGCCTGTGCCGAAGAACAAACATGAGGTCAGAAGTTTTCTGGGACTTTGCAGCTACTACCGACGCTTTGTGAAGTACTTCAGCAGCATTGCGAAACCTCTGCATAGCCTGACTGAAAATAAGGCCGAGTTCATCTGGTCACCAGATTGCCAAGAGTCTTTTAGAGAACTCAAACATCGTCTTCTTACTGCTCCTATACTGGCTTATCCGAGGGGCGAAGGACTGTTCATACTGGACACCGATGCTTCCCAGTATGGCATTGGGGCAGTACTCTCGCAGCTCCAAGCTGGAGAAGAAGTTGTGATAGGCTACTTCAGCAATACGTTCGGAAAAGCAGAAAGGAATTACTGTGTAACCCGGAAAGAACTGCTGGCAGTTGTAAGATCCATCGAACATTTCCACAGCTTCCTGTACGGAAGAACATTTCGCGTGAGGTCAGATCACTCTGCTCTGCAATGGCTTCTGAACTTTAGAAATCCTGAAGGACAGATAGCACGATGGATAGAGAAACTGCAGAGCTACGACTTCCGGATTGAACATCGAAGAGGAAGAAGTCACGCCAATGCAGACAGCCTGTCAAGAAGACCATGTTCAGTGCACGAATGTAAATTTTGCGAGCGACAAGAGAACAAAGAGATCGACAAGTAACTCATCAGATCAAACAACTGGTGACGGAAAAGGAGAATAATACCGATCTAGACGTAAATCTTGAATACATCAGAGACGCACAGAAGACAGATCCAGACTTGAAAAATATTAGAGAATGGCTACAGAAAGGGAAAAGACATGAGTGGACTTGCTAGGCATAAAGAAAACAAGAACAACGCCACTCCACCCTCAATCAGACGGTATGGTAGAACGGCATAACATGACCATCAATCAGTATCTTGCTATGTTTGTCGACGAGAATCAGAGAACCTGGGACAAGCTGATACCTCTGTTCCTCCTAGCTTACAGAAGCTCTCAGCATGAATCTACCGGCTACACTCCATCCATGATGTTGACCGGCAGAGAGATGCGCTTACCAATCGACATGACGAGACCACCATCGAACGAGGACATAGCGGACCTAGCTACGTTACCTGAGTATGTCGCCGACCTAGAAGGAAAACTACGCACCATACACAGATGTGTCAGAGATAGGCTCCTCTTAAGCAGTGACCGGATGAAGATGCGCCTGGAACGCAGAGCAACACCCCATACATTCAAGGAAGGTGATGCAGTGTGGCTGTACCAACCAACAAGGAGAAAGGGCCTCAGTCCCAAACTTCAGAAACCATGGGAAGGGCCATACTTGGTGACTAAGAAAATTTACGACCTAGTCTACAGAATCCAGCTCTCTCCAAGAACTAAACCCAAAGTTGTTCACATAGAGAGGTTGAGTCCATATCGGGGCAACGAACCCCCAAGTTGGCGGCCGGTAAATACTGTTCGGGACGAACACTCTTAAGGAGGGGGGCAGTGTTACAAAGCACTTTAATAGACGTAGGTGCGGTGTTGCCACATCTCCAGAACTTCCCCAACATCTGGGAATTTTTTCACAATCTGGCAACACCGCCTCCCCACCCCCCTGGGGGTGCCTGGGGTGACCCCCCTCAGGCGAAATACCAACCCTCTAGGACCAGAAATAACGAAGTTACCAACTTGTACCTCGTCGGAACGGATAACTGAGGTCTGCACATTCCGAACACCCTGTATGCGCAGAGAACCCTTACACCCTGTATACGCAGAGAGATCTTATATTACGAGAAACACCTCTTGTGTAACATAGGAGTGATGACCACATTTGGATCATCCTGTATATGCATCCCCCTGTATACACACGGACCGATCTGTATTCACAGAACGTTCTAGTAAAAGAAGGTCCTGGAAAATTCTGGAATGGAACGCTCGAGAAAGTGGTGGAAGGTACGGCGAGTATATAAACGCGAAAGCAAGCCAGACAGTTCAGTTAGAGAATGTGAAGTGACTTGAACAAGCAGTAACTACTGTGAAGTGTTATAGAGTAGCGACTGTAGTTTCAGTGTATTAGTGACTTTTGTTGAGAGTAGTGATTTTAAAGCCAGATAAACTAAGTGTTTTGTGAGAGAGACGCTCTAGAACTTTTATTATATCCATATTTAGACAGTAAATTAAGTGTTTGGTGAGAGAGACAGTTCTAGAACTTTATTGTATCCATATTTAAAGTGTAAATAAAGTTGTTTTGTTAAAATTTAAAGTCTCACTTATCCAGAACCCGGAGAAAACGCAACAATATAAATGAAGTCAAATAGTTGTTATATAATATTGACAAAAACTCTGAAGAAAATTATGCCGAAAAACGCGATGAAAATAAAAGTGTTTTAAAACACTTTCAAACTTATTAGATTCATTGGTGGCAAATATTACAGATGAGGCGGAGGCAGGTTTTCAAAAAAAAATGCTTTGGCTTTTATATCCGAGCAAATAAAATAACATACATCAAACATACATTATTCAAATAATACTACGATTTTAGTAACAATAAGTCCTCATGCTTACAGGTACTTGAGAAATTTTGGCGTACTTATATTACCTCATCCAGATACAGTAAAATCAATTTGCAGTTCTTTGTTGACAACCCTACAACGGAAGAAAGAAATATGTGCTTTAACTTATGCGAGAAACCTATTTAAGTTATTATCAGACCGTGAACAATACATTATATTATTGATGGACTAAATCCATATTAAACAATTTCTGGATTATAAAGCAGGAAATATAGTTGGTTCTGCTTATAACTTTGCTTGTTTAGCAAATTTAGCTTTTGTGTTTATGATATCTAGTATTATGTAAAGAGTAAAAGAAGTTGTGCATATCAATCCTACTTCCAAAATTGACCACCTTCTGCTTTTTTCATTAATTAAGGAGGTAATAACTAAGTTGCAGGAAACTGGACACAAGGTATTTTGTGTTATTAGTGACAATAATGCTATAAACAGTAAAGCAATGAGTAATTTTTCTGATAAGAGATGCTTAAGTATTGTTTATCCTCACCCTACAGATAAAACACGCCCTATTTTTTATTTATTCGACTCTGTACACTTGCTCAAATGTATCCGAAATAACTGGCTCAATGCAAAACCAGACCAAACCCTATATTATCCTGACTCTGATAGTGGCGTTGAAACGGCAGCTGCTTTTCAATCCCTCAAAACACTTCACCAATTAGAACACGATAAAATGTTAAAGGTTGGCCAGTCTCTAAATTTAAAAGCTCTGTTTCCTACTAATATAGAAAGGCATAATATTTCATTGGCCCTTAAAGTTTTCAATTCTTTCGTAAAACAGGTCTTAATAAAATTCGGAACTAAAATTGATAAATCCAAAGACACTGCTGACTTCATGGATATAATAGTTACATGGTGGAAAATCGTTAATGTAAAAACCCCTCTTAAAGGGCAAACGCTTAAATGATGATTTTCAAGAGCTGCAGAAACTTTTCTTTCCGATAAAAAATTTCTCTTTTTGAATCAAATGTTAAACTGGCTAGAAAACTGAAAAACTAAGCCTTTTTCTAATAAATTGAGTAGTCAAACTCACAGCATTAACGCACACACTGTATGGAATGACAGAAGTTATACAGTGAACTTAAAATGAACTATGTCTTATTAGGCAAATTTCAAACAGACGATTTAGAAAATAGGTTTGGTCGCTATAGGCACCTTGCGGGGGGACAATATCATATTTCTTTGCGGCAGTTGTATGAATCAGAAAAAAGGCTCATCATTCAATCATTATTAACTCTATAATCGCGTACCTTCGGCAGTATTCAAATTAAGCAGTTTTGCGAAAATATTGATGTCCCTGACGAAATTGAAGAAAACCATTCATTTAATCCTGAAATTGTGGTAGCTGAAACCGACGTAGACGATGTCAGTGATGACATTCCGGTAATCACTTATTTAGCAGGTTACTGTTGTTATATTGCGCAAAAAGGAATTCAGTGTGAAATATGTGCGGAAAATATCATTTATAATGATGAAATCATTGTTGAAGATAATTTCACCCTGATTTAAAAGTTTAAGCCGGGGAAAATTACTTAATCCCAAGACGTTATCGTACGAATGGTTTTATATGCGTATATAATATTTAACAAAATTTTGGATGAATTTGAGGAAACTTTCTTAACAGTTCATAAGACACGTGCATTTCTAAGCCACTATATTATAAAATTTCTTTCAGATAACGGGGCACCTGTCTGTCGATCAAAAAAATTGTCATAACCTGCACAGTAAATACTCTTCTTAAAAATTATTGTGGAAAATTTAATGATCGGTTGGCAAAGCCACCTAAAAGCCATAAATTAATGACTTTTACCAAATAGACCGTATTCTTTTTATAATGGTTTTTGCTTTGAAACTTCGTTTTTCCATAATAAAATCGAATAGGGTGCGATGAAGGGCTCAGTTGACGACTGGCACCCTCTTTCAACCAAAAGCCCTTCAAAAGTTTTCAGAATAAGTGTCTTTTAAGGCTAAAGCAACGTAAAACTCATGATAGACGCAGCGGTTCATATGGTCTAGCAGGCTAGCGCGATACCTGCCTGTGGTGACGTCACGCGCGAATACCGAATCCTTATATCTCGGTGTTAACGAACAGGGGCGTTCTAGGGCACTTATTGTGATTTTGTTGAAAATCTCTTACACGGGTGAATTTTGCTGTAAAGGGGGAATACTTTTAGCCTTATTTTCAACATGGTACCAGCCGCCTATAAGTTTTGTTTAGAACATCGGCGCAGATTCAGTAAAATTTATGGAGTGATTTGGCAGCATTCGTTTAGGATACGCTGGCGTAAATCTTGAAAGGAAGCTGGCTTAGTAGAATAAATTTTCCTTTATATGTGGACACACAAAAAGAAATGTAGGAGTGGTAAATCTGGCAGTCGTATTGCCCATTCTATGGAACCTTTCCTCCAAACTTGCCGATTTGGAAATCTGTGGTCGAGACATTGTCGACCAGGCAAACCGTAGTGTGAAAGAGCTTCATCCTGTTGAAATATTATCTGGTCTTCGAGATAATGCTCATCATTGTCGATAATGTTAGTCAACAGTGTATCAACTCAAAGTACATATCTTCAGTCAGATTACCAGGTAAGAAAAGACAACCAACAATATGGTCACCAAAAATTCCAGTCCAAATATTGAGTTTTTCCGGGCGTTTTGTATGAATGTCGTGAAATAATGTGGGATTAGAAGCGGCCCAATAGCGACGAATCTGACGATTCACGGTACCGTTCAAGAAAAAAGAACACTCATCCGAAAACCAAGTATAAAATGAATAATTCAGATCATTCACCACTCGTTCACTTATCCCTTCACAAAAGTCCAGACGATAGCCAAAGGCATCTTCATTTAGATCGTGTGCCATCCAAAACATACTTTCGATTAACATGCTTATCTAAATGGCGTTGATTAAATAATTACGCTGTCCTATTAGCACATTTAAAAAGTGTAATCATTTCCACCCTCTGTGCAAACGAGTAAACCATTTTGTTAAATAACTGCACAAGCAACGATGGCCTGATATGGACAAATAAGATGAAAATCACACGTACACGAAGGTTTCTTCGCCAATACAGAAACCAACGAACACAATTTAATCACTATCAGTAACATTAAAAAGAAATTGAACTCTCACTTTTTCGTAGGTGATAATCAGATATGTGTGTTTTGTTTCTTTAACCTCGGCCTATTTCCGCGACTATGGCCAATCACCGACGCCAGGGAGCAGTTTCATCCCTACTATCCTGGAAATTTTGCCGAACTCCTGCGTTTCTGTAAGGAGAGTAGGGATATTTAACGTGCCCAACATCGCATGGACACGGGACCGACGGCTTTACGCCCCCTCTTCGAAGGGTGGAACGGACAGACATTAAACTTGCTCAAATACAATTCCAGAACCTCGGTTGATGTTAATGTTACAGTTTTTACTGAAAAAGTGAAAGAAGTACCCTGGGATCGAACCCAGTACCCTTCGGTTCAGAGGCACACGTTTTTACCCCTGAACCACCGAGGTTCCTATAATCAGATAAAACAATCAACAAGACGCGACGATATTTGTAGCAAATTAAAGAAAACACTTTCTTATCTTTAGGAGTCGATTTCTCAGTACCCACTGCTTCAAATTTAAAAAATAAGAAAACGTCGAAAATGATTTGCTACCTGGCCCCCTTTTTCATTTAAGATTTTAGTGATGGATCACACCACCGCTTAGAGGTTGGTGTTGCAATATTGAAAATAAACCTAAAAGTATTTCCCTTAAAAGCAAAATATACCTTTTCAAGCGATTTTCAACAAAATCACGATAAGTGCCTTAAAACGCAATGTTTTATTAGTAGATGTACCTACAAACTGTAAAAAAAAACAGGACGCAGCAAGTGCGTTATAGTAGCGAATTTTCATAAGAATTATACACTATTATTATACGGCATATTAGTCAAGTTAATACTTTAAACGTACACAGACCTTGAAGATCGATTTTAGAGGTCCTAGTACGCGCACATTTGAAGAATTATTTCGAAAGTGTTACCATCGATATCACTATATTATAAAAAAAAATCTTGTGCTCTAACTCCTTTTGGGAATAATGCTCAAAACTTAATTTTCTATAAAGTTAAAGAATTAAATTTTGCTATATCTGTAGATAGTGTAAGTATCTTTAAAACAAACCTGTATTACAAATTTCATTAAAGTTATACAACAGATTTCTACAAGGAAACTTAATTCATATTTAGAAAAGTAAAGTATCTGCGTAGCAGTTATTTTTCCTTATTAATCGCCAGTATGATTTCGTTTTAGTCAACCTGATCAAACCGGTTTTTTTCAATATCAATTATAACAAAATTATAATTTCAGACTCAAAGGTGGCAAACTTATTTAGGCGTTTTAAACAAAAATGAGATCTTGTTCAAAAGTTCAAAACGTATGTCAAAATAAAACACAAAAAACATACATTCATCGAGCTGGATTCGATTGCGTAACCTTATGCTTAGGAAGCAAGCGCGATGCCCCCTGCGCCATCTAGGCATACGTCAACTAACGTTTTATTTGCGTGATACTTTAGATCGGCTTGATGCCCAGGATATTATATTCAAAGTATACGTAACAATTAATTACATAATTAGTAGAATTACCATTGAAACACATTCCACGACTGTTTCGGTCTTATATGACGTCTTATGTTTAAGTTTAAAAATAAAAGAAACTATTTTAGAATGATTTTTAAAGAGACCTGGCTTGATTTTGTTTACATTTTTACTATATTATGCGACAGCGTTATATATTATATATATATATATATATATATATATATATATATATATATATATATTATATATATATATATATATATATATATATATATATATATCGCTAAAACTGTATTTAAGCCCGTTGATAAAGCTACAAATATAGTGTCTTTTAATAATTGATTGAATTCCCCAGTTAAATAGCAATCACTTGGCAAATTTTTACTTTCATGTCGTCTGTCATTTTCCATAATTGCGGCCGAGCTTTCACGATTGTTCGTTCGGGTAGTATCTTTTATGCCTGGTATGTATTTAGTTTGGTTACCGTTGATGTATGATTTATACCTGTTGTATGACTCAATCTACACGTGGCAGTTAACTACTCTGTCTGTCAGGCATTGGACTTTAACCACTAAGTCGTCTCAACGCAATGTCTTTGGGATTTTATTTTTAATTTGGAAAAAACTGTGTACCAAATTACTTAAAATTCACAACATAGGTTTATTTCCGATATTTCTAGCCACATGTAAAGTCTCATTCCAATCACTCTGATACTTACAAAAATATAGCGTTTCCAAAAAGTTTCCCCCGATTTTCCACCGAAAAACTTGAGCATAAAGGCTGATTAACGAAGTCGACCTCGGTTTTCGCCCAAATAAGATTTTTGCCAAGTTTTATTGAAATCAGTTTAGTATTTTGTAACTTATCGCTCGGATACATACATACATGTATATGTATATATATATATATATATATATATATATATATATATATATATATATATATATATATATATATATATAATTCTCAGGGCAGAAGTGCAAGAGAAGATGAAGGCTATAGCTGTTGTTTAATTGCACAAAAACAGGCGTAACATTGCAATACTGGACATAGATAACGACACAACGGCAAAAGAGGTGTAAGAGGCAATTATGGCAGAGTTAGGGAACACTAACCTAAGAGACGACGAGGTTGCAGTCACGATGTCTTCAAAAGCCAACACAAGAGGGGTCCAGTACGCGCATATACAAATGCCAATTGAAGATGCAAATTTGCTGCTGGCAAAGGAAAAACTAAAAATAGGTTGGTCCAGATGTAGAGTGGTTGAAAATATAGCCTCTCCTAAATGCTACAAGTGCCAAAGGTATGGACACGTAGCAAAAACGTGCACGTCGGAGGAGGATATGAAAGGTAAATGCCTCAAATGCGGTGATGCCGGACACTATAAAAGACTGCTCTAACGAAGCAATATGCAGAGCATGCAAGAAAAATGGACATATGGCCAACGAAATGCTGTGCCCGGAGTATAGAATCCTGATACAGAAAATGCGGAAAAGGAAAAATGGATGTGTTGGCAGAGTAGACAGGACCACCTGTTCAGGAGAACAGATGATCTTTCATAACGGCCCTAATAGCCTTAAAAATGTAATTAGTAAAAACACCAAAATAATTATTACAAGTAGGTCAGTTAAATTCTGTAATGCAGTAATGTAAACATTTCAATAAATTGGAGGTCGACATTATATGGAGCAACGTTGAAATTGTCACATTCAGCATATAAACCATAACAAACGAATTTGTAAGACAGACAGGAATGTTTAGTCATCAAGGTTAAGAATCAAAATATGTCATTGTTGGTAAATATAAAGCAGATTTATTGTAGTAAGTAAGGTATAGTTAATTAAACTCCGTTCTAGAATGTAGGCGGAAATGTATATCGTTCATTTTAAATAAGCTGCTGAAATGTAGTCGGGTAAATAACGCCGCGATTATTTAATTATATAAACACTGTTATTAATTAATAGTCAAAGATGATAATACTTGAGTAAGTTCTATTATTCCATTTTTTATATATCATATTGTTAATATTATTATGTTTATTAAGTTTTGTGCTTTAATATCGTTATCAATATACCGTTATCTATGTCATAACATATGTGCTTCGTTCCTACATCTTTTATTCTGATAATTCACCCTCCGCTTCCATAAACACCACCAATACACAACGAAGGAGAAAAGAGGTAATAGAACTGGTTACACGTGAAGCTCAAAATGAAGGTACTTCAAATTAATACAAATAGAAGTCGTCCCCCACACGACCTGGCACTAACTACCGCCAGAGACACCAATGCCGATATGATAATCATCAGTGAACCAAACCTGGGAGCAATAAAATATAGGCAAGACTGGATATTCGACAGGAAACTGGACTCTGCCATAAAAGTCCTAAACCCGAAAATAGTGGTTCAAGGTCAAGGCTGGGGCCATGGTTTCTCGTATGTAACTACACCAACATTAGAAGTGTACAGCGTGTATGCCTCCGGGAACAAGGATATTGAGCAGCTTGAGAGGACTCTTAACGAGGTAGAAAGTCGTTTGAGGCTGGGAAATCGGGCAACCATCGTGGCAGGCGATTTCAATGCGAAGACACCACAGTGGGGCATGGACTTTACAGATGACCGAGGCCGGAAAATGACTGAGTGGATCGCAAACAACGATCTCTGCATTTTGAACAAGGACGATGAACCAACTTTTCAGAGGCAAGACTACACTTCCATCTTGGACCTCACCTTGTGCACCTGTGATGTACAACGCAGAACTATCTCCTGCGAGGTCAGCAAAAATGAATCGCTGAGCGACCATAACTACATAATGTTTGAAATCGCTGAACAGAAGAGGGCCCAAAGAGGTCACAAACAGTCCAAGGGTTGGCAGATAAAGAAATTGGACAGACCAAAGCTTCAGCGTATGATAGCCGAAACAGCTGAAAAAGAACTGCTACCTTCGGCAGAAGCCTTTTCTGCACTGCTTGGTCAGTTTTGTGACAAGGTCATGCCGCGCAAAACCAAGATGAGAAAGCCACCAGTATACTGGTGGAGTAACAGCATTGCTGAGATGAGAAGAGAATGGGTCCTTAAAAGAGGGAAATATACAAGGAATACCAGAAGAATCCCACCACAAGAGAAACAACGCCTCTGCGAAGAATATAAAAATGCAGAAAAGGCGCTAAAATCCGGTATTAGAGACTCCAAAAGGGCCAGTTGGAAAGCAGTGTGTAACCAGGTCGACAAGGACATCTGGGGAGACGGATATAAAATCGTCATCAAAAAAATGTTTGGATACCCGTTGTGTACGATGTCGATGCCCATGGTGGAGAGTGCTGTCGACCGTCTCTTCCCTACCCACGACCCAGTAGTGTGGCAGCGGGTGCGCGACGGTGGAACTACAAGTTTCACACCTGAAGAACTGTTAGTAGCCGTCAAAAAGCTTAAAATAAATAAGGCACCTGGACCAGGATACATCCCTTCAGAGATACTGAAAGTAGTCGCGGAGGAAAGACCAGACCTCATCTTGTCTGTCTACAACCACTTGGCAGCCGAAGGTTACTTCCCGACAAGGTGGAAACAGGCCAGACTAGTGCTGATACCCAAAGCGGACGGACTGTCGCGGAGACCCATCTGCCTGCCCGATATAGAAGGCAAACTATATGAACACCTCATATTGGCGAGACTGAAGAGAGAGATTGAACGAACAGGAGACTTGGCAGAGAGACAATACGGCTTTAGAGTGGGCCGACAGACTGCGGACGCTATCAACGAAGTATCAACCATCGCCAGTGAGGCCGCTGCCTAGTACTATACTACTATACCGAAGACTTTGTGCACTGATAACTTTGGATATTAGAAATGCTTTCAATAGCGCGTCGTGGCAGAAAATACTGGAAGAACTAATAATGCGAAGAATCGACGAAGGTTTGATCAAAATTATAGCATCATACTTGTCAGAAAGAGAAATAATCCTGGAAGCTGGGGCTGTAACGAGTAGGCGAATGAGCAGTGGCGTTCGCAGGGTTCGGTACTTGGGCCCACACTGTGGAACTTGCTGTACGATGGACTGCTGAGGATGGCGCTACCCGCGGGGGTGACTCTTGTAGGCTTCGCAGACGATGTGGCTGTGGTAGTGGTTGCCAATACCAAAGAGCTACTTATGAGCACGGCAAACAAGGCACTGAAAAGCGTGACAGCTTGAATAGGAGCGAAACGACTCGAACTGGCCCCTGAAAAGACGGAAGCAGTCATACTTACACCTAAGAGGAAAATGGCTCCCATCCAATTTATTGTAGAGGGAAGCAAAGTATTGCCAATACCTAGGGGTTTGGCTGGACACCAAGCTAACGTTCGCTGAGCAGGTTAACCAAGTGGCTCAGAAAGCCGAAAAGACAGTTGTTGCCCTAACTAGACTACTACCCAACATCGAAGGTCCCAGGGCATCAAAGAGGAGACTGCTAATGGGCGTCGCAATGTCGCAGATATTGTATGCTACCCCACGTGGCACAGTGTCATTAAAAACAAAAAGCTTGTACAGAGACTCACAATGGTGCAGCGAATACTCTCCATTAGAATGTGTAGCGTCTATAGGACAATTTCAGCAGAGGCTGCGGCTGTGATTGCAGGAGTGCCACCAGTGGAGCTGCTCATCCAGGAGAGACAAGAACGATATGGCGGTCTAACACGGGAAATTGCTAGGTATCAACTGATGACTAGATGGGAGACGAAATGGGAGAACAGCACGAAAGGCCGCTGGACCTGGAGGATTATTCCAAATATTAGAACCTGGAGTGAAAGAAATCATGGAGAAGTGAACTACTTCTTGGCCCAAGCACTGTCGGGCCATGGCTGTTTTGGCAAGTACCTGTACGAGCGAAGGAGGAGGGATACGGAGTCTTGTGACTACTGCGGGGCGATTGACGATGTAGAACACACTCTATTCACCTATCCAAGATGGGATAATGTCCGAAAGGAATATGCTCAAGCCAAGAGGGAAACGTCAAATCTATGGCGAGGAGCTTGCTGGAATCCCAGGAATGCTGGAACCTAGTGCACACAGTGGTACGAAAAATTATCGAGACTAAAGAAAGGGAGACCAAGAGATGAAGAAGGAGGCAAGGCAGAAAAGAAATGTCTCTAAGGAAATATAAAATATACGAATAATATAAAAATAGATATATCAAGATTATTAGTGGAGACACATACTAGTTTCGCTCTTATTTGAGCTCATCAGTGTGTTATACCAGCAATAATTAAAACATATCTAAATTAATTCGCTTAACGTAGCTACTGACATCTAGAACGAAACAATGAACTTTGTCTGTAAGACGACTCCGGTACAAATTCTGTACGTGAGATATATCTATTTTTATATTATTCGTATATTTCCTTATAGGTATATAGTGGCATGGCTGACGATTTTAAAGATCGTTTGTGGTTGTACGGCAGCACCTGACGTACAGAATTTGTACAGAAGTAGTCTTACAGACAAAGTTCCTTGTTTCGTTTTAGATGTCAGTAGCTTGTACATCTCACGTTGCGTTCAGAATTTGGCTACGTTAAACCAATTAATTTAGATATGTTTTGATTATTGCTGGTATAACAGATTGATGAGCTCAAATAAGAGCGAAACTAGTATTTGTTTCCAGTAATAATCTTGATACATCTATTTATATAGATTATATATATATATATATATATATATATATATATATATATATATATACAAACAACTTTTAACGGACCTTAGTTTTGTGCTCTAGGAACCCAAATTCGCGCTCATCTGAAGAAATTTTTTCAATAGCTTTTCGTCGTGACCTCTCTATTAGCGAATTTTTCCTACTGAAAATTCGCTAAACTAACCTACAAGGTAAGTCGATAACTTTTCAAACCTTTTAGTTTTGTTAAAAATACACTCGAATTATACCGATGGGCAGATTCGAGCAATCCAACGAGCCACTGCCACAACAAAAATGGTCATGACGTAACGTATATGTAGCTATCCATTATTAATTTCAGTAAAATTGGGCAGTTAAAGTATATGCGTTGGTATACTTATTCAACGCAATTGTTATTCTATAGGTGAGTAACAACAAACTGCAACCTACTGGCATGGTTACGTAGTTTGACCTAGTCTTTTAACTAGCATGAAGATGTTACGTAGCGGAAATGCGGTGCAGGAGACGCTATTTCCTTTGTTAAACGTCATATTTTTCGACCTACATGTGCTACAGAATCTAACATAAAACATTCTGGATATCTAATACTTAGAGTAACATTTTACCATTTACTTCCAATTAACCTACAAAGAGATTACTCAGTATATGTTACGTATAGTTAAAATAATCGGCAACTTTCATATTGTATCCAGAAAAAATGCTGTTGTTTGGATTGTGAAAAAATAAAATAAAGGATTGTAGAATAAAGCAAACTATATTACAGAAATTATGAGTTGAAATATATCAAGGGAGCCGCTTTAGCGAAGTACTTACGTTACTTAATTAGCAACGTCAGATACGGCCAGTTTCTAGATCGGTGACCGGTTTGAAATTTAATCTGGGCCTGGTGAAATTCGACTTTAATATCCACAGTAGTTGATAGGGCAGTTCGAGAAATACTAAAAAGACCTTATGAATGTCTTACTATTGCAGACAAAACATATTATTACATAATATTATTATAATATTTTTACACACAAATTTTACAGCATCGGTGGTTCACTGGTAGGTAAAAACCTGTGCTATGAAGCCAAGGGTTCGAATCCCACTAGAAGGAGATCATTATACTTTTTCAGCTGTAGAGTGCGATATTAGGCACACTAAAGATTTATACCCTTCTCACCGAAATGGTAGAGCTTGACAAAATTCCCAGGACAGTGAAGAGGGACTGCTCACGCGTCGGTAAGTTTAAGAGTAATAGGCCACAGTCGCGAAAATTGGCCGACGTTCAATAAACGAAATACTGTAGAATACACAAATTTTAAAATTGTTAAACAATAAACAGAAAATGGTTACAGCTGAAGTTAGGCGCATACACTGTGGAGAACTCTTGAAGACGCTGCAAAAAATATTAGATGAAACGGCGGTTGTTTAAAAATTACTGGGTACCCAGGAATCGTGATTGTGTTGAAAATCGCTTGAATAGGTACATTTTGCTTTCAAGGGGAGAGACATTTAGTTTTATTTTCAACATTGCAACATCAACCTCTAAGGGCTGGTGCGATCCACCTCTTATATCTTAAATGAAAAGGGGGGCAGGTAGCACATCATTTTAGAGCTGGTGTAAATCTCTTTTCAACGTTTTCTTTTTTTTCTCGTGATTTTCTTTAAAAAAAAATCACTTATGAGGAGATCCCGACTTTTGAATTAAAAAAAAATTCTTCATGTTAGCGCCCCTAGAGCACATATCGCAGGTCAGTTTTCATTTTTATACGTATATATATATATATATATATATATATATATATATATATATATATATATATATATATATATATATATATATATATATATATATATATATATATATGTCGCCATGTACCAAAACATTGGTCTGTAGGTTTAAAGACAAAAAAGTTATGGGCATTTAAAGAAAAAAAATTGGAGCTTTCCTCAAAACGTCAAAGTCGCGATTTGAAACGTCAAAATTGGCAATATTTTGGCAAAGAACCTAAAACAAATACGGATTATGAAAATTAGAAAATGTTGCAAGAAGAGCGTTCTGCAAACACTTAAGTTTCAGCTTCAACTATTATTGTCCTTCATTTTATAAAAATATTTACAGAAAATTCATTTCAAATAGACCCTTTCTCTGATGCGCTGGCTGTAGGTTTAGTTAAGGTGTGGCTTTGGCTGTAGGTTTAGTTAATTTTATGGTTTATCGGTCTATAATTTATAATTTTTAACAAATTTTCGTAGAAAAAAATCGTTAATAAGGAGACCGCGACTTTTGAATTTTAAAAAGATTTTTTCAAATGAGCGCAAACTAGGCCCCCTTGAATCCCATATCCGTGTTTACTTTCAGTTTTTATCCGTTTGCATATAATATACAAGCTGACGAGTTTCTACGGCAAAGCTCAACATGATTATTATTATACAAGATAATAGAAAAAAATTGTATACGTGAATTATAGGGTGTCTTAAGATGCATCTTATAAAAATATTTTGACAATCACAGGGTGGTCCATAAGTCGTTGGTGATCCCTACAATTGTTTTTTTCGAACACCCCTATATTATTGCATTTTTTATCGAAATATGATGCATGTTTGTAAGAAAAAAAAATCAAGACGCAGTAAGTGCATTTAGGTAGCGAATTTTCATTAAATCCTTCAAATTTCACTGGCTCAATTTTATATTAACCTAAGGTTTGTTGGCTAAGAAACCAGTTTTCTCGGAAACATTGTAAGTTTATTTTCGGAAAATGTTTGCACATTTTCAAACAATAAGTAATTTAAATAAAATATGGTACATTGTTTCTACTACATAGGCTATACCGGTAACCAGATTGAGGCCTGCTTGCATTAGAGAGACATATTTGCTTTTAAACACATTTTCATGAAAATTCACTTCCATAACGCACTTGCTGCGTCCAGACTTTTTTCAATTTGAAGCAGTGGGTTCTGAGAAATTGGCTCCTAAAGATAAGAAAGGGGTTTCTTCAATTTGCTAGAAATATCGTCGCGTCTTGTTGATTGTTTTATCTGATTATCACCTACGAAAAAGTGAGACTTGAACTTCTTTTTAATGTTACTGATAATGATTCAATTGTGTTCGTCGGTTTCTGTATTGGCAAAGAAACCTTAGTATACGTGTGATTTTCATCGCAGTTATACATAGGGTAAAAAGTGGAAACATGGGCAGTTTAAACTGTTCCGAAAAGGCGAACGTTCAATTTAGTATTTTTGAGATCAGGCTACTTGAGTTCCCCGTGGTCTATTGGTATTTGCATTGTACCTCATCGTATATTTATAACTTAAGTAGATGTTTTTAAATGCGACTTTATAACAGTCTAAGTGATCTTTTCTTTGTGAGACATTCCAAATGATACTAAAAATTACTGAGACCGCTATCAAAACTAGTATTGGGATTTTTTAAAAGTTTTTGGCGGTATTCGGTTATTAGAAGTAATAACCGTTATCTGAAAAAAAAAAACGGTTATCATTGATCTTAATAACCAAGTGACTAAAACCGACCAACCGGTCGATTTAGCATACGATAGTCGGCTAAATGATCGATCGATTGAGAGGTTTAAATCGACCGAGTAAACGTTTGAATGAATGACCGATTAAACGTTTGAATGGCTGCCCGAGTAAACGGTAAAATAAACTATAACGGATTTTTACCATGTACCAGCAGGATTATTAAAAGTTTGAATATTATTTAATTTAAAAGCTCCTTGATTGTCACAATAATACAAAATTGATTATATCGAGAGCAAAAGGTGATAAAAGTGTGTTTGCTGCTTATAAAAAGTTTGTTTTAATTTCATGCAATAGCTCATACATTCAGACAAAAGTATTTTAGGAAACTTCAAAAGAAAATACATTACCACCAGCTTTGAAAAAGTTCGAATAGAATCACTGAATACAATTTATTATTTCAGTCACGAAAAGCTAAGACATATTTCTACATAAAAGCTACAAAATCTTTGGCTGAAAACATGGGCACGTTCCCAATGAATCATCCTTCAGAGACGCTGAAAATAACAGAGGAACAATGACAAATCTTGTCTTTTATTCTTTCATATAATTTTGACGTCTGGGTTATTGGAAAGTATAAAAAACAAACAAAAATATTCGCTGTTTATTCAGCTTTGAGCTTTTCTCATGGATTTCCTTGTAACTCTCCATAAAACTTTGACTTTAATATCATTTGAGATAAAATAGATTAAAATCGATATGATGTTTAAATAACTATTTTATGAAATATTAGAACATGCTGTTATGAAATAGTAATAGAAAAAAATTCTGGACCCAGCAAGTGCGATATGGTACTGAATTTTCATAGAAACATTTTTTTAATGCTTTTTAACTTTTTTCCTGTTTAACATGGAGATCTAAATTTTGGTATATAGTTTACTTTTTATAACGTAAACCCATGTATCAAATTTGGTTATTTTCGGAGATATATAAAACCTATAAAATTTTCCCGAAAAACCTGGTCCGATTTTCCTGGTTAACGAACTCATTCAAGCCACTCATAAAAGGAAGGTACCTGCCAAATTTCATCAAAATCGGTCTATTATTCTTTAAGTGATACATACATAGATAGATACATATATATATATATATATATATATATATATATATATATATATATATATATATATATATATATATATATATATATATATATATAAATTGAAAATAACCCCGGATATGGGTTCTAGGAGTCCTAGTTCGCGCTGATAAAAAATAATTAAAATTCAAAAGTCGGGATCTCCCCATTAGTGAATTTTGTTTAGGAACATTCACTAATAAAACCAATAATTGATCAGAGAGAATTAATACCACCACATCAGTTTGTTTTTATAAAAAAAGTAATCAAACATAGAAAGTGCATTTGATCACAAATTGAATAGAAGTAATTAAAAACAGAATAATGTCTGTTTCATATGATTTTCTGATGTGACAATGGGAGGAGGCGTGGAATAGTGGTCTTGTTTACAAACTACCAAATAGCTCAAATTTCCCAAATATAGAAGAAGAGCAGACAAAATCGAAATTGGACGTATGTGACATTTAGTAGAGATTGCAACTTGATTTAGCACATATTCGAACAGTGTTCTAGTACTACGTAGGTATCGTACAAACTTAAACTCTGGATATATGTAAGTTTAAACAAGACCACGTTTATGATTTTGTTGTCAAAATTTAACATTTTTTAGGTTAGTTGAGAATCAATTCAACATTATTATATTATCAACTAGGCTTCGAAATATCCTTGACAATATCCCGTATTGATATTTAGATTAAATTGTAATGTTTACTGCTTAACCTAAAAAATTCGTTGACTGTCACTAAGGGCACAGTGGAAAAGCGAAAGTAAGCTCAAAGCGGAAGGCTTTTCACTTGGCCTTGGTGTATATTTTTTGACAAACAATTTTAATTAACAACAGTATGAATAATAATAAATATTGGTATTGTTATTAAAAAATGTGCATTATCCATTTGTAAAATTTTATTGCCATGAAATAAACAAAAAATAATAATTAATTCATGCATTTGACATATTTCCTTCGTACCATATTTTTAAGAGATTTTAATGCCCTAAGCAAAGGCTTGTTGCGTATTTATTATTTCTATTCTAGCCCATACAACCGACAAACTACAACAGCCATTTGATATCGCCGTAAACAAATCATTTAAAACTGCATTTGAAAAAGCAGTTGACAAGAAACAGAAAAAAAGTCATAGAAGAAGATTAAGCCAGTTTTGAGTAGCAAAACTTGTAAAAAGTCTGGACGGAGCAAGTGCAATATGGAAGTGAATTTTCATTAAAATGTTTTTAATAGCAAATATGTCTCTTTAATGCAAGCAGGCAACAATCTAGTTACCGGGATAGCCTATGTAGTAGAAACAATGTACCATATTTTATCAAAATTACTTATTGCTTGAAAATATACAACAATTTTCCGAAAATAAACTTACAATGTTTCCAAAAAAACTGGTTTCTTAGCCAAAAAACCTTAGGTTAATAGCAAATTGAGTTTTTCTTAGCCAACAAACCTTAGTTTAATGGCAAATTGAGTTATTGAAATTTGAAGGATTGCTCAATGGTGCCAGACCAGACCACATGTGGACGACATTCTAGTGGTCTCGTCTGGCACCATTGTGCAGCCCCATCTGTTCCTGAACTGGTTGAACAGCTTACATGTCAACATCAATTTTACAATGGAGCTCGAGGTAGAGTCGTCAATCAACTTCTTAGACCTCAGACTACAAAGAAGAGGCAACTCCATAGAGTTTGATATCTACAAAAACCCACTCAGACCGACCACCTTATCCCGTACAGGTCTTGTCATCACATGTCACAAGATGGCTTCTATAAGATTCTTGGTCGATAGATTGTTTAGAATCCCATTGTCTAGGGAGAATTTCGAAAAAGACCTAAATCTTATCAAACAGTTAGCTGCCAATAATGAATATCCACTGAAGCTAGTGCACAAGTTAGTCAAAAATAAAAAGCGCCAGTTGTTAAGGTCAATGAGTTCAAGTCTGCCTCCGAAACAATCAGAGAGACTTTCATATTTTCCGTTTACTTTTTGTGACCCCATCACCAATACTGTTACAAGAGCATTCAAGAGAGAAATTGTCAAGTTCTCGTTTAGGTACACAAACATTGTAAAAAGCCTGTTTATCCAGAATAAAGACAGTGTCCCAGTTCTCAAGAGGTCCGGTGTTTATTGTTTAAAATGTGGTGAACCCGATTGCAACACGGTCTATGTCGGCAGGACAGGGAGAGCATTGCGTTTAAGGATTTCTGAACACCTCAGAAGGAGAAATCAACCTTCAACACTTCAATTTTTGGTTGTTATTTAAGAGATTCAAGCCACCCTTTCAGCAAAGAAAATGACGCAAAAATTCTTCACCCCTCTAATTTTGGTATTGAACAGTTCTTTGTTGAAGAGATGGAAATTTATGAACATATCAATTGTTCGAATAAAAATGTGTTAAATGTGTCCAATACTGTTAAGGGAGCGGAAGATAATTTGGGATAACTTTTATAAATTGGATAATACAGACGTGGTAACGATCTAACAAGTTTTAATAATAAATCAAAATCAACAACTCTTAAAACGAATTTAATTAAATGAAAAACCAAATCTCTACATTATAAGTTTAACAAATGAATTTAAAAACCAAAATCCCTCACCAATAATAATAATCTTACTAGTTTGTTAATACACTCGATTAATATTTTCAAACACCTATATTTATAAACTTACTTGTACTACATTATCAACAATACGTAAACATCATCAGTGAGCCTTCCTCAGTATTGCACTCTGCAATTCTAACTTGTTTATTATTTATATAAACATGTAATATGATGATTTCACTGTCAATAATTATAACATCTATGTGATCTACTTAATTAGATAAAACATTACTTTAATTTCTAATAGCGAATTTTGTATTTTAATTATAAATTTAAATAATATTAAAATATATTTCCACCTCTATGGGACGCCCTCCTGGATAGCTTTCTGTTCCATGAACATACTGCCGAATCAAAGGGAATGACGTCTCTCTGGATAGCTATGAACTGAATGCTGATGTTATCTTGGCATAAATTTAGCCCTAATTCTGATAATTGAACTAATGTTAATATATATCTATACAACCCTCGGGACACCCTCCTGGATAGATTTCTGTTGCATGAACATACTGCCGAGTCAAAGGCATGATATCTCTCTGGATAGCTATGACCTGAATGTTTAATTTACCTTGACATAAGTTTGGCACTAACTATAAGAATTGAATTAATATTAATATGTATACAACCCTTGAATGATAGTCGGAATAATGATAATTGAAATAATATGAATATGATATTCGGAATAACAATTGAAATAATATTAATATGTAACAACCCTAGGTATGATAATCGGAATAATATTAAAATATATGAACATTTTGTCTCGATGATACAGTCTTGGGAGATGGATATTCTGCCATACTGCTTCATCGTAAATTCTTCCCTTTGGCCTTTACATATACTTGCAATTCTAGATTCTTGTGGGTTGATGAACATTCATGAGTTTCTAGTGTACAGTTGCTTGCAGATTGTCGACTTGACTTTCTGGTGATGGATTGGACACGTGGTTTTGTTTTCCCTCTGGTATATCTCATCTATTATGCAGTTGTGGTTGCTTTCCATGCTTCTTACCATGGCTGGTTCTCGGAGATTAGGATGCTGCTTGTGAGTTCATTGTATGTTATTTCTGTCCTTGTGAAGTAACTGTACAGATGATTTGAGGAATTTTCTGCTTTGCTTGCAGAACTCTTCCAACTCCACAAAACACAGCCTCGCCGACCCTGAACGTTTTGGAGTATTTCTTATTTTAAACTTGACTTGAGTACGCAGCGGCCATTGTTTGGTTAATACCATGTGCCCGGCGTGTACTCTCTCCTTGAATTTCCATTTATACCTATGCTTCCATTGGCGAAAATATACCTCGTACCCAGCGTCCCAACAATATTGCTGAGTTTGTTTTGTTGGTAAGCCTCCCATTATTGCTGGATGGCCCTTGTATGATATGTGGCCTCTGCCCCTTTTAGCTCGTACCTGAATCGGACCTGCATACTCCATCCCAGTGTGTGTAAATACCTGGGTGGTTGTACCTCCTGCTGTTCGCAATTTACCCATAAATTGTTTTGCTATTTCTTCTGGATGGCCCTTGTGTAATTTGTGGCCTCTTGCCCTTTTTAGCTCGTAACTGAATCAGACCTGTATACTCCACTCCAATGTGTATAAATACGTGGGTGGTTGTACTTTTTTCTGCTTTACCCATCAACTGTTTTGCTATTTTTTTCTGGATGGCCCTTGTATAATTTGTGGCCTCTGCCCTTTCTAGCTCGTACCTGAATCGGACCTGCATGTTCCACTCCAGTGTGTGTAGATACCTGGGTGGTTGTACTTCTTGCTGCTGCTCGCAATTGACTCATCAATTGCTCTGCTATTTCTTTATTAGAAGCATCGGTGAAACCATGAATTCATCCATAGTTTGCGAACTTTCAGCTTGGCTTCGATTACCACTGGCGATAGCCGCCCTAATGGGTTAAATGAGTTGGCTATTGGCGATAATATTTCCCTTATTGTTACATTTTCTGCATGTTTTAAGTCGTTTCCATGTGACTGTATATTCCCTTGGTGTCCAGTAGATACCAAGCGATTTGACTGCCCCATTGGCTGGCAGCTGCAATACTTTTTCTTTTTGCAATTCTTTCGGCAATTTTGCAATAATCTGTAAATTGTTGCTGGACCATTTACTTAAATTGAACCCACCTGATCTGATAATTTCGTTGAGTTCTGTCGGAACTAACGCTGCTTCTTGCTCTGATTAGGCTCTAGATTTAAGATTATCCATATAACAATCTTCGTTTCTATTGGAATTTTTTCCTGCTCGTTGCTGGCTTCTTCTGCCTCTTGTACCTCTTTACTTAAATTGAACCCACCTGATCTGGTCATTTCGTTGAGTTCTGTCGGAAATAACGTTGCTTCTTGCAAGCTCCAGATAGAAGCTTATCTAAATAAAATTTTAAATTGAATCTTTACTGCTCGTCTCTGGCTTCTTCTACCTCTGGTACCTCGTCTTCGAATCGGACTTCAACTGTGTATTTTTTATCTTTACTTTTTGACGCTGTTTTTGTGTAGAAGTTCTCAAGTTTTGAATCTATTACCTTCTGGAATAGTTCTTGGAATACTGTCCGTTCCTTGTATTTGCCTGTGAAGATTGATATTTTTATTTTTGGCAGTTTGATGAAGGGTAACCTAACTTGCCATGAACAGCGGCGTGTTGGTTTATTAAGTGCTTTTAACAGCTTGTCAATGGCATTATCGTACCATTGCCTTAGCCTCAAATGTGCTTCATCTTGAATTTCTGATTCTATTATTCTATTTATATCCATTATGTTGTCTTCTATTTTTTTCCATTGCCTATCTAATATTTCTATCATGATTTCATAACTGACACGTATATCGTCATCGTCCATCATTTCTGCTTCTTCTAATTTTTGGATAAATTGGTTTACCCGAAATTTTAGTTCTCTCGAACGTCTTGTGATTTTTATTTTTAGTTCCTCCATTTTGCTTCCTTAATTTTATTTGATTTAGTATTTGTAGTTTATTGTTACCTTGTCTGATTTGTAGTTCTTTTTGATTTGGTTTTTTTGGTCGCTTGTGACCTATATTTTGCCTTTAACCCAGTATTGGTGCTTTTTGTAGACGCTTGTGTCCCTGATTGCTTTAAATTTGACCCTGTATAGGTGCTTGTTTTGGAAATGCCCAAGTATAGGTGCTTTCCTGGACGCTTGTGTCCTATATTTGACTCTATATAGGTGCTTGCTTTGGAACTGACCTTATATTGGTGCTTTCCTGGATGCTTGTGTCCTTATTTGACCCTGTATAGGTGCTTGCTTTGGAACTGACCTTATATTGGTACTTTCCTGGACGCTTGTGTACTATATTTGCTTTGGATTTGGACGTTTGTGTCCTATATTTGCTTTGGATTTGGACGCTTGTATCCTATATTTGCTTTTACCTAAAATGTAAAAAGGTATTTGGAGACTTGCGTTAAAGGATGTTTGATCAGGATAGTTGATTCTAAATTGAGAATTTTTTTTAGTGTGCACTGTATCACCAATGGCACTGGTTACTTCGTCGAAGGACCACATTAAGGGAGCGGATGATAATTTGGGATAACTGTTATAAATTGGATAATACAGACATGGTAACGATCTAACAAGTTTTAATAATAAATCAAAATAAACAACTCTTAAAACGAATTTAACTAAATTAATTTAAAACCAAATCTCTACATTATAAGTTTAACAAATGAATTTAAAAATCAAAATCCCTCACCAATAATAATAATCTTACTAGTCTGTTAATAGTCTCGATTAATATTTACAAACACCTATATTTATAAACTTACTTGTACTACATTATTAACAATACGTTAACATCATCAGTCAGCATTCCTCAGTATTGCACTCTGGAATTCCAACTTGTTTATTATTTATATAAACATGTAATATGATGATTTTACTGTCAATAATTATAACATCTATGTGACCTACTTAATTAGATAAAATATTACTTTAATTTCTAGTAGCGAATTTTCCTATAACTGTTTTTTAATTATAAATTTAAATAATATTAAAATATATTTCCACCTCTATGGGGCGTCCTCCTGGATAGCTTTCTGTTCCATGAACAAATACAGACGTTACACGTTTCTCAACCTTATACAGTTAACTAGGAGATCACCAATCCACACATCATTCAAATAGACAATGAATTGCCTCTATGAGATGGTTTGCCCCGTGGTTCCCAGACCTGTCATTTGCTTTTTATGTCCTTGCATTTTCAAATCGATATATCACTACTATCAGTTGTCAGTTGTCATTTCCGTTCTCGGTTTCGAGGACGATCGCGCGCCGTGCTGTTTTGGTCTTACCATGTGAGTCGTCACTAGAGACGCCTGTTTCAATCTTAATTCCACAGGCTACAACAAAATTTCGTTCTTAATTTTCAATAAAAGTTGCTCCCTTACGGGTTTGTAACACCTCTGGCTCAGTGGGTCCAACCTGCTACAACAGATGAAGCGTGTCCCTTGGGTATCCAACTGTATAGTTTTCTAGTGCTGTTCAACATTGGACAAGTAAGTAAGAAATATCGCTATTTTGACGTTTTCATGTTTCATAAAGAGATATAAAAATAATTCACTTAGGTTTTCACTCTTGCTCGGACAATAGGTTTGATATTCTCTGAAAGTTTCTTCTCAGCTGCATGGCTTGCTAGTGTTTGTGCTGTCTGCTTTGCTTCTATTATTACCTTCAGCTTAACTTATAAAAAACCCTTCTAAAGGGTAGCTTTTTGAGACTTTTTAAGTTTTTAGGAGTTTTTAAATTCAGATTCATTGTAAGTGTTGATTTTCAGAACAAAACTAGCTTTTCTTACAGCTCAATTTAACTTGTGTTTGTATTTTGTTGCATGTAGTAGTGTATGACTTTGTACTTGTAATTTTTGATAGCTGTGTAGTTAGACAGGTTGTAATCTTTTAACTTTTGACTTAGTGTTGAGGTTTAATTTTATGTCGCCTCATTTTTGTCTTTTTATATTGTGTTCTGTAATGCACCCTTGCAGAAGTAGCCTACCGGAAAACTCAGTTTTTCTGACAAGCCTTTTATAAAATTCTAGATTCCCCTGAGGATAACCGGTTAAAAAGGTCAAAACGCGCCGGGAAAAGGAATAAAGAAATTGTTAAAGAGCCTTTTTATTCAACACACCCAAAAGATTATTTCTTGGAAACTCCTCTTCAAATTAAATACGTCAAACAATACATCTAAATACATATATTAAAAATAGTTCTGCAAATTGAATTATAACTTCCACATATCTGTGATAACTTATTCTCTTCAGAAAGGCATTCTCATGGAATGAAACGTTACAGTACTCGAGTTTTATTGAAAAACTATCAATTTTCATCAAATCACACCTTATTTATCCCCTACCCCCTGATGCGCTCTTACCCAAAAACAATTCGAAGCGTTCCTTTGTTGGGTGCTAATTGGATACCAAATTTGAAGATGATGCCTCAATTCGTTCGAAAGTTATATTGCACCTATTAACAGACAGACCTCCATGCCGACAGACCTTCACGCAGACAGACCGGCAGACAAAAAATGTTTGTTCCAGAATCAAGTTTTCTATATGTTTTGAGACTTTTTACGCCGTTTTAGCTAAAAAAATCGAAATTTTTGTGAACAATATTTCACCCCTACACATTCATTCATTCATTCATTCGTTACGTGGCATCGATTCTTCTCGATACATCGGGGGGAAACATCGATGTTTGTGATGAATCGGAAATATAAAATTTGAAAGTTAAAACTTTTAATTAAAGGAATGTTAGGTATAAAATTCATCGAAAATATATCATATTTTTCCAAATGTATAAATAATAAAATAAAAAAATAGTTTATTTTCTACTAAATTCCCATACAAAATAATATAAAAATAAGAATGTAAATCCCAATATTTTTTGTTGTATATTGTGTAAACACAGGATTGTGCTTAGTCGTCTACCCTTAAGTCTGCTTATTGATGATTTGGAGCTTGTGCGCATTTCCGAGATGTTTTCATCTCAAACAAAAATTTGTTACGCTAGGTTCATACACTCACGAATCGCGAAATCGCCGCGAAACGTATCCCTATTGGTTTATTTTAAATAGTATCCTAATATTATTTAAAATAGACCAGTAGGAAATAGTTTCGCAAATCGCGAGTGTATGAACCTAGCTTTATTGTACAATTGATATATCGAGAAAAATAGATGTATATCGAATATCCCTAGTTAGTGCTTAGTGAAAATTGATGCGTAACATTATATAAATTTAATTAAAAACAAATGTTTCTGCAAATTGAAATGTTATTAGCCGGATCATTTCAATCAGGGTACTTACTGCCGTTGGTGCATTTTTAACTCGAAAGCTTTCACTTATTTAAAATCAGATAATATTTTGGTATAAACCTGTTTTACTATTTATACTTAAACATTTTATTCACTTGTGTCTCTAAAAGGAACGTAGGAAATTTGAGAGATATGAATAAGTATCTGTTAGGCTGAAATTTTCTGTATTTACCACATAAAAATCCAGTTTAAGAGAGACCGCAGCAGGTAATATAGATAGGTTGTCATCAAACAAGTCTACGTTAAAATATGTGTTTTATTACACTACGTGAATGTGTTTGAAAATGCAAACAGGTGCGAGTGATTGGTCCCCTCAGAACAGTGAATACAATAGAGATTTGTAACTTGTATAGCAAATAATTGTCACGAGAACGACAGATTTAGTAATACTGTTAACCATTCCAGTGCAGATGACACGCTGCAATTTCGCTAGTAGCTCTTTTCGCGCTAACTGGAGCAACAACTAAGGTCTCCAAAACGTGATTAGATTTAAAAGTTTATAACACTTTAGCGCTTCCTCTCGTCATATAACGTAAGATTGAGAAGAATACGTTATTAGAAAGTAATATGCGAAATCAACGTTTAATAAAAAGTTAAACTTTTGAAAGAACTAAAATCTCTGAACTGATACAAAAGTTATAAAATATTTTTTCCGCCCACATTTGAACTTGTAGATCTATTATTGTGAGAAAGTTACAACTCTTTTTGCCACTAAAGACATAGATTCTTAATAAGGAAGTTAATTTTACTACTGGCAACATTTTATTACCAAAGATAAGGCAGGGGACATTTTTGTGTTATCAAAATTATGAAAGTTGTAGCTAAAAATTAACGCTATAAAAACAGATATATACCCCAGTTGAACATTGTCCCCATGCCTAAATAACCATATTAAACCATATTTCTATTTTCTTCATTAAGAAAGCAGCTCTTAAAGTTATAAAACTTATTAATCTTAAAATGTTTTATTACATACTAAATAAAAAAATATCTACCTGTTTTGACATTTTTATTGTAAATTCATTTAATCTTGTCAAGTCCTCATACTGTCCTGGTAAAAAATAAAACCTGGAACTGACACATCCGCAACATACACCTGTTTTTGATAGTAATAGAAATGTTTATCGAAGAAAATTTTGGAGTATTTTACACAAGAAATCAGAGACTTATGCTGTATATTTACATAACTTAGAGATATAAATCCAAAAGTCTGTCAGTTGATATTCCAAACTAGGTCAACTTCAGATTTTGCCATTAAAAATTAAAAATGGTTTTCACCTCCAGTTTCTTAAGTTTCAATCGCTATCTTCATAAACCACGAACCCATTGGAAATGCTAATCTAAAACTTTTGTGTTTATCAACGTCACAAGAAAATTATTATTCAACTTTTATTTCAAAAACAAAGCAACAACAAATTCAATGACATCAGGAGGTCGAAATTTGCTGTTTATATTTATTACGTGCCGACCAAGAAGCTAAAAATACAGTCTCTTCCAGGTATACACATCACATTAAAAAGACTTCTAAAGACTTACATAAATTAACCAATATTCACTGTAGTAAAGGATGGGATAAAACAAGTGTATCGCCTATATAAGCCAACTAAAAAAGGTCGGTCGCTTGATTTGTATCGACATCTTAAATAAAACAGGTGATATACCTGGTTTACGCACAGGCACTTGGAACTTTTTTTCTCTCTCAGGACTCGTCCGCGGCTTTGCCGCCCCGATAGCACTGCAACCTTTGGCTTACTGTGCATGCCCTTAGTCTTTTTTACTCCACCTCTTCCAAAATCACTGTGCCTTGAACTAGTCTGCACAGCGATTGGTAGGGTGACGTTTTACAATGCTCTGTCTCCGGTATAGACTGACTGTAGATGTTGTCTTTTGCGGTCCAGATGTATGCCCGTGTTTCTTGACGGCCATGTGTCCCGTCATGAGACCTGTTATGTTTCTGAGCTGTCACCTGCTAAGACTTAGCAGCTCCACAGCTCTCTTTGAACTGGGTTCGTCAATTATTGACTTGCCATGTCTGAGCCCTAGACACTGTTAGGGTGACCTCATTCTGCC
This sequence comes from Tillus elongatus, assembly GCA_964006375.1. Taxonomy (NCBI): domain Eukaryota; kingdom Metazoa; phylum Arthropoda; class Insecta; order Coleoptera; family Cleridae; genus Tillus; species Tillus elongatus. Next base: position 158,413,192 of record OZ023262.1, read on the forward strand.
CATCCAGGTCGCTCGTCTCGCCACGGCACTCACTCACCAGCCAGGAATTTACCTGTGGGCTACTTAGGGCCTTAAGGGCTGCCTGGCTGTCTGTGGCTATGAGGATCCGCTCGTTGGTGTATCCCCTCCTCTTGTTCTCCTGCACACAGTGCAGGATGGCGTACATTTCGGCCTGAAAGGCCGTTGCATGGGCGCCGAGGGAAATACTATGACTTACCCTCGGTCCTTCCGAATAAACACCTGCCCCTGTCCCACGCTCCCCGCTGGATCCATCCGTGAACCAGACGAGCGTGTCCCGTGGTATGCCCAGCGTCTCCTACCGCCATGCCTCGCGGTCGGGGATTTCCACTGTAAAGTTGTTTTTCATGCAGATTCGCGGGCTCGCGAAGTCTGACTTCATTTCAAGCATGGGCTCCTTCACGATCTCCTAAATTTTGCAGTGGCCCCTGAAGCCTGGTTTGATTTTCAGTCTACCGTTGCAAGCTAGTCTGTATAGTCCTAGCCTAGCCTCCCCCATAATAACTTAGTGTGCAGATCCAGCAACACCTCCATGGCGGTTGTTGGGGTTGAAGACATGTCCCCTGTGATGCCTAGACAAGCCATCCTTTGGATCTTGCCTATTTTTTCTTTGACACTGGATTGTGTCACCGTAGGCCACCAGCCCAGTGCCGCGTATGTTAACGATAGTCTCACCACCCTTGTGTGCAGCCAGTAGGCCATACTAGGCCTTAGTCCTCACGTTTTTCCATATAGCCGCCTAGTGACGGCTAAGGTCATGACTGCCTTACGCAGTATTTTTTCAACTTGACCATTCCAAGTTAGCATAGAGTTCAATACGATCCCAAGACATTTTACCTCCCTGGCCATTGGAATGTTCCTACCGTATAAAGTGAGAGTTCTGTGGCTCTCCCACCTCCTCCTCCTCGTAAACGGTATGACGGTTGCTTTCTCGGGGTTCACCGAGCCCTTGACCAACCGTCCACCTTTCCACCACTTTCAGTGCTGTCTGCATGAGTTCCCACACTGAATGTGCAACCTTTCGTCGGACTATGATGACAATGTCGTCCGCATAGCCCTGTACCTCATACCCCCCTCCCGAGAGCCTCCAAACGAGACCGTCCATGACTAGGCACCAGAGCAAAGGAGACAGAACGCTCGCCTGCGGACACCCCGCCAGCAGAGTCCCTCCCGCGAGTGAGGTGAACACCGCCCTGTCCCTGAGCATGGAACCGACCCACCTACAGCATGTCTCCTCTATTCCACGCTCCCTGACAGCTGCCAGAACCGATTCGAATGAGGTGTTGCTGAAGGCCCCCTCTATGTCTACGAAGGCCCCCAGCGCCACCGCCCTGTTATCCAGCGTATTCTCCAGTTTCAGCACCAGTTGGTGCAGTGCTGTTTCTGTTGAGACTCCTGCTCTGTATGCATATTGTCCGAAGTGTGGGGGATATGCTTCCAGTACACCGCCCCTAATATGCCGGTCGAGCAGTTTTTCCACTGTTTTTAGCAAGAAGGACATGAGACTTATTGGCCCCAGGGACTTTGCCTGGTGTATTGGACGCCCAGGTTTACGAATGAATACAACCCTGGCCAGTCTTCATGCCCCCGGAATGTTTCCCAGAGCCAGGCTGGCCCTCACAATGAGCCCTACTAGCCCCACTATAAACTGTACAATAAACTGGTTACAGAGTGTCTTTTTACTTCCACAGCGCTAGCGGGAAACGAAGTTAATTGACTATAATTACTTTTGTTAATTGAGGGATGAGAGTGTGAGAATAATAACTATCTCAGAAAATAAGCGATTTTTATAGAGAATAGAGACTTCGTTATGTTATAGTTTCACTTTCTAGAGGGCTTTTACCACTGAGCTAATAGCCATATGTGTCTAGAGACAAAGTGAGAGTCATTCTCCCCCGCTACTCGTATCAGCTTCCTAGGAAACTTATAGACTGCACACACACACGCGTGCGCAAACATGCACGCACACACACACACACACTCACGCGCACACACACTGGGTTTAAAATTATGCTTTGTTTATAAAGTGTTTCCAATTCGTTTTGATCGGAAAAATGTCTTCCGACTGGAAAACTGGATTATATTTTTGCTACGTTCACAAATTATTACCTATGTCACTTGCACTGAGGACTGAAACGTGTCCATTGCAATTATAAAGTGCCCTGAAGGCCTAAACCATTTGACAATTTCACGATTGTCGTGTCAAAATAATAGTGATTTAAGCAAGACATCATTTTATATAAACAGTACATGCTACTGTTACTTTCCAGTCATTTTTATTGTTTTAATTGGGTTTCAAAGCTGGGTTTAAAATGATGTTTTATTTATAAAGTGTTTGCAATTAGTTTTGATAGGAAAAATCTCTTCCGACTAAAAAACTGTATCATATTTTGCTGCGTTCACAACTTGTTAGTTTGTCACTTGCACTGAGGCCTGAAACGTGGCCATGGCAATTATATAGAGGCCTTAAGGTCTAAACTATGGGATAATTCCACAATTGTGGTGCCAAAATATTAGTGACTGAAACAAGATATTATTTCATATAAACTGTACATGCTACTGTTGTTTTCGAGTGATTTTTATTGTTTTTAATTGGGTTTCAAAGCTGGTTTAAATTGATGTTTTTGTTAGTCTTTGTGGAACGTTCCAGTGTATGTTATATGACATTGTATTTGCAAAAGTCACATAAACACATTGACACCGACTATGAAACTGACGTGTGTTAACATAACCCGATTCTGAAATTGTTTTCTATTTTTTTCAGCACTCATCTGGGTTAATTTAAATTGCTCTTCCTAAATAAACGCCACGGGCAATACAAAACTATCTAGCTACTTAGATAGTGTTTCCTGTAAAAGTGCAACTACAAAAAGATATCCCACGTTATACGCGTAATTCATCGACTAATGTATCTTAATCTAACTGAGTTTTCGATTTAAATTAGTGCTTGATTAAAAAAACTCTGGACGCAGCAAGTGCGTTATGGTAGTGAATTTTCATAAAACTATTTTTTAATAGCAATAATGTGTGTGTTTTTTAAGAAAGCGGGCATCAAATTTGGTTACCAGTATAATCTATATAGTAAAAACAATGTGCCATGTTTCATCAAAATAACTTTATTGTTTGAAAATGTACAAAAATTTCCGAAAGTAAACTTAAAGTGTTCCCGAAAAAATTCGTTTCTTGGTCAACCTTATAGGTTAATAGCAAATTGAGCTATTCAAATATTAAGAATTTGATCAAAATTCGCTACCATAACGCACTTACTGCGTCCAGAATTTTTTTCTTACAAACATGCATTATATTTCGATGGAAAATGCAAAAATGCAATAACATAAGGCGTGTTTGATTAAAAAAAAAGAAAATTTGTATCACCAACGACTTATGGGTCACCCTGTGATTGTAGAAATAATTTTTTAAGAGGTAGCTCAAGACACCCTATAATTAATATATACAATTTTTTTTCATATCTTGTATAATAACATATATTGAGCTTTATTGATTTTTTTACGAAAATTCTACAACAATTATATACCATTAAATGATAAACTCTATAGCTAAGGCTACTTCCAAGCATCAGAGAAAGGGTCTATTTGAAATGAATTTTCTGGAAACATTTTATTAAAATGAAGGACAATGACGGTTGAAACTAAGACTTCAGGGTTTGAAAAACATTCTTCTTGAGACACTTTATTTCCACAGCCCGTATTAGATTCAAGTTATTTTCCTAAATGTTGCCAATCTTGACGTTTAAATCGCAACTTTGACGTTTTGTGAAAAACCTAAATTTATTTTTCTTTAAATGCCTATAACTTTTTTGTCTTTTGACCTACAATGCTAAATTTTGGTATGTAGTTTACCTATAAGGATGTAAACCCGCGTACCAAATTTGGTTGCCTATAACTTTTTTGTCTTTTGACCTACAATGCTAAATTTTGGTATGTAGTTTACCTATAAGGATGTAAACCCGCGTACCAAATTTGGTTGCCCTTACTTTGTTAATTCCGGAGATATAAATTTTTTTTGAAAGAAAACACAAAATTTTCCGGGAAAACCTGGACCGATTTTCCTGGCTAACGAACTTATCCAAGCCATTTGCAAAAGCAAGGTATTCACCAAATTTAATCAAAATCGGCTCATTATTTTTTGAGTTATCGGTGTGATACATATATATATATATATATATATATATATATATATATATATATATATATATATATTTATTATATATATATATATATATATATATATATTTATTTATATATATATATATATATATATATATATATATATATATATATTTATTTATATATATATATAAATAAATATATATATATATAAATATATATATATATATATATATATATATATATATATATATATATATATATATATATATATAAACATATAAAAATTTTAACTGACCCCGGAAATGTGTTCTGGGGAGCCTAATTAGCGCTCATTTGAAGACATTTTTTCAAAATTCAAAAGTCGGGATTTCCTCATTAGTGAATTTTTTTTAAGAAAATTCACTAATACTGTGAGTGGATGAATTTGTCATTAATATACGAGTACGTGCTTTATTAAATTAACAAAAGGGATTATTAGCGAATTTTTCGTAAAATGAAAAATTTACTAATGAGGAGATCCGTGTTTATATATATATATATATATATATATATATATATATATATATATATATATATATATATATATATATATATATATATATATATATATATATATATATATCCAACCGATAACTCAAAAAATAATGGGGCGATTTTCATGAAATTTGGTACGTGCCTTCCCTTTGTAAGTGGCCTGGACAAGTTCGTTAGCCAGGAAAATCGGACTCGTTTTTCCGGGAAAATTTTAGGTTTTTCTTCGGAATATTTTTGTATCTCCGAAAATAACAGAGCTATTACAACCAAATTTGACATATACGTTTCTACTATTAAACTTACCCTACGTACCAAAATTAAGATATCTAAGTTAAAAGAAAAAAAGTTAAAGGCATTTAAAGAAAAAAAAGTTTGGGTGCCACTGGTGATCAGAGGAAAGCACAAGAACAAAATATTTTGTGTGATTAACAAAACCAATTGAATATGACATGCAACGGTTAAGTTTTCTTGGCGCAAAAAGGAGAAAAAATATGTTGAAAATTTTATAATTTTTCTTCTTGAAACGTCAAAGTCGCGATTTGAAACGTCAAAATTTGCAATTTTCAGAAAACGAATTTGAAGCAAATACGGATTATGTCGAAAAAATGTCATAATAAGTGTGTTTCACAGGGGCTTAAGTTTCAGCTTCAACCATCACTGTCCTTCATTTTACTAAAATATTTTCGAAAAATCTATTTCTTTCTGATACTTCGGTAGTAGTTTCCGCTATAGAGTTTATGGTTTAATAGTCTATATTTTAGCAAATTTTCGTAGAAAAAATTCGTTATTAAAAAGACCGCGACTTATGAATTTTAAACAGATTGCTTCAAATGAACGCGAACTAGAACCCCTAAAACCCATATACGGGGTCAGTTTCAGTTTTTGTTTGTTTACACATATACAGGGTGGCGCATTTCTACGGTAAAGTTCAATATATCCGTTATTATACAAGATATGAGGAAAAAGAATATACGTTAATTATATAGGGTGTCTCGAGCTGTATCTTATAAACCTATTTTAACAATTACATGGTGGCCCATAAGTCATTGGTGATACACGCTTTATTTTTTTAATAGAACACCCCTTATGTTATTGTATTTTTGTGTTTTCCATCAAATTATAATGCATGTTTGTAAGGAAAAAAAATTGATATCGTTCATCGTTTTTGTTATTTCAATTGTTTTGCAACTTTTCACGTTTTTGGCACATATTTTAAACACATATCACAAATTGTGATATGGCGTTTTTAGCAATACATAGCGGAGCCCCATTTTCTTTGTATTACTCGTCGAAAAAATCGAGCTGCCGTATACAGCCACTCTCAACTAGTGGCTGAATTTGAGATGTTTTCGCAGAAATGTTTTAAGTGTTTCTGTAGCAATCATTTTTTGTAAGATTTTTGTGATATATTGGTAATGAATAATAAATTTTTATTAGTAAGTTATTGTAAAAAAAAAGTGGTCGAATTTTTGTGAAAAATATAATTTAGTGTAATATTACTGAGGGCAATTTATGTAAAAGAAATTATCATAATTTTTTTTTCAATATTGGTCCTAAAGCTGTTTGTGAATAATTACATCTTGCCAGGTGTGTAAATAGCTTAAAGAGGTTCGTTGGTCAAGAAAATCGGACTGGTTTTTTTGGAAATTTTAAAGTTTATTTCCCGAAAATGTTTCTACTTTTTGAAACAACAAAGCTATTTTAATGAAATATGGTACATTGTTTGTGCTATATAGGTTATATTGTCAACCAAATGTCCTTCTTGTAAAAACAAGACATATTTGCTATTAAAAACATTTTTACGAAAATTCGCTACCATAACGCATTTGCTGCTTCCAGACTTTTTATTAATTTAGCGTGAGTTTTCGTCATTAAAATAACACGATGTTACTCAGTGCCTGGTTGTAAGAGAAACTACAGGAGTACGTTTCTACGTTTTCTTTCCCTAAAGATCACAAAAATAGATAGATATCTGCTATTCATGGCGAACATCTTTCGTTGCGACAAAATCGTCGGTGATTTGTGATAAACATTGTGCAGACTGCCATGTAATGGAAAAAAGAGAATTGCACAGAGTTGAAAGTGACCAAGAAAATATCAAAGTTAACGAAGATGCAGTGCCAAGCATTTTTCCAAACCAGCCTTCATATATGATAGTTAAAGTTTACGAGAAAAGAAAGCATCCAAATAAAAAACGTTACGACCTGGAAGGTGATAATATATAGTTTAAAGAGTGTTGTCACAAAGTCATTTTCTAACTAAGGCAAGCAGAAACTTGTATTTTAGAAGCTCCATTTACATGACTACTCCAAAATTGTATATTCTTTAAAAATATATTGATATAGACCGCATCTTGATTCAGGTGACCAATAATTTAACATGACAGTTTTACAACTATTTTACCTGACCCAACAACCACGTTTAATTTGTTTAATACCATTACTTCAGCACCTGACATAATTAACCAACCAATGCTACCGATAATAACAGGTAGAAACCCCACTACAAACAATACAAAACCTCCAGTCAACCACGAGATCTCTCTTCGGTCTAGGGTTGAACTCCTTAGAGAGACCTTAGAGACGATCTCCAGTGAAATTTGGGCAGTAGGCAGAATAAGACCCCGTATTCGAACAACCTAAGCGACCCTTATCCGCCCTTTGAGTGTGTGTGTGTGTGTGTGTATTTGTTTCTTTAATGGCGGTCTATTTCCGTGACTATGGCCAATCACCGACGCCAGGAAGGAGTTTCACCCCACTATCCTAGAAACTTTGCCAAACCCCTGCCTTTCTGTAAGAGAGGTAGCGATCTTTAACGTGCCCAACATCGTATGTCACAAGGCATTGATGGCTTTACGCCCCCTCCGAAGGGTGAAACGTGCAGACATTCAACATGCTCAAATACAATGCCACAGCCTAGGTTGATGTTAATTTTACAGTATGTACTCAAAAAGTGCGGTTAGCTTGGGTACCGCAACTTGTACCAGTCCTTCAAGACACAATCGATTGGACAGAGTTGCTATATATATATATATATATATATATATATATATATATATATATATATATATATATATATATATATATATATATATATATATATATATATATAACTTATTTATTTGTGACTAAAAATACAATGTGTCTTACAAAAAAGCTGTGCTTGTGACTGTATTATATATAAACACATACAAATTAAAACTAACCCCGGATATGGATTCTAAGGGGGGCCTAGTTAGTTCTCATCCAAAAAAATATATCGAAATTCAAAAGTCGCGATATAACAACACCTGGAATAATAAAACCATTAATAAATACAAAGTAGCACGACAATAAACAAGAAGAGAATAACAGCATTTAATCAACTGACAATAGAAAGCTGAGTCGACCAACCAGGTGCCACCTCAAGGCTTAACAACGGAGCATTCGCATTATTAACCAAAAAGTTCACCCGTGATCTCCTCATTAACGAATTTTTGTATACAAAATTCTCTGAAAACAAAGATACACGATATTGAAATTATAAAACACGAAATGGCAAGAAAACTAATTATTTTTTTGTTTCATAAACGGAATCTTTAGTTTATGCGGTATAATGCGCTATAAACTTTCTGAGAGTTATGTGAAATTTATTCAGCATATAAACCCAAATAGTCCATAATTAGGTAGGACTTTGCTGCTAAACATAACGGAAACCAGAAATGGAATATTTTATATGGAAAGAATGGACGTTTGGATAAACAAACAAATTTATTAGAAAACATTTCCGGGTTATTCCAGTCTACGGATAGCGCCCTAATGGGACACAAATTACTTATCTAAACACAAACCCAGGCCATTTTAATAAATTGGGAGTATAAGCATGGGATCCCGATCGTGTGAACGTGCGGCATTGTTTCAAGAATGCCTCCATATGATGTGACCTTTCTCATATCGCCCCTATGTGGAGAGCCACAAACCCTGGTAAAGCTCACCTATATCTGTACACTAGACTTTAAGAGAAAGAACAGACGCGGAGACACATGGTTTCAACGTTAAGAGTTCCTAGATGATAGCGGTTCTTCGAGCCTTGTAAGTGGTCGAGTTTATGCCTTACATTTCTTACAGTTTCTTATCTTGATAGTCATTTAATCATAACTGGACAATTTTAAAGGAGTAAGTATGTTTGAGATATGAATATAGGATTTTATGCTATCCTAAGAAATTATCTCAATGATTTATATGTTGAAAGTCATAACAAATTTTAGAATTTAGTGGTTGTGTCAGAAATACAGGGGAACAAAATCTTAGGCTTATAATTTATCCACATGCTATCATATTTATATAAAACTAGCTGTTCCTGCGACTTCGTCCGCGTGGCGTTCAGTTATAAAAATAATAATAGTCATATTTTTCAGACTGTATAGATCTAGCATAGTCACAAATACCTTACAAACTGACACACACACACCCAAGCGCGCGCGCACACAAACGCGCCAGCGCGCTCTCACATGCAAATATATATATATATATATATATATATATATATATATATATATATATATATATATATATATATATATATAAATTAAACCTAAAACCACGGTTAATATTGCAGAAGAAGAAACTCAAAATTTCAAGTCAGTAATTAGTGTAAAAAAAAAAGAAAAAACTTAGATATTTTTTATAATATTTCTTCATATATAACGTTCTTTACTATTTTAGAGGGCGGTGCCAGTACAATTAAGCTATGGGGTTAGCTCCCACGCGAACACGCTAGGTAAAATAGGCCATGGTAGAAACAGTCAACTCCTGCGAATTTTAGAGTTTGCCCTTGTGAGTTATTAATTGTCTTATCAAAACATACTTTTAGGGGAGACTGCAGTTTCTTGAATCCAAAAGGGAGTATTTGGAATCAAAGGGATACGCGGAAAAAATACAATTTTTCCTTGAGCAGAACCGGTTATAATAGTTGATTGTACTACATTACGATGCAAAGCTTTAACTTGTAGCCTAGTACCATTACAAAGTTTGGGTGGTTTTAAATTTCTAAGCAACATTACGGGTGTTTTCACATGTAGCAATAGCCGATGGTATGGAAGACCAGGTGGGTTTAGAGCGTTCGAAAATTCTACTGGGTAGTGAACCGCGTCGTCTTGATTTACTACATAGTCTATTGAACTGTAAATTATTTCTTCCCCTCCAAATGATTGCAGTAACATATCACTAACAATCGCTGCTTGCTCGTTTTTTGGAGTCAATATTGCTCTTTTAAATAACCATTCCATAGGTTTATCGTGAATATGGGCTACGTCTGGATAAATGTTCTCTATTAGCTCTTGAACTGTAGTTGCACAATTCGTGGATATAATGCCACCTTTTTCTATTTATATATAACACCTATATACCCATTAGAGGTGTAGATGGTGGTTGGGGGCACTAGAGGTCTAACCTGAGCTGACATAATCCAAGATGGCGTCCAAGAGGGCAGCCGTTGGCGCGAAAATTTAAAAGAGTTCAAATTTTAACTGAAATTTGATCTAATCTGTCTAACTAAGAGGAGCCACCATTTTGATTTCACGTCTAAGGACGTTTGTAAATATGGCAGTTGGCGCATGTGCAAACCAACTTTAAAAGTTTTTGGTTTAGAGGTATGGTGTTTGGTGTCATATTACTCGTCTCGATGAGTAGAATCCAAATATAGTATATGCGCATGCCTAAACCAACTTTTTTAATAATTGGTTTAGAGGCATGGTGTTTGATGTTGCCTCGTCTCTATGAATACTACAATATAAAGAAAAAGCAACTTATAAAATTTTGGAGTAAATAACTGCCGGATGCTTGCGGTTTGACCTCTGATATAACCTTGAAAAAAGTTCGTGAGCGAACATTTAGCGGTTTCTCAGTTTTATTTGAACTCTAAAATTTTTGAAGTAAACAACCACCGGATGTTTGTGGTTTTACTTTCTCTCATCCGGGTCTCTGCGTGCTCGTAGTAGAGTGTGTTAGCGAAAAAAAGATTGGGGTGTATGTATAAAAGCACCAAACAACACACAAACGCTTTACTTTACTTGCAGCCGCATTAAAGTTATATCAGTTTTAAAAGTATTGTTCTGTTCATCATGTATGGTATTGATGTAAACGATGCCCCTGAAGTCTTCAGACCTATTAATAATGTTTATGAAGATTGTTATTGGGGTCAAATTGCTGTAGCTCTACGCCAGAATGGTAATAAGATTAAACAAGAAAGTAGAATGTTGCTGGAAACAAGGTATGCTATTATTCCATCTCTAGTGTTGCAACTGGCATATCAAAAGTTGCTGGATTGATTCCAATAATTAAGATTGTTTATACAAACACGTATTCACCATATTCAAATATAACAATCTCATCCGGTTCCTGGGAATGTGAGTATTTTATTTTAACATTGAAAAAGGCAGCCGAAGAGTATTTTACCAAAGGTAATAAGATTGAACCAGAAAATATTGGAATATGTACCGTCAAGTCTATTAAAATACTAAACAGTAAAGGTGGATCAATCTGAGATGACTGCTACTGTGTATTTAACTGAAGATGCAGTTCAACAACTACTGGATCTGGTTGAAATCATCAACGGAAAGCTGAAGTTTGTAACAAATTTTAACTTTGATATTCGGCGTAGTAATATCCTCTATTGTGTTGCTGATGTTCTCAAATGTGTTAATAAAAATGAGATGCCATGTGACGAGGAGGTGATAAAGCTTATAAAAATCATGTTAAAACACTATAAACCATCATTCCGAGCTTGCATGTTGGAGTGCTTACACTTTGCAAAGAAGCAAATATTAGGACGTTTCAAAGAAATACAGACGATATACAGAGTGATTCATAAGTGGTGACCAAAAATGAAACCCCATGTTCTTAGAACAATTTTAGAGAGGGTATGTCCTATAAAATTTTTCCTATAATGCTTCATTAAAAAGATACAGGGTGTTGAAGTTGAATTTCAAAAAATAAAATTTCCCAATTTTTAAAAAAGTAGTACATATATTTTGCTGAAACTTCGCATGTGTAGGCTGTTATGGAAGGCGCGTATTGTACCATAACAATTGAATCGGCTAATCCAGCAGTGGCGCGCGTACCCACATGTCATTGGTTATCCCTCAAGAAAAAAACGGGTACGCCAATGATATTTTTTTTATTTTTTGAATCTTGCTTTCATTCGTGAACAAAACTACTATCTTGATAATTTTCCGTACGACGCTTATTTGTCGAGTAAGCAATAAATCAAGTAAGTGTTTTAGAGCACAGTTCGTGATTTTTAACCAGTCGTTGTTTGGTAGAAAATCGCAATGATAGACTTTTAGGCCTCCATTGGCCTGAATACACGCACGACATTTTTTTAATATGGAAAATTTAATGTCTTGATAATTTTTTGTACGACGATTATCTTTGTTGTATTTTAGTAAGTAGTAGTCTGGTTTGCCAAAGTTGTCATTAAGTGTCACTTGACGTTTAGTTAACAAGTTATTATTTTGAATAGGTGTAAGTGGTAAACTTTATAAAATTGCAAAATTTTCTACTCTTTTACTTCTTATGATGGAGTACACCTCAGAAGAGTATGCAGATATAATTTATATCTACGGATATGCTGATGGAAATGCTCTAGCTGCTTGTCGGGAATATCAACGTAGGTTCCCACTCGCCGTCAACCGACACCAAGGGTTTTTTCTCGGTCGTTTTCAAGACTTCGGCAGTGCGGTATTGGACAACGTCCTGACGCTAGAGCTAATGGTAGAAGACAACATCAACTTGAAGACGAAGAGAGAGTGGTGGATGCAGTGATGGATCAACCTTCTACAAGTACTCGGAGGATTGCCACGCAGTTACAATATTCTCAAAGCTTTGTTTGGAGAACTTTACATCGGGAAGCCTTACATCCATATCATCAACATAATGTTCATTGCCTTCTACCTGGAGATAATGTGCATCGACGAGTCTTTTGTGAATGGATGTTGGAAATTAACAATCAAAATATCTTATTCCCTATTCTAATCTTCTAGTCTGATGAATCAACATTTACAAGAAATGGTATTTATAATTCTCATAATGAGCATGTATGGTCATTGGAAAATCCACATGCAACAAGGACTCGCACATTTCAACATAGATTTTCCATTAATTTATGGTGTGATATTTTTAACGGCTCACTGTTCATGGAAGTCTTGCCACAACGTTTAAATGGATCTTCGTACTTAGCGCTCCTAGAAAACCGTGTAGAAAAGATTCTAGATGACATTCCACTAGCAACAAGAGGTATAATGTGGTACCAGCATGACGGTGCACCAGCGCATCATAGTCGAAACGTTGTTACGTGGCTACATGAACATTATAATGAAAAATGGATTGGCAGAACTGGACCAATACATTGGCCTGCAAGATCAACGGACTTAAACCCACTTGACTTCTATCTTTGGGGTGATTTTAAGCGACTGGTCTACAGTGAATAAATAAATACACCAGAGCAGCTACAACAACTGATAAATAATGCTTTTCGTCATATTCAAGCAAGAATGAATCCTCAAGACATTAAATTTTCCATATTAAAAAGATTTCGTGCGTGTATTCAGGTCAATGGAGACATTTTTGAATATTTATTGTAATAAATAAATTACTATAAGCCCGATGAAAGTGTATCATTGCGATTTTCTACCAAACAACGACTGGTTAAAAATCATGAACTGTGCTCTAAAACACTTACCTGATTCATTGCTTATTCGTAAAATAAGCGTCGTACAGAAAATAAAGCTTTATTATAAAACCAAGTCGATTATTTAATCGAGCTTTGTGAAACTGGGCATAAGTCTATCAACCAACTCATTTATGTCATTCCAATACACACATTCTATTTATTTGTTATTTTGTATCATATAGCTGTTTCTGCTACTTTTTCTATTACTTCCATTCTGAATTCTAGGTTCGGTATTTTGCTAAGACGTGTGTCGTAACAAAAACCGTGAGGAGTTGAGGATGTTCGCAGGCGTGGCTTTATTATTAGTTTTATTATAGTCAGATACTTTTTCGAGGAACAACCTTTAGTTAGCCCATTCGGATCCTGTTTAACTTTACAAACACTGGTTCATTCTAGAATATCTCTATAGTGTTGAAAATCGTCAAAAGTATGTGCCTTAATATCAATTTTAGCAGCCCTTGTGTTTGTTGATATCTCCTTTTATCCATGAATGTCATCATTAGTAAAGTCCAAGTAATTGTTGCCAAGACTCCAGTTACCAGTATCTTTATCGTAGCCAGCACCATACGTTCGATCGGTGGTAGCAAGTCTCGGTGGTTCAGTAAAATACTTGTCTACATAATATCGAACTGGTTCAGGATATTGGTCCAAAAATGATTGATATGCTGGTGTGGCTGTGATAGCTTGTAAACCTTCCTCAAGCTCTTTAAATGTTGGGATATCCTCATCTGACCTTGGTTCCACATCTGGTTCGGCTTCAAAGACATCATGGTCTTCAAGGAACTCGGCTTTGGATTTCTTTTCTGGTATCGATTCTTCTTTGATTTGTTCAGCTGTTGGCTGTAGTTTAAGTGTTGATGTGTTTTTAGAAATTCCAGTTAGTGGCTCAAAAATTGGTTTATATAAACGGTGCAGAGCTTGATCATTCTCAGCTCTGCCAATATTAAGCACTAAATGTGTGTTTTTTAATGTTTCCAGCAAGTTTTAAAACCTTTTTCTTGATTTTTCTCTTTTGTTTATAGCCATCACCTCCATCTCGCTAAGCTTAGTTGGATGCCATGTTAAGAGATACAAAAAGTTTGGTGGTTTATAGCATACTAGCTTTGAGTTGGTTGTCTGAATCCTTATTTATTGTCAGTTGTCTAATTGGACAGCTGTTGGGCAGACAGGACCGACAGATATCTAGCAGGGCAGACATCTGTTAGACAGGTGTTGGACAGCTGTTAGCTGCCTGTCCTTGTAGACAGCTCCCTGTCCTGTCTGTCCTGTCTATCCTGTCGATTGTTGGTTTTACCTGATTAAATTAATATGTGGGTATCGAATCCTTTTCTATATCTCCCTTTGTGTACATCGTTTTATTTTACAATTACCAACACACCACACTTATTGGCTTTCCAGCATTGACAACATATATTTTTAAATTGTTTAAAATCCACATCTGTCGGTACATGGTCGTCGCAGATGTGTTTTAAATTGGTTTCGTCTTGCTTAAAGAGAATCAAAATATTAGCGTTATCACGTATTAGATGTTTGGGTATTCGAGTATATGTTTGACAGAGGTAGAATGAACCAATATTCTTATGTCTCCCCATACTAAAGTATGCTCTCATTTTATCTTGCTTGTCACATGCTACGTCATCGAAGATAAACACCGAGTTGTCAAGGCTTCTGCAAGATCTAATATTTCATCGTTTCCACTATATGGATAATAACCGACACATTCTGCAGCATCCAACACCATTGTAACATCTTGTATTTGGGTTGGTATACAGATTTTAAATACACATACACGTTATCAAACTTTAAACCGCTCGGTTCAAACAGTAAACTTGACATAACATTTGTTTTGCCACACCGACAAAGGCCACATATAATACATCTAACTGTGTTCTAAAGATGTATCAACATCTTCTTTATTTGTAATTGGTAAGATAGAAGCGTGTTTGATGGTGGTCATCTTGACTTAAACTAAACTATATTTTTCTGTAAGTATAAATATATAGAGCAATGCAAGTGAGTCGTACAGTCAGTATCATTGTTGGTATCACAGTGTGAACGTCTTGTTAGCACAGCCATTAACAAATTACCTGTTGAGTTACACATCCCTGGTTATTAATTTTGTGGTCCGGGTACTAAACTTAAAGAACATCTGGCTAAAGGCGATCAAGGTATCAATCCTCTAGATCGTGCTTGTCGAGCCCACGACATCGCTTACTCTCAATCAAAAGAGTTAAGTGATAGGCATCGAGCCGACGAAGTGTTGGAAAACCAAGCTTGGGAGAGAGCGAGAGTCAAGCCGAAGGACGCAAGTTTTGGTGAAAAGTTAGATGCTTGCGGCGTTACAAACACCATCAAAGTTAAAAGAAAGCTTGGTATGGATCTTGATGCAATCAACTCAGAACCAAAGAAGAAAGTTGTGAAAGACAGAAACCTTATCCCAACAGAGAATGCTGTGTTTGATATCGCTCATGCAATCGTTAGAGAAATTGGTGGCTGTAAGAATGTGCAGAAACCTCGAGTTATTACAATACCTAAAAGCGGAGGCTTCCTTCCACTGTTGCCTCTAATATTTGGTGGTCTGTCGGCACAAGGAGCTCTGGGTGGTGGCGCTGCTAGAATTGATAAGGCAGTTAACGATGATAAAACAGCCAAACACAAACTAGATGAAGAAGTACGTCACAACAAAACAATGAAAGATATCGCATTGGGTACGAGAGGCAGTAGTTTAAAATTTAAGCCAAAGTGTAAGAGACTCGGTAAAGGCACGTATCTGAAGAAGCAGCGTAGCGGCCATGAGTTGTATCTGCAAAAGCTAAAAAACGAATAAGATGTTTACCAGCAAGGCCTCTAACAAATGTAGATCTTGTAAAATTCGCTGATAAAATGAAAATCCCATATTTTAGAGGTGTATACATGCGAAATGCTCTACCATCAGATGGTCCACGTGAGAATGAGTCGCTCATCAGGAATTTTCAAACAAATAAGGAGCCTGGCAGTCATTGGGTTGCAGTGAGGAAACGTGGTGGCACAGCCGAGTACTTTGACTCGTATGGAATCTTGAAGCCACCTGTCGAGTTGCAACGTTACCTTAAAGACTGTTCTATTATGTATAATTATGATGTGTACTATAAATATAATACTTATATAATTGTGGCCACTTTGGTTTAATTTTTTTTAAATAAAAGACATAAACAGTAGCCTGTGTGTTTTATAAACGAAGTTAATAGCCCGCAAACCTTCGTGTTGAAAGATCGTAGTTCCCATCTGTCAACAGACTACGATCCTTCAATTGAATTGGATCCAGATGGTAGCTATGCAGTTGCTTTGATGGCCTTTTACACATACAACACACCTAACATATATGAAGGTAAAAAAAATTTATATAAAAGAAGGAGCTGCTTGGAGAACCATCACGATACCCACTGGTACATATGAGATAACAGATTTGGAAAACTTGCTTCAAAACGAGCTAGCTGGTGCTACAGCAACACGCGAACAAAAACAGCATGCTTTGATTCTGAGACCTAATCCGAACACCATTAGAAGTGAAATAAAGTATTTTACAAATGTCAGTTTTGAATTTGATGATTCGATTGGGCGAATGTTGAGGTTTTCAAAACAAGTTCTTCAACCAGGTATCTTCTATGAATCTGATTTACCTGTTGAAATATTGGATGTTAGACAGATTCGCATAGAAACTAATATTGTGTCTGGTTCCTATTACAACGGAAAACCCTCACATACGTTATATGAGTTTGCTCCAATGGTCGATCCTGGTTATGCAATCGATATAAAACCTAAGAGTCTAATTTATCTACCTGTGAACAAACGAGAGATTTCAAATATAAGCATCGAGATCGTGGATCAAGATTCGTAGTTTTTAAGGATATAAAAGCAAGTTAATCTACCAAAACCAATTTAGTACCACCAACCACTTCAAAACGTACACTTCGTTCCGATAATATCGAGTTCCTTAAAAGTCTTGGTTATCATGTCATAAAAACTAGAAATATTCAAAGACCCCGCGTTTGACGATTCCATCGACCGAGAAGAACTTCGGTCTTACTATTCATGAACTAAACCATTTGGTAACAGCGAGGAAGTTGCTCTGGAGCCTCTAGCTGTACAAAATGCTGTTGGCGAGTGTTATATGTCAACTAATGGAGGAGCAGCTCTGTTTGAATCAATGACATATGAATTAAATAACAAGGAATGGGAACGAGTACGAGACCCATACACCACAACAACCATCAAAAGCCTGCTTTCGTTTAGTAAGAATGAAGCCAAATCTCTTAGCAACGCTGGGCTGAATGTATAGTCAGATCACATCACCTTAAACGACCACAAGTTTCACATGCTCCTACCTCTTTGATTCGTCTTCAGTTTCTTTTATCACTTTAAAGGAGTGCTCTGTGGTAAACATACTTGCCGATTTACAAGAGCTTGAAATGATGCCAAAAGCATTACAGTACTGGTACAGCGAGATCGAAAATTACTGTAACCAACATGTTTTTAAAAGCAAAGCATGTATTTCCAAGCGATAAAATGAAGTTGGAGCTGATGGATAAAATAGCAAAAGACACATCTATATTTCACGCACATCGCAAATGGGACATATATGAGCTACCAGCGCTCAGAGATATTAATAAAGATGTGTGGTCTGTTAAAACTGCAACAAACTTAGAAAGACCTCGATATGTGATTATATCATTTCAAACAGATTGAAAAGACGACGTAAGCAAGAAAGGTGACTTCTTTGATAACATCGGTATGGTAGATCTACGAGTGTACCTAAATTCAGAATGCTACCCTTATGAATCTATGAATAT
Source organism: Tillus elongatus (assembly GCA_964006375.1). Lineage (NCBI taxonomy): Eukaryota > Metazoa > Arthropoda > Insecta > Coleoptera > Cleridae > Tillus > Tillus elongatus. Next base: position 158,431,412 of record OZ023262.1, read on the forward strand.
GGATTTCCTGGAATCTAAATATGCTGAAGCCTACCAGATGTATAGATTTTCAAAAAAGTTTTTGTAATAAAAATATGCCAGAGCATCTCTTAAAGTATGATGAGTTTAAAGACCGAGCTCTATTTGTAATCGATTGTTAGCACCAGAATGAATCCATCAAGTCTTCAACGATGGACATCAAGGTGGAGTTTATGAGCAAAGACAATTTTCCTAATATAACTAGAGCTTGCCGTTTAGTTATTCATGATTGTGTATTTGAATATAAACCTCTAACTGGTATCGTAAGAGCCATTGTGTAATAATTTAATATGTAAGTCTTGTATACCAATTTAATAAATTAATTGTCTTATTTTTTTTTACAACATAGAATAGTGGTCGAAAATATTAAGATTTTTCTAGAAATTTATTTTTTCGCAACAATTGGATTCTAGTCATTCGATGGGCATTACAAAAGTGTATCTTTTAATACATAAATGAAGTCAATAAATGGCATATAGATACGAGCAGCGCAAAAAAGCACATAAATATAACTTTTCCGACACTGGTTGAAGAAACGTACAAATAATTACAAAGAATCCTCAATTTGGTGGATAATATATTAGGGAAAATCAATATCACAAAAAAAAAGTAATAAAGGTAGATGGTGCAAAGTAAGCAGTCCCGGATTCGATTCCCGGGTGAGCCAACAAGAGTTTACCTGGTCTTCTTTTGACATGATGCAAGTTTGTGCATCACAATTTCGAAAGGCGTCATTTTTTTAAATTACAACAATTTTGTACCTTTTAAAGAGTTTTTGCTTCGGGAATGAGTGGCATACAACATTATTCTATAATATTGGAAAACTGATTTAATAATTTACAACGCCTATTTGAAAAGAAAACAAATGCAATCAATACTGTTAATCCTAAAGATAATCTGGAAAATTAATATAAAATAAGCTAAGATCTTTAACGTATATATTATTCTAAAAAATAAAAAAGCAGCCTATAATAAATTTAAACCGAACTAACCAAACATATTCTAAACAAAAAGACAAATAAAAAAATTTAATCAATGATAAAAGAAGTCACAATAAATGTTTAAGGTGCTGTTCATATACTTCTTGGCATTAACAAAAACTATGGACGTAGCAAGTGCGTTATGTTAGCGAATTTTCGTCAAACAATATTTCAAATGACTGACAACAACAAGATAATTAGTTTCGGAAGTACAAATTTGTTTGGGTAAAAACTTTATCTCGGAAAAACCGGCCTGATTGGGTTAGCTTAGGAACTCATTCAAACGATTAACGAAACGACAATTATAAATTTGGCGAGTACCTGCCATTTCGTAAATAGCTCATATAACTTTGTTAGCTATAGCTCAATCGAACCAGTTTTATCTTGCACAATTTTACATTTTCCGGGAGATTTTTTTATCATCGAAAATACAGTATTTTTGTGAACACAACTTGCCTTTATAAAGACTAGTACACACCAAATTTGAAGTTTCTGGCTTTATGGAAAATTGAGTTATAGGCATTTATTTTTTTTCCTTTAGCAGACCAAAAGACAGCACAAGTTTAGAAGTTTTGGTATCATGAAAACAGTTTATTCAACTCCACTGGCCAAAACATTTATTCGACAAAAATTCTCTGAAAATGTTTTCTCCTAGAAAATACGCAATAACATTTTTCACGAAAATCCGCAAAAAAATACGAAAATATGCGCAAAAACAGTTTACTAAACGGATTTATTGAAAGTCGCTAACAAGAAGTATCGCTTCAAAAATCTTACGATAACTTCTTTACAAAAACTTATTGAAAATATTTGTTTATCAAAAGAAGTAAAATTTTATTACGAAAGTTCGCTAAAAATATTTTTACAAAAATGTTGAGTCTATGAATATTATCTATTTGTGATTGGAATCTTGTTTCTCAACGAATAACAAAAAGCTGTTTAGTGAGTTAATATAAATGGACGGTATTAGTCCATTAGTAGTTAGTAAATTTTATAATAATTTTTGGTTATAATTAGACTCTATAATCATTTCTAGCAGTGCTTATTATATATAAATTGTATTGTATTAAATTGTATAATTTATGTAAAAAAGTTCTTAAATAAAAGTGTACTTAATAGCGAATTTAAAGTTTTGTTAATTAATACTACCTGATTACCCGGTGTTGCTAAGATATTATTTATCCCAATCTCATATTAAACAGGGAAATCTATCTATTACGTCATAGAGTATTATATAATAGAATACAATAAAAAGTCCCAATCCACCCCAGGAGCGCTGGGGCATCAGGAGTTTCACTATTAATCCCAACGAAAAGTATGGAATCGACACTGATATCGGTATTTTTACATGATCTCTTCAAGAGCAAATTTTTTTCTACGAAAATTCGCCAAAATCGCCTATTAAAAGCACCCAATGGGCGCAACAAATGTTCTGCAGAAAGGACACGTTTAATTAGGTTTTATATTTATAAACGGTCTAACGTTGTAGACGTGGGAACACACACAACACTATTAAATTATCAGGCCATTTCACCCATAACATCTAGGAAATGAGCCGTTTAAATAATCGCAATAATTCCAATACATCGTTTCTTTGTTAAAACTAGACAAAGATGCTTATCAAATACAAATGTGTGTGTGTGTGTGTGTGCGCGTGCGTGCGTGCGTGCGTGGGTGCGTGCGTGCGTGCGTGCGTGCGTGTGTGTGTGTGTGTTATAATAATAATTTAGAATAGTTTTCTCAAAAGTCCCACATTTAGGGCGCTATTTTATTGTGTTAATTATAATGGGTGATAACGAACAAATGTCTGATATTATGTGTATTACGGCTGCATTTCTGGTATTACTATCATCACTAGTACATATGAGAAAGTAAAACCATTTATTCAGTGTCTCACCAAATTCTTACTCTATTTTTATTATTTTGTTACATTCCCAAGGTATTTATTGGGGTTAAGGAGTCGCGGGCCAAAGGACTCCAGGGGGCAAGCTGAGGAAGTGGAAATAACAACATAAACTCCCGATGAAGCTTTCCCCAAGACCGTCATGCGCGGTAAAAATCCGCATCCTGCACGAGGTGACCCTGCTAATAACTAAACATGACGGATCTAGACAAGGAGGTCGAACTAAACTCCCCCAATCTACGGTGTCACGTGACCCGTGCCTATGGATGGATGGCACCAGGGCGATGGTGTCGTGAACGGAACCTCTGGAGTACCAGGCAACCCTCCAGAGTAACCCGCCTTGCACCACACAGGGGGTTCTGATGGTGTGGACAGTATTTCCCCCATTCTCGTGGGAACAACATGAAGATTATAAATACATATAAAACCAAAACCAATGAGGCTCGAGGAGTGGCTCCGGCTACAGACTTGAGCCTTGAGTCTATCCCGGAAACGGAGACGAGCCAGGGTGCGGCAGCGGACTCTGGAGGTCCCACGACCGGCGTAGATACGGGGGATCAGGGGGTAGCTTCGGCCAGAGACCTGTCCCCGACACCCAAGCTGGAGGCTGGGTCCCACCGGAGGGCGGCGAGCTCCGCGGACTCCGGGGGCCCCTCCACCAGTGAGGACTCTACTGTTAGAGTAGAGGGACTGCCCCGGCAGTCCAAGCGTCTTTCCGGGGCGCAAAGAAAGAAGCTCCGGAGGGCGCAAAAAATGGCGGCCGGGACCTGGACGGTCGAGAAACCTGTAAAGGCGCAAGAGGGGAGTGCGGGTCAGAAGAGGACGCGCTCGAACTCTAGCACGCCCACTACAGACAGACGTTCCAAAAGGGCCAGGGTGCCTGTAAAGGCGCAAGAGGAGAGTGCGAGTCGGAAGACGCCGCGCTCTGGCTCTAGCACGCCTACTACAGACAGACCTCCCAAAGGAACTAAGGCCGGAACACCGGCGCAGACTGGCTCTTACAGGGAGGCTGCGGAGGGCCTCGGGATGGCGGTGATTGACAGACGCCATCCTGAGGTCACGCTAGACCAGGGGAAGGCGGACCTGATCCAGGCTGCGGTGGTAGCTGCAGTGGACTCTCTTCAGGAAGGGGAGAGCCCGCCTCAGTTCCACCGGACGCGCCTGACGGGGGGCATCCTCTGGATAACCTGTGCCGGCCCGCAGTCGCGGGACTGGCTGCGGAAAACGATCGGGGGCCTCGGTCAGATTTGGGAGGGGGCGGACTTGACAGCCGTCGAGCCCAAGGAACTCCCAAAGAGACGCAAGGTCCTCGTACGGATCCCTGACACCGTCCCGCAGGAGACGGTGATCAGCAGACTTAAGATCCAGAACCCTGAACTGGGGACGCAACACTGGTCGGTTCTAAGCAGGAAGGCAGAGGAGAAAGGACAGACGCTCGCCTTCTCGATCGACCCGACATCTTACAGAGCCCTTGAAGGAACCTCCTTCAAGGCATTCTGGGGCATGGGAAGGGTTAGCTTCCGCCCACTGGGGAAGCAATTAAGGGTTAATGGGACTTAGGTTCCTTCAGGTCAACCTCCAACACAGTAGGGCAGCCACGGCCGGACTACTAATGGCTCTGAGGAACACGGATGTGGCCCTCATCCAGGAACCGTACTCCTACAAAGGAGAGATCAAGGGACTCGGCGGAGCTAATGGAAAGCTCATCTACAGCAGGTCCAGCGAGAATCCGAGGGCCTGCATTTTTGTCAGGGAAGGGATAGAGTTTCTCCCTCTAATGAATTTCTGTTCCAGGGACCTGGCAACGATCAAAATCCGATGTGGAGGAGCGGATGGGCTGAGGGACATTACTGTCGCGTCAGCCTATCTGCCAGGGGACAGCACGGACCCTCCTCCACCCAACGAATTGGAGCAGCTGATGGTGGGTAGCAGAGCAGGTGGATGGCAGACCATCATCGGCATGGATGCGAATGCGCACCATGAGTTGTGGGGTAGCTCGGACACAAACTCTAGGGGTGAGGCACTTTTACAATTCTTTATGAAATTTAATTTAGACATATTGAATAGAGGTAATAAACCGACATTCGTCACAACACGGCGTGAGGAAGTTTTAGACCTAACAGTTTCCACCCAGTTTCTGGGTGACTTTGTTAAAAGCTGGGCTGTGTCTGGGGAAGTGAGTAGCTCAGACCACAGATACATCCGGTTTGAAATCGCCAAAGTCGAAAGAGAAACGGTATGGTACCGGGACCCCCGCAAGGCGGACTGGGAAGCCTACAGGGCAGACCTAGCTGTGGAACTGCGGGGGGTTGAGAGGGCCATAAGGGATTCAATAGACCTCGAGATTGCAGCAGTCCAATTGCGAGACGCAATTACCTCGGCCTATAACGCCAACTGCCCTCTGAAAATGAGGGTGTCCACCAGGAACGTCCCATGGTGGAACGAGGACCTCAGGCAAAGGAGGACGCAGGTTCGTAAGCTGTTTAACGCGGCCAAAAGGTCGGGAGCATGGGATGAATATAGACAGGCCCTATCGACCTATAACAAAAGACTGAGGGACGCCAAGAAGGAGTCGTGGAGGAGGCACTGCGAAGAAGTGGAAAACACGTCCGAGAGTGCTCGACTACACAAGATCCTGTCTAAGGGCCCTCAGACTAACATAGGCTCCCTTAGAACACCCACGGGAGGCTTTACAAGCTCGGGGGAGGAAACTATGGAAATTTTACTCCAGACGCACTTCCCCGGCTGTAACATAATAAACCAATCACCTCCGGACTGGGAACACTCAGAAATAGAGGCGCCTTATAGGCGGGCATCTAGAGTAGACTGGACAGTCGCTAAAGAGGTGGTTACCTGGAGCAAAATCAGATGGGCCATTAACAGCTTTAAGCCATACAAATCGCCGGGATTTGATGGAATAATGCCCATCATGCTCCAACAGGGGATAGATATACTGGCGCCGGTGCTTACCCTCATTATGAGGGCCAGCCTGGCTCTGGGGTACATTCCGAGGGCATGGAGACTGGCCAGGGTTGTATTTATTCCTAAACCTGGGCGTCCAACAGACCAGGCAAAGTCCCTGAGGCCAATAAGTCTCATGTCCTTCTTGCTGAAAACAGTGGAAAAACTGCTCGACCGGCACATTAGGGGCGGTGTACTGGAAGCATATCCTCTACACTGCGGACAATATGCATACAGAGCAGGATTCTCAACAGAAACAGCACTGCACCAACTGGTGCTGAAACTGGAGAATACGCTGGAGAACAAGGAGGTGGCGCTGGGGGCCTTCCTAGACATAGAGGGGGCCTTTAGCAACACCTCGTTCGGATCGGTTCTGGCAGCTGCCCGGGAGCGTGGAATAGAGGAGACCTGCTGCAGGTGGATCGGTTCCATGCTCAGGGACAGGGCGGTGTTCACCTCACTCGCGGGAGGGACTCTGCTGGCGGGGGTCGCGGCGGGGTGTCCGCAGGGGAGCGTTCTGTCTCCCTTGCTCTGGTGTCTAGTCGTGGACGGCCTGCTGGGGAGGCTCTCGGGAGGGGGGTATGAGGTACAGGGCTATGCGGACGACATTGTCATCATAGTCCGAGGAAAGGTCACACAGGCAGTGTGGGAGCGTATGCAGACTGCACTGAAAGTGGTGGAAGGGTGGACGGTTGATCAAGGGCTCGGGGTGAGCCCCGAGAAAGCAACCGTCGTGCCGTTTACGAGGAGGAGGAAGTGTGAAAGCCACAGAACTCTCACTCTATACGGTAGGAGCGTTCCAATGGCCAGGGAGGTAAAATATCTTGGGGTCGTATTGGACTCTAAGCTTACCTGGAATGGTCACATTGGAAAAATACTGCGTAAGGCAGTCATGACCTTAGCCGTCACTAGGCGGCTATATGGAAAAACGTGGGGACTAAGACCTAGTATGGCCCACTGGCTGTACACAAGGGTGGTCAGACCATCGTTAACATATGCGGCACTGGTCTGGTGGCCTAAGGTGACACAATCCAGTGCCAAACAAAAACTAGGCAAGATCCAAAGGATGGCTTGCCTAGGCATCACAGGGGCCATGTCAACCCCAACAGCCGCCATGGAGGTGTTGCTGGATCTACCCCCCCTACACTTCGTTATTATGGGAGAGGCCAGGCTAGGACTATACAGACTAGCCTGCAATGGTAGACTGAAGATCAACCCAGGCTTCAGGGGCCACTGCAAAATTCAGGAGATCGTGAAGGAACCCATGCTTGAAATGAGGTCAGACTTCGCGAGCCCGCGAATGTGCAGGGAAAACAACTTCACAGTGGAAATCCCTGATCGCGGGGCATGGCGGGAGGAGACACCGGGCATACCACGGGACGCGCTCGTCTGGTTCACGGACGGATCTGGCGGGGAGCGTGGGACGGGGGCAGGTGTTTACTCGGAAGGACCGAGGGTAAGTCACAGTATTTCCCTCGGAGCCCATGCAACGGTGTTTCAGGCCGAGATGTACGCCATCCTGCACTGTGTGCGGGAGAACAAGAGGAGGGGCTACACCAACAAGCGGATCCTCATAGCCACAGACAGCCAGGCAGCCCTTAAGGCACTAAGTAGCCCACGGGTAAATTCCTGGCTGGTGAGTGAGTGCCGAGACGAGACGAGCGACCTGGCTGGGCAGAATGAGGTGACCCTCATCTGGGTGCCGGGTCACTCGGGGGTCAAAGGCAATGAAGAAGCTGACAGTCTCGCAAAGAGGGGGTCAGCAGAACCATTTATGGGACCAGAACCGGCTCTGGGCGTGTCAAAGAGCACTGCCAGGGGAGCCATTAAGTCCTGGGTCAGAAACCAACACAAGGTGTACTGGGCGGACTGTCCAGGGCTCAGACATGGGAAGTCAATAATTGACGGACCCAGTTCAAAGAGAGCTGTGGAGCTGCTAAACCTTAGCAGAGGACAGCTCAGAAACACAACAGGTCTCTTGACGGGACACATGGCCGTCAAGAAACACCTACATAAAATGGGGCGGTTCGAAGGGGACCTCGCATGCAGACTCTGCGGCGAGGGGGAGGAATCAGCCCAGCACATCTTGTGCGAGTGTATAGCTCTGGACCGGAAAAGACAACTGATCTACGGTCACTCTAGACCGGAGACAGAGCAATATAAAACTTCACCCTACCAATCGCTGTGCAGACTAGTTCAAGGCACAGTGATTTTGGAATGGGTGGAGTAAGACTAGGGGTATGCACAATCAACCAAGGGTTGCGGTGCTATCGGGGCGGCAAGGCCGCGGACGAGCCCTGAGGGAACAAAAAAAAAAAAAAAGGTATTTATTTATATAAGGATATTTTGATATAAAATATTACGTTATAGAGTATTATATAATAGAATACAATAAAAAGTCCCAATCCACCCCAGGAGCGCTGGGGCATCAGGAGTTTCACTATTAATCCCAACGAAAAGTATGGAATCGACACTGATATCGGTATTTTTACATGATCTCTTCAAGAGCAAATTTTTTTCTACGAAAATTCGCCAAAATCGCCTATTAAAAGCACCCAATGGGCGCAACAAATGTTCTGCAGAAAGGACACGTTTAATTAGGTTTTATATTTATAAACGGTCTAACGTTGTAGACGTGGGAACACACACAACACTATTAAATTATCAGGCCATTTCATCCATAACATCTAGGAAATGAGCCGTTTAAATAATCGCAATAATTCCAATACATCGTTTCTTTGTTAAAACTAGACAAAGATGCTTATCAAATACAAATATGTGTGTGTGTGTGTGCGCGCGTGTGTGTGCGTGTGTGCGCGCGTGTGTGCGCGCGTGCGTGCGTGCGTGCGTGCGTGTGTGTGTGTTATAATAATAATTTAGAATAGTTTTCTCAAAAGTCCCACATTTAGGGCGCTATTTTATTGTGTTAATTATAATGGGTGATAACGAACAAATGTCTTATATTATGTGTATTACGGCTGCATTTCTGGTATTACTATCATCACTAGTACATATGAGAAAGTAAAACCATTTATTCAGTGTCTCACCAAATTCTTACTCTATTTTTATTATTTTGTTACATTCCCAAGGTATTTATTTATATAAGGATATTTTGATATAAAATTTTGGTTTAAAAAAAAACAGATACTGATATTATTCCTTTTCTTTCTCCACGACTTTCTACCTAAATTTGGTTTCAAAATGTTACCAATTTTTTAAATAATTTTCTGTTTGTTGTACTTTCTCACCTTATACTAATAACGTTAACAGTGTGTTAGTTTGTTTTTGTAGGCCTAGTTACCATAACTATATATATATATATATATATATATATATATATATATATATATATATATATATATATATATATATATATATATAACAGTATTCTTAACACGGCATTTCTGTATACTATACAAGGAGAAAGTTTAAGGGCAAGGCCGCGAGGAGACAACCGCATACACGTGTTTCAAGCTTATTAGATATCATCAGTACGGTATAGCCAGGTGATGATGGTAACACTCCGTGTATTTTTGCTTCTTCATCCAACTGATATTGAGTTGTTTAGTTTTTTAGTCTCATAGCTATATATAGTGGTTGCAAAGATACTTAGTTGAGGTAGAATACTTTAATTTTAAATTAGTTCTTAGATGTCAATTTTTAAAAAATGGCACTTTCTCAAGGTAGGTCAAAATGAACCCTTATTTAACTGCGACAAGTTATAATACTATATTTGTGTCGCTAAGTGTGTCAAGGCAGCCAATCCATTACCCAATAATTAATTGTTAAGATAAGCTAAAAGAATAAAAACACTATTTTTAGATAAATAAAATCGATTATTGATTTGTTAGAATACAAACAGACGAATCATTTAAAAGAAAATATTCCAGAGGAAGTTTCCGAGTTACCGATATCAGGGTGGACTAGTTAATTCAAATATATTTGAAATAAGTTTATTGGCAGCACATATATTATTTTACTGGATGAAACATTCGGAGTAGTTAAAGCGTTAATAAGTAGTTACAGAATAAGTGAATAGTTCGAAAGAACATTATACACTAGTTAAAACAACTGCACGGTTTAATTTCAAGTAGAAAATGGAAAGTCGCACGTCTCAATTAATTCTATAGGAACCATAATCACATTCTGATGCGATATCGCCTTATTCTCGCAATCACAAATTTCTGCCGCAGCAGTTCGTTTCCGTCATTGTAGCTTCCTCTTTTCATTAATCGGTTCAGGTTTCCTTTTGGTGGGCCTTTCTTATGTATCCTTCAAGTATTGTTGTCAGAAAGTCATTGTTTTTCAGAATACGTCCAACCAATTCTTTGCATATCTTTCTGTAGGCCTTTTTTAACCTCTTTTGTCTGTGCACCTTTTCTTCACCATTTGCACGTTTCACAAGCTCCTATTCTCTTTATGGCCGTTTATCTGAAGTCCAGCTTTCCGCCTCTACATTACAATACTTTATACATGTAATTTTCTGGATATATCTACATTTGCTCCCAAGTGAAAGTGGTAAAATCCAAGACAAAGTAAGCGCAATAAATGTGCACACATAGTCGATATTTACTTACGTACGTTGAATGAGAATGTGGATCGGTCTAAAGTGGATATAAAGTAAGAAAATTGTATATAAATTATTAGTTAGTGACATCCAAGCTGATCCAAAAACATTGTCTGGATGTAAAATTGGTATATAACCATATAACTAAAGTGAAGCACCTATATTAACTGGTTAATGCCCACAGTTTGTCCAGAATCTAAATTTAAAATTTCGCAGATGGTAATAAATGAACGGGTAAAAGTACTCTGCAACATCAGCAGAACCTGCAGGTATAGTGAAACTTGACTTTCTAAACTTTTTAAACTAATTACTCATGGGATTTGTCTAAAGATTTTGATGATTAGTTTTAGTAATAGAAACCCTATTTTGTAATAAGGCTAGGTGGAATGAATGGGCTAAAAAGCCACATGTAAATAAAAAAGGATCCAGTAATTTTAATATAGTAATTTGATAGTGGCTGTAATCTAGAGTTGAAGAGTAATTAAATAGAATTTTTGTTATTTTGAAGAGAGAATATTACTGGCTTACAAAAGTTATTAGAGGCAAATTTAAAGGTAAGAAAAAAAGTAGATCAACAAAATCAAAAATATTAAAGGTATTTATTTAGTCGGGGTTTCAGAAAGATAGATCATTTTACAGGGCATATTTTCTATAGACCATATATATATATATATATATATATATATATATATATATATATATATATATATATATATATATATATATAAGGTACATGAACATAAAAATAGAGTAAGAATTTGGTGAGACACTGAATAAATGGTTTTACTTTCTCATATGTACTAGTGATGATAGTAATACCAGAAATGCAACCGTAATACACATAATATAAGATATTTGTTCGTTATCACCCATTATAATTAACACAATAAAATAGCGCCCTAAATGTGGGACTTTTGAGAAAACTATTCTAAATTATTATTACACCACACACACACACACACACACACACACACACACACGCGCGCGCGCATACCCACGCGCACGCACGCACGCACGCACGCACGCACGCACGCACGCACGCACGCACGCACGCACGCACGCACGCACGCACGCACGCACGCACGCACGCACGCACGCACGCACGCACGCACGCACGCACGCACGCACGCACGCACGCACCCACACACACACACACACACACACACACACACACACACACACACACACACACACACACACACACACACACACACACACACACACACACACACACACACACACACACACACACACACACACACACACACACACACACACACACACACACACACACACACACACACACACACACACACACACACACACACACACACACACACACACACACACACACACACACACACACACACACACACACACACACACACACACACACACACACACACACACACACACACACACACACACACACACACACACACACACACACACACACACACACACACACACACACACACACACACACACACACACACACACACACACACACACACACACACACACACACACACACACACACACACACACACACACACACACACACACACACACACACACACACACACACACACACACACACACACACACACACACACACACACACACACACACACACACACACACACACACACACACACACACACACACACACACACACACACACACACACACACACACACACACACACACACACACACACACACACACACACACACACACACACACACACACACACACACGCACGTATTGCAATGATTATGGCAACCGTGCAATGTACCAACAAATGGCGACTCAAACGATCTGAGTTGTAGTATACTCAGTTTGACGTTATAACGCTAGAAATATCGTCAGATCATCTATACACTCGCTGATTGGTGAGATATTTCGAGATGAGCAAGCGTGCATACAACAACATTGTGGCATCGGTTGCCATAAGTTGTGTGTATGAGTGTGAATATATATCAAGAAAATGGCAACTTTATGTGTGAACTATTAACAACATTGTGGCAACGGTCGCCATAGGTCCTGTGTATGAATGTGAATATATATCAAGAAAATGGCAACTTTATGTGTGAACTATTAACAACATTGTGGCAACGGTCGCCATAGGTCCTGTGTATGAATGTGAATATATATCAAGAAAATGGCAACTTTATGTGTGAACTATTAACAACATTGTGACATCGGTTGCCAAAAGTTCTGTGTATGAATGTGAATATATATCAAGAAAATGGCAACTTTATGTGTGAACTATTAACAACATTGTGACATCGGTTGCCAAAAGTTCTGTGTATGAATGTGAATATATATCAAGAAAATGGCAACTTTATGTGTGAAATATTAACAACATTGTGACATCGGTTGACATAAATTATGTGTATGTAATGTAAATATATATTAAGAAAATGGAAACTTTATGTGTAAACTATATGACAATATTGAGGCATCGGTTGCCATAAGTTCTGTGTATGAATGTGAATATATATCAAGAAAATGACAACTTTATGTGTGAACTATTAACAACATTGTGCCATCGGTTGTCACAAATGCTGTGTATGGCAGGTGAATATATATATATATATATATATATATATATATATATATATATATATATATATATATATATATATATATATATATATCAAGAAAATGACAAATTCTTGTATCAACTGTATATAACTATGAACGACTATGCGTTGTTGTGGCTTCGTGTTTAAGAAGGTAAACGTGTGTATTCTCAAGTCATAAGCTGGACTGTGTAGCAATATGCGGCATCTATATTTACAGGAGTTTGAGCATGGAAATTAGAAATTTTGATTGAGATCGTGTGCAAGTTATAACATGGTTTGCCAGCAAGCAAAGTGAATTTTCTTTAAAAAATCACTAATGATGAGATGGCTACTTTTGAATTTTGAAATTATTTTTTTCACATGAGGGCTAACTAGGCCCCCTAGAACACATATTTGGGGTCAGTTAAAATTTTTATGTTTATATATATATATATATATATATATATATATATATATATATATATATATATATATATATACCTAACTTGTCGGTTTGTTGATTATTTTTTCCTAGGCAATCCGCTATCGCCATTTATTGCAGGACCTTTTCATAAGCAGATTTGAAACAGATCTTGAAAGTGAAAGTGGTTATTTTCCTTAGACTGTCGTTTCGTTACGTGGATGATATTTTCGCAGTGTTTAAGACAAACATTTTCAGAATAGAAGATTTTATTGCCAAATTAAACAATAAATTTGATTCGATAAATTTTACCCACGAATTAAAAATTAATAATAAATTAGCCTTTCCAGATGTACTAGTTATCAAGAATAAAGAAACTTTAGAATTCGATGTCTATGGAAAGGCAACCACCATTCTAAACTACATTCCGAACGACCCACATCATACGAACGAACAAAAAATGGCCAGTCTGAATTTTTTAGTAAACCGGTTAATTAATTTTACTTTAAACAAAAGTACATATACCAAAGAATTAAATTATATTAAGGACGTGGCCGAATATAAGGGATACAGTGCTTGCCTAGTGAAAAAATTATTCAATAAACAGACAACAAAGAAAATGTTGACGGAATCAACGACGTTTTGAACCTCGAATCACGAGGGGTCTAGATAGCATTTTAAAAAAAGTCAACTTGCAGCTAACATTTTCGACAAAAAATACCTTAAATAACTTGCTAAGTAATCCAAAAGACAAGGATATAACGGCCAAAATGTCGGGAATTTATGAAATAAGTTGCAAATATTGTAATCTTAAGAACGTCGGACAAACAAAAAGATCGATTGGAATTAGATTCAAAGAACACTTAGCCCAATTACGTTACGGTACTATAGATAGATCTTCCGTCGCCTGACCTAGTTAGGATAATAATCATCACGTTAATATATATATATATATATATATATATATATATATATATATATATATATATATATATATATATATATATATATATATATATATATATAGCCTATTCATCATATTATATATGAATATATTAATAAATAAATATTTTTGGTGTTTTTTTGTGTGTGTGTTAAAGAACGTTTTTTAAATGCTTTGGCATCTACTCTTTGGCCTCTTAGCTCAAAATAAGGTTTTTTGGTTCATAAAATTTAATAGATGCCGTCCAGCTTAAAATAACGTTACTTTGGTCTATATAATTAAATTAATTTCGTTAATCAAGCAAATTCTCTCAACACTGTAGCCTTATTGGCCTCCTGACGAAGCAAACAAAAAAATCATGACAATAACCAAATTTTCCATAACGTTAGCAACTTGAGATTTGGTGCACAGTATAGTCTCTATAAAGCATAAACGTATCTACCAAAGTTCTTTAAAGTACCTTAACTATTTTCGAAGATACAAAAATTCCCTCAAAAAATTGAATTTTTCGCGAAAAAACTGGTTCGATTGAACTGCTTAACCTTTTCGACAGAAATGTGTATAAGCTGACTTGGAGAAACCGAATCATCACAAAACAGTTTTAAAAACCCGACAATCGTTTAACTAACCAAGTTAGCGTCATTAGAGGATGAATAATTCTTAGTTAGAATTATTCATCCTCTGATGACGCTAACTTGGTTAGTGAAACGATCGTCGGGTTTTTAATTTTTTTTGGTGATTCGCGTTCTCCAAGTGCGTTTATCAGTGCTCAGCACATGTTCCAATCTTCACTTAGAGAAAGGTGTATCCAGATTTCAGCAAACTCGATTAGTTATTTATTCATTACTCACTGGACGGATGCATATATGTTATCATTATTTCTATTTATTGATAAATAATTATACCGGTACTTTATATCTATATAAATAAGCCTTAAGATTTGCGCAATATATTTTGGCATGATATTATCAGCTTACAAAACCAAAACATACAAAAACTGGAATAAGTGACGATCGAAATGCATTATATAGGCCCCAAATTAACATAAAATATGTATGGTAGTTACAACCCATAAAAGATTACAATCATTACTTCACTAGAAATGTGTAAGTTTTTGTTTCAATGTGTTTATCATCTTGTACCTACCTGGAACCAAATAAACATAAAAAGTTCTGAAAAAATGAGGTTTGCCTTAACAGCAAAGTTTGTTTCTCTAAATCTTAAATCGATAATTGATTATAATCACAACCTATTTGGCGGACTTCATCTCATATACGAGCCACCTTCAGCATATGCCTCCAAATTGAGGCATTGTTTGAAATCTTACGATTTTTATAACGAACGTCCCTTGTAGAAAAAAGCAACTTTGATTAATAACTACAGGTAAACATCCCAGTGATTTTTAATTTAAAAAAAGACTTATTTTATATAGGGTAAATGCGCCTAATTCCAGCCTCTTCCAGTAGTCAGCCACCTTCACATACAAGTTCTTGTAATAAGAATGTTCGGAATATAAGATTGAATATTATACTCTACCTATAGTCAGCCACCTTTCCCGCCAATAACTGTGAAACTGTCAAATTTCTAACCTCAACTCATTGTTTGTGATTGCTACAGGTACAGTGCATTGTTTCTCCGGCTGAGAATTGGTAAGGAAATATTGATGTTTTGCTTTGATAGGAGCTTGCCATGATTAAGATTTAGACCCCACATATTTCACAATAATATCATTTTGCTGTATCCCAGAGCCATAATAGATATTTAACCACACTTTTCAATAGAAATTTTCGCCAAACAATGCGTCATTCTCTTAATTTTAAGGTGGCTGAAAACTGGGTTTCCAAATACATTGAAATCCTATGGTCAGCCACCCGGCTGACTATAGGGTAATAGTATAGATTTTCAATTTTGAGCCTTACATCCACTGAATATAGCGTAAACTAAACAGACTATCTTTATTAACAAAAAGGCCCGGTATAATTGAGTTTTCCAATAGTCAGCCACCTTAATTTAACGGTGCCTCAAGCTGGCTGACTTAAGGTCCAGTTGTCAGCCACCTTCCGTTTCTATGAAACTTTTTTTATCATTCTTTTTTTGTTATTTAGGCAAAATGGGCCGGTATAAAAGCCATGAGATCCATAAGTATCCTGAAGAGTCTTTAACTAAAGCTTTGAAGGAGATTAGAGAAAATGGGTTAGGTATACGAGAAGCTAGTAGGACATATGGAGTTCCTCGTGGAACGATACAAGATCGTCTTCACGGTCGCGTGAACGAGGGGCCACGTAAGATGGGGCCCAATACCATTCTCACCAAAGAGGAAGAGGATGAATTAGAAAATTGGCTAATCAAAATGGCAAAATGTGGGTTCCCTCAGAAAAAAGATGATCTATTAACTACAGTACAGAAAATAATAACAGAAGAAAAAAGAAGAACTCCGTTTAAGGAGAACAGAGCAGGAGAGAAGTGGTACCAGGGATTTTTACGAAGACATCCTAATCTATCTTTACGCAAAGCCGAAGGTCTAACCAAAGGTAGGAGCATAATTACTCAAGAACTTATACAGAAGTGGTTCCGTGAGCTAAAAGAGTATCTGGAAATAAATGGAGCCGCAGATATTTTGAAAGATCCAACCCGTATTTTCAACGGTGATGAGACCAGTTTTGCCATGTGTCCTAAATCGGGTAAAGTTTTGGCCCCAAAAGGATACAAAAACATTTATGAAATTAAAAAAGGAAGTGAAAAGGAGACAATTACAGTATTATTGGTTTTTTCGGCGGATGGGAAAACGGTTTCACCTATGGTGGTTTTTCCTTTTATTCGACCGAATAAAACTATTGTAGATAGCGTTCCTGAAGGGTGGTTCCTGGGACGATCGGAAAGCGGTTGGATGAAGAGCGACACATTTTATGAATATATCGCCAATGGGATGCATAAATGGCTAAATGATAATAACATTGCAAGACCTATACTGCTCCTGGTTGATGGACATAAGTCACATTTATCTATGGACCTTAGTAAGTTCTGCTATGATCATAATATAATTCTATATGCTCTTCCGCCCAACACCACTCACATCATGCAACCAGCTGATGTGAGTGTTTTCAAGCCTTTGAAAAGCAACTGGAAGAAAACAGTAAGGCAATGGCAAGCAGAACCTCAGAACATAAATTCTGTTCTCACCAAATTTACATTTTGTCCATTATTAAAAACTGTTCTGAATGGTGAATCATTACCCACAGCTATCCAAAACGGTTTTCGAAAATGTGGTTTGTACCCATTTAATTCTGAAGCGGTAGATTACACAAAGTGCATCCAGAATGTATTGGAACAACAGCAACAAGAAAGCATTTTAACTCGGGCCCAGTTCGAAACTACAACTCTTGTTCTGAATACTCTAAAAGATAAACTTACTGAAAAGGGAATCCCTAACGTAGATCAAATTCTGACAGAATTGCAGCAAATAAAACAAGATTCTTATCCTAGTATTACTAATGAAACTACCCGTGAAACTAGATTTGAAGCTTTTGACGTGCGTCCAGATGGATTTCTTGAAATAGATGTAAGTGATATTCCAGTCACATTTGACTTTGACTTGGAACCAAATGACAAACGGCACCTAAATGAACAAGTATTAGAAAAAACCTATGAAACAACTAATTTGGAATTACTAACTATTTCAATAAAAGGTACGGAAATTGATCAAATCGGGGAAGACGCAATGTTGATAAACGATATCGACACAAAAGATGACCGAGAATGTAAACAGATTCCGATAACTAGACCAATAAAAGGAGAAGCTAATGATATTCTAAAAAATGAGAGTGTATTAAAAGATAACAAGAATATAATAACTCCTATGAAAGAAACGGAAACAAAAAATACATATAAAGAAGTAATTTTCGTAACTGAAAGTAACGTCAAAAAGAGAGATAACAGTTTGATAAATATTTCCGAAACTAATCATTCTAATAAAGAAAATAACGATGTAGAAGAAACCGTAATAAAAAATAACGGCACAAATGAAACAGTAACGAAAAAAGTTACAATCTTACAAGATATTGTAATTCCACGGGCAGAAGGTGGGATTGGCCCTTTTCGAACTCATCTATTTTATCCCAGTGCACTAACATCAACTCAGAAACGACAACGCAAAGATCCTCTTCCTGCGGCTATTTCGGCGGTTGAGTACAGAAAGGCCATCCAACAAAAATTGGAAATAAAAGAGACAGCTGAAAATGAAAAATTAAAGAGAAAAGAAGAAAGGGCTAAAAAAAAGGAGATTCTTCCTAAGAAAAGACAAAAAAGAATTTCTACAACAAAATTAAACGGAAGTGGATCAGACAGCGATGAACAGATGAAAATGCGGTCATATTTACGAAGCAAAAGCAAACATATTGACAATTTCAACAACATACCCTCATCTTCCAGAATAAAAGAGCATTGTGCGAACTGTGCTTTAATCTTAGACAGTGACACTGAAGATAATGAACTGAAGAATATTGGTTGTGATGCGTGCCCTAAATGGTATCACTTAAAATGTACGAAATTTCAGGGGTGCAACTTTTCCGATGTGGAAGACTCTTTTTTTTTATGTAAGTTTTGTGCAAAATAATATCATATTCTTTGTTTCATGGATTGTATACCAATTTAAATATAATGTTTTATACGTACCTACCTATGTTTAATTATTAATCATTTAATGAAAAACAACATACTTACGTGGCTGACTACTGGATAGAGCCTGGCTGACATAAGATTTATTGAGGCTGACAACTGGCATTTGTGGTATCTTTTAACATTTTATTTTTTTTTAATTTCAACGCTTTTTGAAATACAAAATTAGCCTCTAATTAAGCATGCTGATTAAGTAAGTAAAAATGCTAAACACATTTTTTTTATAATTTATATATTTTTTTTATTTTTTATAAAGCGCACATATAGAAAAATCACTAAATGGCTGACTACTGGCGCATTTACCCTAATACATATTTAGAAATTCTTCTACCCCACAACAGATCACAGCTGTAAAATTACTGTTATGCAGCAAACAAAGAGAGCAGGTAGTAAATAGGAAATAAATATGGGTACCCTTGAGCATCTTGTCAACTACAGTAACAATAGAATCCTAAGAATACTGGCACACTTAGGTAAATATAAAATTCTGGTGGCAAAGATGTTATATGGCATATGGCAGCCAATTTTTATTAAAATGTTTAACAAATATATACATTCAAAATTTCATCAGCACAAATTAAGTAGATAAAAGGCATGTGGTGTCGTAAATCTTTGATATAATTTAGACAGAAAGTTTCTGATACCTTTGAGGTTCTATAGAATATGTGTCATAGATTTGCTTTTAGCATCATCCTAGAAAAAATGAAATGGAACAATATATTAGAAACTTTATTAGGAGGTACCTATGAGTTAAACGGTAATAAGGGGTGCTGCTGTCTCTCATATAATTTACAAGGAACATTCTTATAAGTGCAATATATTTTTCAGATCTGACAATCGTTTCGCAAACAAAGTTAGCGTCATCAGAGGGATGACACCTCTTCTCAAATAGCCATAGAAGGAACGAAAAAATGCTTGAAAATAAATAGGCTAAGCTATTACGAAGTGAAGAAAAACATTTTTATTCACATTGCTGATTATTACTTCAATATAGTCACAACGTGGGCAAACCTCGTATCGGCGACAAAAATTTCAACATTTTCTTTTCGCTTAAACGTCATAAAAGGTATCAAATAATCTAGAAAACATCATTTGGGAACGAATTTTTTTTTTGGCTGTCAGTCTGTCGATCTGTCGGGTTGTTGGTCTGTCTGTTTGTAGCCACGGTAACTTTAGAACGAATTGAGATATCGTCCTCAAATTTGGTATACAGTTAGTACTAGACAAGCGAACGGTTCGGATTGCTTTTGGGTAAAATCGCTTTAGGGGGTAGGGGATGATGAGGATGGATAGGTTCGTTAGCCAAGCAAATTGGAACAGTTTCTCCAGAAAAATTTTGTGTTTTCTTTCGAAAAATTTATATATCTCCGGAAATAACAAAGCTATAGCTATAACTTTAAAATGTGGTAGCCGGGCTTACGTCGTTAAAGCTGAACTATGTACCAAAATTTAGATTTCTTAGTTAAAAGGAAAAAAAGTCTGAACGCAGCAAGTGCGTTATCGAAGTGAATTTTTATAAAAATGCTTTGAATAGCAAATATGTCTTTTTAATGCAAGCAGTCATCAATTTGGTTACCGGTATAACTTATATAGTAGAAACAAGGTGCCATATGTTATCAAAATAACTTATTGTTTGAAAATGTACAAACATTTTTCGACAATAGAATTTAAATGTTGGTTTCTTAGCCAACAAACCTTAGGTTATAGCAAATTGAGTTATTGAAATTTGAAGCATTTAATGAAAATTTGCTACCAAAACGCACTCACTGAGTCTCGATTTTTTTTCTTGCAAACATATTTCGATAAGAAATGCAATAAAATAAGGGTGTTCGAAAAAAATTGTAGGGATCACCAACGACTTATGGGCCAGCCGGTGATTGTCAAAATAATTTTATAAGATGCAGCTCAAGACACCCTATAATTAACTTATAAAATTTTTTCTCGTCTCTTGTATAATAATAATTATATTGAGCTTTACCGTAGAAATGCATCACCCTGTATATATATATATATATATATATATATATATATATATATATATATATATATATATATATATATATATATATATAGACAGATAAAAACTGAACGTAAACCCGGATATGGATTCTAGGGGGCCTAGTTTGCGCTCAGTTGAAGAAATCTTTTTAAAATTCTAAAGTCGCGGTCTCCTCATTAACGATTTTTTTGTACGAAAATTAGCTAAAAATTATGGACCGTTAAACCACAAACTACCGCCAAAGCATCAGAGAGAAAATAACTAGCCTGTTGCATATCAGCCCTTTTTATAAAACTTCGATCCTTTATATCTGTTGATAAAACATAACCAACACTGTTTAGTCCACCCACTAACATTAATAAAATGGTTAAGGAATAATTTGCACTTGTATATTAAAATTCCCAAATAACGCAAACAATTTGTCAACTGAAATTGAAAACAGATAAACGATCTAATAATATACGATAAACGTCAGTTATAGCGTGTAATTGACCTCCGCAATGATATCAAATGTTCCACTGCTAGGTAACGACTCAGACATACTGGATCTCATATACCTATAAACCAGTTTTTACCATTGTCAACAAAAAGCGGCGATATTAAAAATAAATGTTTCAAATTTGAATAAATCAATTTTCTGTAAACCTAGAAAGCTGAATTTTGGTACTAGTTAGGTCTTTCCAAAAGCAACATGTCCACCAAATTTCATCGAAACAAAAACATATAAAAATCGAAACTGATCCCGGATATGGGTTCTAGGGGCCCAAATTGGGGCTCATTTGAAAAAAAATTTTGCAGTCTCACCATCGATACCTCTTTATTAGTGATTTTTTAAAAATAAAAATTCACTAAAAAGTCATAGGCATTTAATGCAAAAAAATTTAGTGACTTGAATTTTGAAAGATTTCTTCAAATGAGCGCAAACTAGGCTCTATAGAACCCATATCTGGGTTAGTTTCAGTTTTTATCTGTTTTCATATATATATAGGGTGACGCATTTCTAGGGTAAAGCTCAATATATCCATTATTATACAAGATATGAGAAAAAATTGTATACGTTAATTATACGGTGTCTGGAACTGCATCTTATAAAATTAATCTTACAATCACAAGCTGGCCCATAAGTCGCTGATGATACAATTTTTTTCTTAATCAAACACGCCTTATATTATTGCTCATTTTGCATTTTTCATTCAAAGATAATCCATGTTTACCAAATTTGATGCCAGATTTTATTTTAAAAAAAGATATATTTCCTATTAAAAACATTTTTACAAAAATTCACTACCATAACGCCGTTGCTGCGTCCAGACTTATTATTATTATTATTATTATTATTATTATTATTATTATTATTATTATTAAATACTCATAGTTTCATATCACAAGCTGTCAAAAATAACAACGGTATTTAAGGCTGTCATTTTAAAGTTCCATTGGACATTTGTAAAAAAAAATACGAAAATGTAAATATGTATGGATAATCAGATTAATTATTTCCTACCTTTTTTGCACCAAAGTTTGTTTAAATATTTAAATATTTTTCCTCAAAAATTCGTAAAATTATCCCATAATCTGATCGGTTAATATAATCAAATAAAAAAATCTCTGGACGCAGCAAGTGCGTTATGGTAGTGAATTTTCATAAAAATGTTTCTAATAGCAAATATGTTTTTTTAAGAAAGCAGGCACCAAATTTGGTTACCAGTATAATTTATATATTAGAAACAATGTACCATATTTCATCAAAATAACTTTATTGTTTGAAAATGTACAAAAATTTCCGAAAGTAAACTTAAATTTTTCCCGAAAAAACTGGTTTTCTGGTCAACCTTATAGGTTAATAGCAAATTGATTCACAATTTCAAGCATTTAATGAAAATTCGCTACCATAACGCACTTGCTGCGTCCCTAATTTCTTTTCTTACAAAGATGTATTATATTTCGATGGAAAATACAAAAATGCAATAACATAGGGCGTGTTCGATTAAAAAAATTCACTAAAAAAAAGAAAATTTGAATCACCAACGACTTATGGGCCACCCTGTAATTGTGGAAATATTTTTTAAGATGTAGCTTAAGACACCCTACAATTAATGTATACAACTTTTTTTCGTAACTTGAATAATAACGGAAATATTGCGCTTTAATGATTTTTTAAGATAATTCGACAAAAATGATATACCATTAAACGATAAACTCTATAGCCAACACTACTGCTAAAGTATCAGAGAAAGGGTCTATTTGAAATGAATTTTCTGGGAATATTTTAGTAAAATGAAGGACAATGACGATTGAAACTAAGAGCTCAGGCTTTGTAAAACATTATTCTTGGGACATTTTCCATCCATAGATCATATTAATTTCAGGTTCATTGCCTAAATATTAACAATTTTGACGTTTAAAATCGCGACTTTGACGTTTTGGAGGAAACCCAAATTTATTTTTCTTTAAATGCCTGTAACTTTTTTGTCCTTTAACCGACAGCGCTAAATTTTGGTAGGTGGCTTACATATAAACGATATAAACCAGTGTACCAAATTTCGTTGCCCTTACTTTGTTAATTCCGGAGATATAGATTTTTTTCGATTTTTTTCGAAAAAAAAACACAAAATTTTCCGGGAAAACCTCGGCGGATTTTCCTGGATAACGAACTTATCCAAGCCACTCGCGAAAGGAAGGTACTCACCAAATTTTATCAAAATCGGTCCATTATTTTTTTAGTTATAGGTGTGACACATAAATATATAAACATATATATATATATATATATATATATATATATATATATATATATATATATATATATATATATATATATATATATATATATATATATATATATATATATATATAAACATATAAAGTCTGAAACCGACCTCGGATTTGGGTTCCAGGGGTCCTAAATAGCGCTCATTTGAAGAAATTTTTTCAAAATTCAAAAGTCGAGATCTCCTCATTAGTGAATTTTTTTTAAGAAAATTCACTAAAACTAAAAAAATGTGTTAAAGTGATCGCTAAATGAATTACGGTATGCGATTAGAAATACTTATATTTCCAAAACTATAGTCTTTAGGTATAGGCGGTATAATACAATAAATAATGTAGGTGGTTGAAACCGAAATGGATATGGTTGTAAATTTTAGATGAGGCAAGTCTTCGTAAAATTATGAGTGGTTATTTTAGACATGTCAAAATTACATTGACCTTGTCAAAGTTTGGAAGCTAAATATAAATTGTATATGTGTACAGCAATTGCAAATATAAAATTAGACATCTAAATTTTTTTGATAATTTTCATAATTTTGATTATGTTACAACGAATTATTTACAGTATATACATATATTATAACTAAGGAAAAACCATAATGTGCATGCCTGAGTTAACACTAAGAAATCCTCGGTGTTCCCTTATGTTGTTAGTACAATGGGTGTGAAAACATATGGTGTCCATTTAAAACATTCTCAGCCTCGCCTTAAAATAAGAAACTCAGAGTCACTGTTTATTGCGATACAAGCTAGGATTAGCCCACGGCATCAAATTCGTTTTAAATAAGCTTTAAAGTGTATACTGAAGGGTGCGCTGGAATCAGACTTTCCTGAGTAGCCACAAGTTGGCTTATTACATGTATGCACAAGACCCATAAATGACAACTCACACAAAAAATATTAAACTGCTAAGTATTTCTCAACGAATTGATGAAATCACCTTCTGAATGTTTCTACACGTCCGTGGTGCGATGAAGAATCATGACGCATATACTTTTTTCGAGGAATGCATATCATTCGGTGATTTTCATCTGTGGCAACCCCAAAAAGTTGCCACAATCTGAGCGGTAGCCACAATAGAGTACTATTCTCACACACGTTGTCATAATCATTGCATCACAAACACACACACACACACACACACACACACACACCGTATCTATTGGACGGTGTAGTCGTAAGCCGAGAGAGCTGGTAGTTATTTTGAGCAATATTTAATAGACAAAGTGTGTAAACATTTGCAAAAGTTTTCCTAGTGTTAGCAAAGTCGGTAAGCTTTGGTATGTGCTGATTTTTGCATGTGGAAAATAACTTTTAATTAGTGTTTTCAGTAGTTTTAGAATTATTTACAATATAATATCCGTGAATATATTTAACTGAAAAGTGATAAGAAGATACACTAATTTAATTTGTTATCACCTGGCAACTGGAGAAATTCCAGTGCCAGGTGTAAGGTCTGTGAAGTGAGCTGCTATTATGCAGTAACAATATGATGGACTCTACTAACACAACTACGGCCTCCGATCACGGCGGCGGTTCTGTCGAACCACAATTTGTTACACCTACTGTTTCGTCTAAATCAAATGTATCTAAAGAAGCCTCAACTACTCTCCCTGTTCCTGACAACAACCAAACTAATGTAGAAAATCAACAATCCACTACTAATGCACCATCGTTCTCACAAATTGTAAACCGACATATATTTCCAACAAAAGATCAAGCCATAATACTGACATCTGTAGAAGGTATTTCTGTTAAAGATTATATTATTAACATTGGCGAGATTGTGGGACCAAAAAATATATTGTTCGCTTCAAAGATTTCCAATAGCCGCGTGTGCATTTATTTGTCTTCAAAGGAATGTGTGGATGACTTTATGACTCAGCATACCGGAATATCTATTGGTGATGTATTTATATCAGCAAGAAGATTAATTACCCCAGCCGCAAGAATAGTACTTTCTAACGTTTCACCAGTTATACCACATGACATCATTGAAAATGTTTTACGAAGTAGTGGTTTGAAAATTGTTTCGCCTTTATCATTTGTTGGAGTAGGACTTGGAATACAAAACTATGCGCATGTTTATAGTTTCAGGGGACAAGTATATATTGTTCCAAACGAAAAAAAAGAGTTACCAACCTCACTGATAGTTAATTTTGAAGATGACGCTTACCGAATTTTTTCTATCCAATGACAATCTAAAATGTTTTGTATGTAAATGTACTGGTCACATCTCAAAAAAATGCCCCAACAATATTGCTGATGCGGGTCCCGCATCAACGTCTGCGTCTACATCCGCATCTACTGCTCCATCCGTCTCTACTTCCACCTATGCACTCACCTCTGTCTCAGAAGAAACGAGCACCTTGGCCGGGCCAGGGGGAATTAAAAGGCTAGCCTCAAATGAAGCTGAGACAATTGAAACTGGCGACGATAACAATGTCAACATCCTTGACGAACGAGCAAGTCAGTCATTTACGACCTCACAAAGGCAACCAAGACAAACCACAAAGAAGCAACGAAAGGCTGATCCTCAAAGTGCTTTTGATCCACTAAAGAAGATATTTGAAGAAAAGGAGTTTATCTTGTCATTTGATGACTTTAAGAGATTTATGGCGAATGTGAAAGGTAAAGATAACCCCCGACAGGTGGCTGGTGAGTTTACAACTGAAATTTCATTACTTGCTGATATGATCAGGAATATATATCCGTTTATTGAAAAAAGGTCACTTAAAGAAAGGTGTAAGCGCCTCGTATGGTCTCTCACTGGAGGGGCTGGCTCCTCGGGACGCTCGCGGTCACGTTCGGATGACGCTTCGGGGTCTGAGTGGTGAGATAAAGGTTCAAAATATTAATTTATTGTCTTCTTTACACACAGGCGTTTATTTATTTTAATAAATTTCACGTTCAAAGGGTTACGTATAAGAACTTTAAATGTTAAAAGCATAAGATGTGAAATAAAATGGCTAAATCTGGAATCATTTAATAGTTATATACAGCCAGATATATGTTGTTTACAGGAAACCAATACCCATGGTTCACCTTTTCCTTTTCAAAAATCACCTTATACTTTTTATTTTAATCCACCTGAAGAACCTTATTCTGGTACAGTTATCGGGATAAAGAATACTTCTGTGTTAGGTGCTATTACTCATCAAATTCTATATAGAGGCTATTTGCATATGATATCTTTTAAAATCAACGAAAAGGAAATAAACGTTTTCAATATTTATATACCACATGACACTAACATTGCTCTGAATGTTCTCACTATTTTAGAAAATACTCTAAATCAGTTAGGTGCCTTTTTAATCGTTGGTGATTTTAACTGTACCCTTAACCCAATTGTCGATAGGCTTAATTCACAGGAGAGGGGTCTTGAGATTTCGTGTAAGTTAAGAAATATTGTTGACCGTTTTACCCTGTGTGATGTGTGGCAACTTACTCAGATTGATAAACCAGGATACACTTTCTATGCGCGAATATCGGCCTCAAGGCTGGATCGTATATATTGTTCAAGAAGTGAAACCACGCTAATTTCTAGTTCAAAACTTATTCCATCATTTTCGGATCACCTGTGTTTATCGGCTCATCTAAAATTTAACCAATCGTATAACAAAAGTCCATATTGGCGTTTTAACAACAATTTACTGCAAGATGATAAGTACTTAGATTGTATAACGACATACCTAGACTCTATTAAATGTGCCAAAACAGGTAGTATAAAATGGTGGGAAAATTTCAAAACTAATGTCAAAGATATAACACAGAATTATGAAATACAAAAAAGACAGCAGGAAAATATGATTCTGAACAGATTAAGGATATCGTTATAAAAAACTCTAAAAACTGAAGGGTCAGTTGACACTGTAGCGGTTCTCAAAATAAATAGAGAAGTTAACGACATTTTTAGAGGATATAGTGAAAAAAAGTTAGCTGCTATAGGAATGCAAAATCTGATAGAAGTGGACAGACCGACAGCCATGACTCTTTTACCAACGATCTCCAAAAAGAAGAATTTGACAGAAGTACGATGTGAGGGATATGTTATCAGTGAGCCAGTTAAGATATGTTCAGTAGTAAGGTCGCATTTCCAAGTTTTATATAGTGATGATGAGACAATCGTAGATAAAGACAATGAATTGTTTACTGACATAAAATGTTTAGACGATAAAAATAAAAAAATCCTCGACGAACCCCTAAATCTTGAAGAACTAACCAAGGCCTTAAGATCATTAAACAAAAACAAGGCGACGGGAATAGATGGATTGACTCCAGAGTTTTATTTGGCATTCTGGGAAAAACTAAAAACTCACTATTTAGATATGATTCAAGAATCATTTGCAAAAGGTTCACTACCTAAATCACTCAGAACAGCAGTAATCAGTTTACTGTTTAAAAAAGATGACCCCGAAGTTTTGGACAACTGGCGTCCTCTATCGCTCATGACAAGTGATTACAAAATATTGTCAAAATGTTTAGCTAATCGTTTTCTAAATATTCTGGGTAATATTATCCATACGGACCAAAGCTACTCTGTCCCTGGAAGATCAATTTATGACAGTCTTCATCTGTTCCGTGAATTTATAAGTCATGTCAATGAAACAAGAGCTTCCGCGGCGATTATATCTCTTGACCAGCGGGGCGCGTTTGATAGGGTAAGTCATAGGTACCTTTTTTTACATTTTGGAAAAATACAACTTTGGTCCAGAATTAAAAAAATACGTTGGCCTTCTATACAGTGAAGCAGTATGTATGATACGTGTTTCGTCTCTCCTAACATCTCCGGTGAAATTTTCTAGGGGAATACGTCAAGGTTGTCCAATGTCTGGGATTTTATTCACGTTATGTATTGAACCGTTTCTTAATCTTATTAGAAAATCTGTCAGTGGGTGTACAATTTCTTTTGAAAGTAAAACTATTAACCTTCAAGCTTCAGCATATGCTGATGATGTTAATACATTCGTGTCTAGAAAGGCGGAGATTGACGAGGTGTTGAAATGTTATAATACATACTCGAAAAATTCAGGAGCTCAGCTTAACCTGGATAAGTGTAAGGGATATTGGTTACGAAGCTACAAGGGTTCTGTTGAAACGCCTCTGGGCATCTCTTGGTCTTCGGAAGATATCACTATCTTAGGTGTTACTTTTAAAAAGAGCCAAGACATAATTAGCAAAGACGCATTAGACAATCTCTACAAACGCATTGAATCATCTGTGCAAAAATGGAGAGGTATTTTTCCATCACTTTCGTGGAAAGGCAGAGTTATGGCAATTAATCGTTTTATAGCGCCAAAACTGTGGTACCATTTACAGATCCTTCCAGTCGATGAGGTTTTTCTAAATAGTATACAATCCCTACTTACAGACTTATTCTGGGCTAATCGGCGACACTGGATGACAGAAAAGCACCTGTGTTTACCAATAAGTCATGGTTTATTTTGCTTTAAAATTTCTAAACAATCATGAAGGATCTAATTGGTTTCGTGTAATTAAATATATATTGTGTACATATAAAATGGCCGGATTATCCTGGCAACTATTTTTTATTAAACAAACAGTTCACTACTCAGACCTATCTCCATT
The DNA here is from genome assembly GCA_964006375.1 of Tillus elongatus. Classification (NCBI taxonomy): domain Eukaryota; kingdom Metazoa; phylum Arthropoda; class Insecta; order Coleoptera; family Cleridae; genus Tillus; species Tillus elongatus. Next base: position 158,460,806 of record OZ023262.1, read on the forward strand.
CCTAAAACAAGTTATGCATTGCTGTTCGGTCTTAAAAATTTCAGTTGCAAATTATCCAGAAAACTTCCAGCAATTACAAGACATACCTCTCATGCCATCTAATATACTACCTGAGACACTGAGCAATATATCTAATCTTTGGCTTAATTGTGGCATATACACTATTAGAAATATATGTGTGGGTACTGGCTTGATAAATTTTGAGGATCTGCCTCTACATCGACTTGATGAGGAGTTGAGGAACGTCCTGCGAAGAGACTATTTAAATATACATGATTATGTCATAAACCAACAGGATAGTTTCAACACCAGTCCACAAACGGTCGAAGAAGAAAACAAATTTTACTTAATGATCAGAGAATGGTACTGGCAAAAAACAACAAGAGAGCGATTCTTATGAATCTGGTACTAGGACATTATAATCAAGTTAATGTTTTGACAGGCGAGTGGACTGATGACCCAATCTTCTGGAGTTCGTTCTGGGTTCAACCTACCCTTGGATATGAGGCCTCAGTGTCGCTGCGTTTTGCAAAAAACCGTCTAGCAGATATGGTTTTCCTTCAACGAATAAACAAAACACCGTCTAACCTGTGTAGGAGGTGTCAACAACTTGGGACTGCGTGGCATATATTTGTTGAGTGTCATGAAGTGAAAGACTTGTGAAACTTTATCAGCCGTGTCAAAATGAAGTTAACCAATCGTTCATTAACAGTATCCGATATACATTCGGGTTTTGAAAATATTCAAAATTGTTTTTATGCAATATGTAGCTACTTATGTAACCTAGCAAAAAGTGTCATATATAATGATTTTATATCAGAGTATAAGAATGGTCCACAACACAAAGCCCTATTGCCTATTTTTAAAGCCAGACTGAAGTCCCGTGTCCTTAAAGAATATATCTGGTATAAAGGAAAAAACGATATAGATTCCTTCAGGCAGAAATGGTGGAATAGCAACCAATTGTTTACAATCGGGGAAGAGACCATACATTTTGTCTCTTATCAATAGTAACATTCTTTTTTTGTTCATGTTTTTTTCTTGTATATTCTATGTAGTTGTAGATATATAGATTTTTTTGTGTGTCTTTATGTATGTATTATTTGTTACTTATTTTTAAAATGGAATGTAATAACTGATGTATATATCCTTTCGTTAATAAACATAAATAAATAAATAAAATAAACACACACACACAAATATATATATATATATATATATATATATATATATATATATATATATATATATATATATATATATATATATATATATATATATATATATATATACAGTGTCCCAAACTGGATGGGAATGTATTGCTATTTCCGTTATTATTAGGAATAGGGAGACGGTTAAATTAGCAATGCTTTGTAGAATTTCATGCTCGTTCCAAATATGACTTGTCTTTTGCCCTGCTTCTTTTCGTTTTCGAGTTATTTTGAAAAAACAAAATTTGTCGATTTCTTTTTTCTTCAATATCTAAGTAGGCGTTGATCTGACATGTCTAAGACTTGCACATTATCATTACACTTTTTACAGAGTAATCTTTTTGTGCTATTCTTAGCTTTGGATGGTCATTTGTTTTTGAGCTGCATGCATCAACGTTTGTTTTTATTATGGCAGCCATATTAGATTTTTTGCTCATGTGATAGCCTGTGAAAAGGGCTTTCCAATGATGTACAAGGTGCTTGAGAAAACTTGTAATTGCACTAAAAATTTTGAGAAAAACCGTTTTGGGGATAGTAGGCTATGAAATCCAATACCAGAAAACAAGTGACAAAAAAGTGTTTAAAAAGCTGTAGGTCATGGAGTCTAACAATAGACTTCTACTTTTAACATGTGAAGTTTTTTTTCCTTCTTTTTTTTTTCTTTAACGTCGGCCTATTTCCGCGACTATGGCAAATCACCGACGCCAGGGAGCAGTTTCACCTCACTATCCTGGAAATTTTGCCGAACACCTGCCTTTCTGTAAGGAGGGTAGGAATATTTAACGTGCCCAACATCGCATGGACACGGGACCGACGGCTTTACCCCCTCCCCCGAAGGGCGGAACGTGCAGACATTCAACTTGCTCAAATAGAATGCCAGAACCTCGGGGATGATGTTAATTTTACAGTTTGTACTGAAAAAGTGAAAGCAGTACCCTGGGATCGAACCCAGTACTCTTCGGTTCAGAGGCACACGTTCTTACCCCTGAACCACCGAGGTTCTGTTTTGTGGAGTTTAAGTTTATATATGTTATTGCCGGGTTTCGTTTTTAAACTGTTTCACATAATATTACCTAGCATTATTACCTAATTCAGGATTGTAAATTAGATCACAATATTTTTTTATCGCGAATCATTACGGAAAATTATGTTAAAAGTAAAAGTCTATTGTTAAACTCCATGGCCTACTGCTTTTTGAACACTTTTTTTTGTCATTTGTTTTCTGGTATTGGATTTCATAGCCTACTATCCTCACAACGGTTTTTCTCAAAATTGTCAGTGCAATTACAAGATTTCTCAAGCATGTTGTACATCATTGGAAAGCTCTTTTCACAGGCTATCACATGAGCAAAAAATCCATTATGGCTGCCGTAATAAAAACAAACGTTGATACCTGTAGCTCAAAAACAAATGACAATCCAAAGTTGAGAATAGCACAAAAAGGTTACTCTGTAAAAAGAGTCCTGATAATGTGCAAGTCTTAGATATGTCAGATCAACGCCTACTTAGATATTGAAGAAAAACGAAATCGACAAATTTTGTTTTTTTCAAAATAACTCGAAAACGAAAAAAGGCAAGGCAAAATACAAGTCATATTTGGAACGATCATGAAATTCTACAAAACAATGCTTATTTAACCGTCTTGGGACACTTTGGGACACACTGTATATGTATATGTATATATACAGTGTGTCCTAAATTGGTGATGCATGTATAGGGATTTCAGAAACTATAAGAGATAGAGAAACGGTAAAATGGAAAAAGTTGGAGTCCATTTTATTACAAATCCAAAGCTGCTTATCAAACTGCCCTAACTTTTTTGGTTTTTGGGATTTTTTGAAAATAAGAAAAATGGCGCATTTCTTCAAAGTGCTATAACTTTTTTATTTATCAAAAATTTTGAATTCTGTAGAAACATATTCACAGCAACTTTTAACGCAGAATTCAATTATCTAGCCAGATTTCATGTTTATTGTTAAATATTCGCTAGACGATTGTCAACCTTTTTTCCTTATAGACGCCATATTGGACTTTGACAGTCTAAAAAAGACCATAATTTTTGCTTTTCAATGATGTATCACCCATTACAAAAGAACGCCTAGAAATTTGAAAAAAAAACAGGATTTTAAGATTTATTAATACTTATTATTATTATTAATAGTAAATTTATGACAACGTCGCTATCTGTAAAGTATAAAACATAAGGCGTTTAATATGATTTCTTTATTATGATCAAGAAAAATAGTAAGACATTTTAAACTCTGCAAGTAACATTATTTTCAATATTTTTATGCTACTTATAATGACAAGAATATTCCTGACAACTCAAGATACCCATCATTCGCAATTACTCCAGTTGCTTAGCAACTTGTGTTAATTGTTGTGACATTTGTTTAACAACTATTAAATGTTTAAATGTTTGACATTGTTTGAATTCTACTCAAGTCTTGTTCAGTTGTTTTTTTTTGCAAAATTTAAATTGTTTTCAATTGTTCAAATCTAAGTATTTCAATTAAAAATTAAATTTGTTTATCACTAAAATTTAGAAATAGCAGCATGCAAAATTATTCTAATGTAGAAAAATTTGACATGCTTGTCTGTTACATATCATCTCACAGGAACGCTAATCTAGCCTTACGAAAAACTACGCTAACAGTTTTCCAGAAAGACGTCAGTTCGATATTTTGCCAAGCTGGTAACAAATTTATTAAATTTTGGAAGTTTTCGAAGGCCCCGAGGTCGAAATTACGTCTGAAATGAAAATCGCGATTATGCAATCTGTCAGTTTTTTAAGAAAATCCTGCCACGTCAACAAGAGCAGCCGAAACAGAATAGGATGATTTCGGGAAGGTGATTATAGACGTAGATTAAGGTTTTCTAAATGTTTAAATGATAAATGCCGTGAAAATCGAGACGTTCCTAAGCAAGTAATTTGGATTGATGAAAGTCGTTTCACAAATTCCGGAGTGTTCAACTGTCACAACCATCATTAGTCGGCAACTGGGAATCCAGAATTACTAAATCCCTGTAGATTTCAAACGCGCTTTGGAGTGAATGTATGGTGTGGAACCTATGGTAAGCATATCTTAAAAGTGTAACGAGGGCCCAAAAGTGTAGTCTTAATTTCTTAAATTGTAAGTTGCAATTCTATCTTTTTATTTTTCAGTGGTGGTGGTGGTGGTGGTAAAAAAAGATGGTATGGCCTCGACGGAATTGTCATTAGCCACAGATTTTGTAACTTCTCGTTTGAGATTTGTATTTTTTCCTTTATTATGTCTGTTATTTTTAATAACGTAAATACAATCTCAGCATGTACACACTTAATTACGCATACCTACACAGAAATGTACGTATATATTTTAAAATAATTAAAGTTTAAAATTTTCCTTTACACTAAGTTTGTAAATACACACATATATACATACCTACATATATACACATATTTATTATAAATAAGAATTATTTTTTTCCTTTTTTTGTATTTGTTTTTTTTTGCTGTTTTTTTTTTAATTTATTTTTTTTGGTGTTTTTTTTGGTTTTTGTTTTATTTTTCAGTAAACCAGTTAATTGGGCCATTTTTTTACGCAGATACACTTAATAGCCGGCGTTATTTTGATATCTTACAAACTCAAATAATCCCTGCAACCAGACAAGCGGTGCCAGAGATTCAATTTGAAAATGTTTTGTTTCAGCATGATGGCTGTCCTGCTCATATTTCTAGAGAGGTACAGACTCTACTCCGTAACACATTCGGGGAAATAATACTTTCAAATAGTGGTACAGTATTATGGCCAGCTAGGAGTCCAGATCTTACGCCTCTGGATTTTTACTTGTGGGGACATGTAAAAAATGAAAAGTATGAATTCGATCCACCTGGAGAAACAGACATGTTAATTCAAAGGGCAAGGGAGCTATTTGCTCGAATTAATAGACATACTTTAGAACGGGTTACCAATTCAATAATAAAAAAAGTCAGAAATGTATTGACAAAAATGGCGGACATTTTTAACTTTAAAAGTGATACTTGTTATTTTTCTTTGCTTTTCTAAAGACGCCAACTTCGTTATTTGTTTCTTAATAGTCTGTGTTCGTTTTTCATTTATTGTTGTGTTTAACGTTTATTTATCTGTTTTACAATGTTATTCGATGTTCGATGCGTTGTTTCTTCTATTGTTTGTATTTATAATTAATATTCTGTCCAGTCTTCGTTAACTAGCTACCGCGCAATATTTTAGTTCATGTTATTCCCTTTTTTACTTTACAGATGCGACGTTGCCACATGTATGTATTAATAAATATTAGAATCTAGTTTTTTCCATTTTCTAACCGTTCTTTTGTAATGTGTGATACATCATCGAAAAGCAAAAATTATGGTATTTTTTAAACTATTAAAATCCAATATGGTCCATAAAAAAAGTTCTCAATGTCCTACCGATTATTCAACAATAAACATTAAATCTGATTAGATTGAATTCTACGTTAAAAGTTGCTGCGAAGATGTTTTTACAGAATTCAAAAATTTTGATAAATAAAAAAGGTATAGCACTGTGAAGAAATGCGCCATTTTTCTTATTTTCAAAAAATCCCAAAAACCAAAAAAGTTAGGGGGGTCGGATAAGCAGCATTGGATTGGTAATAAAATTGCCTACAACTTTCCCCATTTAATTGTTTCTCTATCTCTTATAGTTTCTGAGACCCATATACATGCATCACCAATCTGGGGCGCACTGTATACACACACACACACACACACACACAGACCAATATATATATATATATATATATATATATATATATATATATATATATATATATATATATATATATATATATATATATATACACTGCCTAAGGAGTTGGAGGATACTGTTATAATTTATGGACTAGAGCGACATAGTAACGATGTAACAAGTTTAATGAAAATTATGGAAAAGTCTCTCAATATTTACAAATACTTCTATATATAAACTTACGTGAACTACACTCCTAAAACTAAGTAAACATACTTAATTAGCATTTCTTTATACGGCAAATTAAATGCTAACCAATGCTCTATTATTGCAATCTGCAATTATTAACAAAACTGTGTAATGTTTATATAAACACTTAAAATCTGATGATGTCAAATGATTACAATACAGATTTTACCTACTTAACAACTTAAAATGAATTAACTTTAACCGTTTCCCCAATTTTATTTTGAAACAATATTCTAATATATATGTTGTTCCTTGAACATATTGCCGAGTTAAAAGAATGACTTCCCTCTGGATAGCTACGAGTCGAATTCGCCATCAACTGTTTTTTGTAACTTGCTCAACTCCGCCATCGCTATTGGTTTGACATCTTGATCGGCCTTCCCGCTACTATTTCTTCTTTTCTTCTGAGGTGCTATCTTTTTCTTAAATTTCCTCCGAATACTGCGGAGTATATAGATAGCGATTATGATTAAGATGGCTACTATTGATGCGGTGGTGAGGCTCGTTACTACGGAATGATGCGTGACCGTGTGCCATCGATTTTTTTGGAGATGGTCGTCTTCTTGTTGTTCTTCCTGAGCGATGTCACTCAAATCGTCATATGGTCGGACTAGTGCTTCTTGGGGAATTATCACTGGACTGGTTAATGCCCCTGATAACGCTAAATTTGTTGGTACTGGTTTCACGAATCCACCTATAATAGGCACTCCCTCTATCTGTTTGGAAGTTAGCACCATAGTTTTTGTCTTAATGATAGTCTTGGGATAGGGATATTATGCCAGACTGCTTTATCTTAACTTATTCCCTTTGGCCGTTACATATGATTGCAATTCTAGATTCTCTTGGGTTTATAAACATCCATGAGTTTCTTCTGTAAAGTTGCTTCCAGATTGTTGACTTGACTGCCTGGTGATGGATTGGACTTGTGGTTTTATCTTCCCTCTGGTATATCTCATTTATTATGCAGTTGTGGCTGCTTTCTATGCTTCTTACCATGGCTGGTGAACACAGATATAGGTTCTTATATATTGGGATGCTGTATGTTAATTGATTGTCGGTTATCTGAAAGTATCGTTGCGTGTTATAATCCACTGATAGAATTTGGTTGGGTACTTCCATTGACCAATATGTTTCGTTCTCGACCTTATAAGGAATCGGAGTGACCTTTATTATTTTATTCACATAAATTGTGTTAACTCCGTCATTGTGAAGTAACTGTACAGGTGAATATATTTTTCACTGTGACTGATTTCTGAACGTAGTATTGGATATGAAATGATCTCCAGATGCTGTGGCAGTTTTCTCGTTGCGGCGCAAATTATTTTATCAATATGCGCCGATGAAAGAAAATCGTAAATGTTGGCTTGGTTCACATGTATGTTCAGCAAGCTTCTGTAATGATGAGTGAGTTCATCTAGATACCGGTCAGCTATCTGATATACACTCAGTATGTGAATATTTAATGAGTTCTTGTCTACTGCTTTGTACTATGGCTTCATGTTCTTGATGGCTTCTATGCTTTGGTTCAGCTTGGACTCGAACTGTTTTAGTGTGTGGTATATTCATTTCTCCGTATCATTGAACCTTGATAACGATTGAGGCATCAGCCTCGTTTGATGATGAGCTGCTGCAATTAATTCCTGTTGATTTTTGTCTAATTGATCTATATCTTTGTATACGTCGTCATTTACCCCAAATACGGACGTTAGGAGGTGTCCAAGGATTCCTCTTTTCTCCCTCTTCCAAAGGGTAGTATCTAACCCTGCTTTTATCCATGATAGTTCAACCTGTTTTACTTTGATTTGTGTCATTAATAAGACACAATCAATAGTATCTGAGGAAATGTATTTGCTTTGCTTGCAAAACTCTTCCAACTCAACAACAATCGACCTAGCTGATTCCGTGTCGTTAGCGAGTTTCTCCTTTTCGTACCTTGTTTCAATTCTAAACGTTCCCCTCACAATTTTTGCATGTGCAACATGTTCAATGTAAAACCCTAGCTGTGGGTACTCAATGTGGTACAACGTTGTGGCTGCGGTTTTTCACATAGCCATCATGAACAATATTGCTATTATAACTATCTTCTATTTTCAGTGAATTTTTATTTTAAAAAATTCACTAATAGAGGTATCGATGGTGAGACTTTGCAAAAATTTTTTCAAATGAACGCGAACTAGGACTCCTAGAACCCATATTCGGGGTCAGTTTCAATGTTTATATGTTTATATATATATATATATATATATATATATATATATATATATATATATATATATATATATATATATGCATCCGTCTGATAACTCAAAAAATAATTAACCGTTTTCAATGAAACTCGGCAAGTGCCTTTCTTTTATTAATGGCTTGAATGAGTTCGTTAGCCAGGAAAATCGGACGAGGTTTTCCGGGAAAATTTTGAGTTTTCTTTCAAAAAAAAATTTTGTTCTCCGAAAATAACAAAGCTGCTTTAATGAGATTTACTATATATGTTGCTTTGAGAGAGACCTTACTACGTACCAAAACTAAACTTTCTAAGTTTATGGAAAATTGAGTTATTCAAGTTTGAAGCATTTAATAAAAATTCACTACCATAACGCACTTACTGCGAACTTTTCTAATTTCTGCTACCCTTGGTAATCCTTTCTCGTCTGGGTATGTTTTTACTATTCTACCCAGTGGCCATTTTTCTGCGCTGTTGTTGTCATCTTTTATTAATACCATGTCACCTGCGTGTACTATATTCTTCTTGAATTTCCACTTGCATCTTTGCTGTAAATGGTGAAGACATTCTTTATGCCAAGTGTTCCAAAAATCTTTTTTCGTTTTTTGTATTGTTCTCCATCTTCCCTGTAGTTTACCATCAATGTTCTCAGACATGATTGTTGGTGGTGCTAGTAGTTCTCTTCCTATGAGAAAATGACAAGGAGTCAATACTTGAAATTCGTAGATCATCAGGTCTAGAATTTAAACATGCTTCTATTTGATGAGTTACCGTGGTTAACTCCTCATATTTCAACCTCGTTTCTCTAATCATTCGCTTAAGGTGATATTTCACCGACTTCACTCCTGCCTCCCAGAGCCCTCCAAAATGAAGTGCCACTGCAAACCCATGTGTGGGTGGTATTCTCCTGGATTTGAGGTTCTTTGCTGATTTTTATGGCCTCTCTTTGTAGTGCTGAGTTTGCTCCTACAAATGTTGTCCCATTGTCACTTTACATGTGAGAACACATACCTTCTGGATATGAACCGTTTCAAAGCAGTCATAAACGACTCAGTGCACATGTCGCTCACGACTTCTATGTGAATAGCTTTTGTTGATAAACATACAAATATTGGCAGATAACCCTTGTCCGATTTGTGACCCCTGCTCTTTGTACCTGAATCGGACCTGCATAATCCACCGTAGTGTGTGTAAATGCCTGGGTGGCTGTAACTCTTGCTGCTGGCAATTGACTCATTAACTGCTCAGCTATTTTGGCTTTATAACGGATGCATTTTATGCAATTATTTATTGATTTTTTTAACGCGTCTCTTTGCATTCGTTATGCAACATCTTCTGCGAACATACGCTAATGTTTCTTGGTTGCCACCGTGAAGGGTGATGTTCCCTTCTGGTCTATGAATGGATGCAAATTTGCTATTTTGCTTTTCTCGTTTACTGGTTTCTTTCTTTGCAATTCATTGATTTCTTCTGTAAATTCTGTCATCTGGTCCATTCTTATGATGCTGTTTTCGGCTTTAATCATCTCTCTTGTATTGAGATATCCGCATATCTTGTTATTTTTTCTTGTATTATGGATAAATCTTTTGTAATATGCTATAACACGAATAATTCTTGTAAATGATGAGGAGACTCTTTGGCTCAGATCCGTTGCATTTGTTTGTGCACTAAGACAAACCATCAACTTTGGCTTTTTTCTTCCTTCTAATACTTCCTGTGGCTTCTCTATTTTAATGGGGTAACCTTGACCATGCCATAGTGATAGATTTTTTTTAATTCCCTAGGTTTGTGCCTCTGGATATAACATCTGCCGGGTTTTCCTCTGACTTTACGTGATACCATTTGTCTTCGGCAATTAATTGCTGAATTTCTGATACCCTGTTCGCAACAAGGTTTTCCATCTTCCTAGATCTCCTTTTAGCCAGCCTATTACAATCATTGAATCAGTGCAGGCATAGATAGGGAAGATTTCCAACTGGAGTACTGCTGTTGCTCTTTTCAACAATTTTGCTAATAGGTGCGCTGCACATAGTTATAACCTTGGAAGCGTAGTTTTTGTCTTTATTAGAGCTACTTTTGATTTGGCTGTTAGTAATGATAAGTAGCTTTTACCTTCTTCGTTGGTTGCTTTGACGTAAATGACTGCACCATATGCGACTTCAGATGATCGGCGAAACCATGAATTTATATTTTTGATTTCTTCGTTGTTTTTACCCACCTTGGTATTGCTATTTCTTTTACTTCATTGATTTTATGAATGAATTGAATCCATCTTTTTTGAATGTTGGTGGGTACTATTTCGTCCCACCCTGACTGATTCATCCATAGTTCTTGAATTATCAGCTTGGCTTTGATTAAAACTGGGGATAACCATCCCATTGGGTCAAATAACTTGGCTATCGCAGATAATATTGCCCTTTTTCTTACCTTCTCTACAAATTTCCAATCTAGTTTTAATTTGAATGTATCTTCCCTTGGTGCCCAGTAAATAATAAGAGATTTGTCTATACCATTGTCTGGAAGCTGCAATGCTTTTTCCTTCTGTAGTTCTTGTGGCAATTTTGCAATAATTTGTGATCTGTTGCTGGACCATTTTCTTAAATTGAACCCACCTGACCTGAACATTTTATTGAGTTCTGTTTGTAATAACGATGATTCTTGCTCTGATTCAGCTCCAGATAGAAGATTATCCATATAAAAATCTTCCTTTGCTACTTTAGCTGCTAATGGAAATTTGTCTTGCTCGTCTCCTGCACGTTGTTGAATGGTTCTGACAGCTAGGCATGGTGCTGCTGCTGTACCATATGTTACTGTCGTCAGTCTGTATTCTTCAAAGGATTGGTTTCTTGCCGTTCTTCATAATATTCTTTGATAGTCTTGGTCTTCTCTTGCCATTTTTATCTGGCGCTACATTTTTCCTATGTCCGCCTTTATGACTACTGGATGCGTTCTCCATCTTAATATAATGTCGAAGAGTTCTGGTTGTAGTCTTGGACCGACGTGCATTCTTTCATTAAAACTAACGCCTGTACTACTTTTACATGAGGCATCAAACACCACTCTTAATTTGTTAGTGGTGCTATCCTCACGTACTACTGCTTGATGCGCAATATAGTATTGTACATGTTTTTCCTCGATACTTGGTATCTTTTGCATATGTCCCAACTTAATATATTTTTCCATAAATTGGATATATTCTTCTTTCAAGCTTTTTTGTCTCTCAAACCGTTTCTCTAACTGCATTATTCTTGCCATTGCTCTGTTTCTGGATTTTCCTACCTCTTGTATCTCTTGTTTGAATGGAGGTGGTTTGAGGTGGATAGAAATATTTTTAAAAAGTGACATTTAAAAACACTAAATGGACTTGTTTATAGATTTTTTCCTAAAAATTAGTCTAATGAGCAAACTGTTGAACTCCAGAGTTTTAGTTATTCACTGGGATGGTTTTCAAACATTCTAATCCACATAAACATACATATACTTATTTTACTCATAAAATGACATATTCTGATTTACTTGATGTAGTAAAATTATTTTTTTGATTCTTACCTGCATATTTTTCTCAAAGCAGCTGCAAATAATGGCGAGAACAGTGTTTCTCACCAGAATTTTCCAGCTTTTTTTTTCATGAAAATATTTGTCTTGCTTTGTGGTGTAGAGATAGCGACCGATGTGATTATGACAATAACCGTATAAAGCACGAAATCGGTCTTCGTCTTCCACGTTAGTTTAGTACACCAAGAGTAGGTTGTCGCTCATAAGCAATACTTAATACTAACTAATTTAAGCAAAGTGATAGGATAGCTAAAATTATTGAAATTTAATTATTATAATATTGCAATAAAATTTCCCCAAACTTGAGTACGAGATTAAAACAAGCTTAAAACAAATTATTTAATTTAATACTTACTGCATACTAAACAGGAAAAAGAAAATCCAAAGCGAAAAGTACTTACCTGAAAAAGAAAACAAATGTAGGTTAAATAATATGGTGGTGGTGGTGGTGGAGGTACTATGACTTAGGAACAGTTGTTCCATTACTCAGATTTAAATGTTTGTATGACAGTTATGAAAGTTTTTTTTCGATTCGCAGTTTGCAATACATATTCCTATCCAGTGAACTATGTACATCACTGGTTTTATGGTTTTATGTACTCATAATAAACAATTGTTCATTATGCTGTGATATTATTATAAGATCGTTTTGATACTTGATGTGCGCCCTCTAATGTTTAAGTCATATCAAAACCTGACGTTGATGCTCTACTCGTCTACCGTGTGTATATATAAACAGAGACTGTGTACAACTCACTAATGACTTAAAAATCGCTAGCCGTGGTACTTTCTTCCCTAATAATATAGATACATAATGATACATAATGATGATGCTTGATTAATTTTGTTACTACCCTAAAGGATCCAACCAAACAAAAGGCTCGTTCAGCTCGTTCTAGCATGTTTATCCTTTGTCAAATAAGCCCTGCGTATATAACTACTTAATATAAATAAAACACAATGGAGACGGAAATCTCAATAGTAAAACTTGCAGTTGGGTTAACACAACAATCTACTCGGTACATTCAGAAATTTAGATATATGTAATTTAGTTTAGATATGTCGACAAAAAAGTCCGAATGCAGCAAATGCGTTATGGTAGTAAATTTTCATAGGAATGATCTGGCAGCATTTTTTTTAAATTAATGCTTTTATTTATTTTTCTCGTAACACAGAAAAGTAAATTTTGCTATATAGTTTACTTTTTATACCATAACTCTGTTATTTGTGGAAATAAAAATTTTTTCCGAAAGAAAACCCACAATTTAACAAGAAAACCTGATCCGATTTTCCGACGAACGAACTTATCCAGGTCACTTATAAAAGAAATTACCTATCAAATTTCATTAAAATCGGCCCATTACTTTTTCAGTTACCGGGGATATATATATATATATATATATATATATATATATATATATATATATATATATATCATTAAAAAAAATTCAAATTTAACAAATCAGGATCTCCCCATTAGTGGTAAAGGTCTTCTACGAAAATTCACTAATATAATTTATATAATTAGAACCAAAATATGACATTAACACAGGCCATTTGAATAAGAAAACGCAAATATTCACAACAAGAAAATATAATTTCGATTTGGATACCGAAGTCAGGTCAAAATAGCTGTCAGTTTAAACTAAGTGTTTTTATAATATCATGTCAAAATCACATGTAATTTTATATTTTGAAATTGAAAATAGAGATCTACCATAAGTATTAGCAAAGAGGACAAGAGCGTTTATCAAATTTTTTAAGAAAATTTTGAGGCGATAGCTTTGAACATTTTGTCATTGTTATTGGGATATTTATATTGTATTGTATTATTTACATACACCAGCTTTTATGTTTATTAATGTGGGATTTCATTGCAAATAATACACTATACTATAATATACTATACGCTCCAAACCCAATTTTATTTTGTCTGGTTTTAGCGAATTTACGTAGATTTACGACATGACTACCTTCACACAGAAAATTTTATTAAATGAGCGACAATAAGCGTGCATGTGCTTGCGTGCGTGAGCGCGCGTGTGTATGTACGAATGGTCATTGGTGGTATGCAAACTCTCTTAAATACTACTGACAAACATAAAAGAAAAAGTAGTTACGAGGAATTTCCTACCTGAAAGACAATCGCGAACAACATGCAAAGTAGGACCACGTGAGTCGTTTCCCAAGCCCGTTAAGGACGATAAGTACGACGGTATTGCATCAGCAGCTCTTACGCATAGGCTAGGCATAGTCCTTAGTCATAACCAGTAGCTAAAAGACTTTTGAAGCAAATGTCAAGCCACCGCCGCCCATCTCGCGTATTATACATGTTTATCATTTCTTAAATAATGCAATCTTGATTTTCAAGCTATATCCTATTAAGGCATAAATAAGCCTAAGTTTAGCTCACCTTTTTAAACATCGCCAACGAGATTAATTATTTATTTATACAAGCTACTAAAAAAATTAAATTTAAACTTTGTTATTTTTTAGCACATTTTCGCACAAAAAACTAGCTATTGGGGAAATCTCATTTTTAGGACTTTAGGAAAAGCGCGCGTACTAGACGCCGCAGAATCCATATCTGAGATCAGTTTCAATTTTGATATTGTGGAGGCCGATAGTTGGTGTAAATCCATTGTCAACTAAGGTAAATAAATAAATTGATCTACACTATTTTATAGAATGTATATGTATAACTGCTGCAGTTTCGCTGAAGTGCTCAGCTTTATCAAATACAGAGCTGAACACTTTAGCGAAACTGCAGCAGTTATACATATAAATTCTACAAAATAGTGTAAATCAATTTGTTCATTTACCTAAGTTTCAATTTTTATGTTTATATTTTCTTCCGGAAAATTTTTGTATCTTGGAAAATAACAAAGCTATTTTAATAATATTTGACACACACGTTGCCTTTATAAAGGCTAAGTCATCCAACAAATTCCAACTTTCTAGCTTTAAGAATACTTTAGTTGAGATTTGAAAGATTGTCATAAAAATTTGCTACCGTAACCCCGACGTTTCACTTGATGGGTAACTAAACGTTCAAAGAAATTTCAAGTCAGATATATTCTGTCATTTTGGCTGTGTAGCACTCGTAAATGAGACAGATTTCTACTGAAGTGGAATGCTGGTATGGTCGAGGTTTACCTATATCAAATGCAAGGTTAGACTGAAATATAAGATAGAAGCGGGAATGTCTATTTGGTATGTCAAACACAGAAGCCTATTGGAGATGAGCCGCGGTGGCTTGACAATTGCTTCAAAAGTATTTTAGCTACTGGTGCCGTATCGTCGTACTTATCGTCCTTAACGGGCTTGCGAAATGACTCACGTGGTCGGTTTCCTACTCTGCATCCTATTCGCCACTGTCTTTCAGTTAGGTAATTCCTCGTAACTACGTTTTCTTTTATGTTTGTCTGTAGTACTTAAGAGAGTTTGCATACCACCAATAACCATTCGCGTGCGCGCACGCACGCGTGCACACACACACACGCAAGCACGCACGCACACGCACGAACGCTTATTGTTGCTCATTTAGACAGGGATGGGTTCCTTCCACGCCGAACAAGGTTCCCCGTACATATAAATGAAACGTATGGATGGTGGGCCGTAGATAATTTATAGTACAATAGGCTTTAGTATGCAGCTAGCTTAGCTTGATGTAGCGTCCGATACACCATATATGCTGCATGCCCGCTTGGATTACCCGCTTTAATTCACTACCCTTATCACCGCGCCGCACCACTTAGCCAATCCCTGGCTGTTAAAAATATTGCCGCTTCAACCATCCCCTGTGTAACCCGCGCGTAGCTTACTGATAAACTAATCAATGTAGAAGTTACAGCGACTGCACACCCCCGAATTTGTACAGTCCCTGTTATAAAAAATACACCTAATAATGTTTAAGTTTATTTTAATGAACAAGTTAACGTCAGACTTGTAGAAAATGTACATGAGCTGAATGAGACTATAAAACCTAAGCAACCTACTATTTTAGATCAATTAAGAGTAGGACATCTTAACGTTGAAGAAAAACAAGTTATTTCCTCTCTGCCATAAGTATAAAAGCATATTTTACCATGAGGGTACTGACTTAACATTTACTAACGTCATTAAACATGACATGAACCAAAGACGAAGAACCCGTACATGTAAAGTCATACCGATATCCGTATAACCACCAAATTGGTGTAAAAAATCAAATACAACAATTACTAGATAACAAAATTATTCTTCCATTAATATCCCTATACGCATCACTTGTCTGGGTCGTCCCCAAAAAGACTGATCAGTCAGGGAAGCGAAAATGGCATTTAGTTATCGATTATCGGAAACTAAATGAAAGACCGTTAATGACAGATATCCTTTACCACGAAGCGACGAGATACTCGATAATTTAGGCAAATGCATGTACTTCAATACGCTTGATTTGGCTCAAGGTTTTCACCAAATTGAATTAGGTGAAAACAGTATAGAGAAAACTGCTTTTAGTGTTAACAATGGGCACTATGAATATGTGCGCATACCCTTTGGATTACGTAATTCTCCCAGTACCTTCCAGCGGGTAACAGATAATGTCCTTAGGGAATTCCTATATAAATCCTGCTTTTTTTACATGGACGACATTGTCATTTCCTCAAAATCGTTACAAGAGCATCTAATACGTTTACAACAAATATTTTCTACACTACAAGAGGTCAATATTAAGGTCCAGCTTGATAAATCCGAATTCCTCCGTAAAGAAGTCGAGTTTCTCGGTCACGTGATCACTACCCGAGGAATCCGACCTAACCCTAATAAAATCAAAGCCATACAAAATTACCCGATACCAAAATCCCAAAAGGAAATAAAGTCATTTCTCGGCTTGATGGGTTATTACCACCGCTTCACCAAAAATTTTGCAAAATTGTATTTCCATTAACTTAATGCCTCAAAAAAATTCCAAAATTGAAATTAGTAATTCCGATTATGTTGACGCATTTAAGAAAGCAAAAGAACTTATTGTACATTCGCCAATCTTGACCTACCCAGATTTTAGTAAACCCTTTCATTTCACTAGAGATGCTAGCAACATCGCTATAGGAGGTGTTTTGTCACAAAATGACAACCATAGCTTATTCAGTCGTACATTAAACTCTGCAGAAAGAAAGTACTCAACCATCGAAAAAGAACTATTATTAATCGTTGAAAATATAAATCATTTTAGGCCCTACCTCTTTGGCAGAAAATGTACGTTTGAAACTGACCATCAACCACTAGTATGGTTATTTTCGATAATATATCCGAATTCACGTCTAGTAAAATGGCGCTTAAAGTTAGAAGAGTATGATTACGACATTAAGTACAAAAAAGGTAAAGACAATGTTGTAGCTGATGCCTCATCTCGTGTCGAAATCAGCGCAGTTGAGGACGATGACGATTTAGCATCAATATTTAATAATTTAGACCCATCTGAACTAAGAGTACTATCTAATGACGACTTTAGAGAGTTAGGACTTAACGTACAAGACGAACAACCCTAAGACTCTCAAACACAACACACCTCTGTTTTTGCTATGCCTATTTCATAAAATCCCTTAAACCATTTTAAATATTAAATAATTATGCAGTAAAGACAGATACTGTGTTTAAAAACAAATGTTATAGAGTCTACATTCCGCATCAGCACCAATTGACTGAATTTTTAGTCTTTTATAAATCCAAGCAATAATTATGGTATTTTATTTATGGACCCACAACTTGATCATTATTTTAGATAAGTTGCATCTAACCTTTTTAGTAATTCCGTAAAAATAATCAAGTGTACAAAATATTTAAAAGACATCCGAAAGCTGCCACAGCAAAAATAAAAAAATTCAGGACTTTCATGAGCAAAATCATAACGGCATTAACGAAACCTATACACAATTAAAAACACAATTTTATTGGCCAAACATGAAAATACAGATTAATGATTTTATATATAAGTGCGAAATATGAACGCAACCCTTATAAGCCCCCATTTCAGAGACCCTTAGGTGCTTCTAGACCTTGCGAAGTCATACATATTGACGTATTTAGTTTTGATAGTTGTAAATTTCTAACAATAGTCGATTTACTCAGCAAATATGCACGGGCTAATTATGTTATAGATACCACAGCACTGACCATAGTCAATAATCTCCGCCACTTCTTTTCTCACCTTCTTTTCTTCTTTCATGAATGATCTCGGACCCAAGCCCCGAATTTGACAATTCTATACTCAAAGAGTTCTGTTCAATATTCAAAATCGATTTGCATATTACTACCCCCTAAAATCCTAATTCTAATTCGCCCGTAGAACGGTTACACTCAACACTTTTAGAAAAGATACGTGTCCTTAATATACAAAATCCAAATGAAAGCCCCCAGTCCCTTATGATTACAGCTGTTTTGATCTATAACCCATCAATACATTCTTCAACAGGTCACTCTCCTTTTAAACTTCTTTATGTCCCGTACGACGAATTAACACCTATTGGTCCCCATTAAACACTTTTCGAAGAGTATAATAACCAACGTCTTACATTTTTTTTTTTTTTTTTTAATTTAATATTATTGGCTGCGGCATCTCAGGCCATTAGCACATTTTTCCCATCATTCTATATTTTTTAAAATTTTCCAGACCGAGTCAAATTGGCTCGCCCGGGAATCGAACCCGGGACCTCTCGCTTAGCAGGCTGGCACCTATACACCTGCGCCACGAGGGCGTCAACGTCTTACATTCAAATAAATAAAGAAAATGTTGCTATACGAGTGCTGCCAGTCAGGAAGGCTGGCCCGCTTGACAAAATACATTCTGGCCCAATTCAGTTGCCACATAATAAACTAATTATTCCTCATTCAAAAAAAAAAAAACAAAAAAAAAACAAACAGCGCATCTTACAAAAACGAAAAGAACTAAAAAGAAATTGCCTTCCTTACAGCATCATGTGCCTATGTCTGAAGACAACCATACTCCTTCGACTTCAGCCAATCCAAACTAGTGGGATCTTTAAAGATTATCTCGGAATTGCCAAAATTATAAATCATTATCATCGATTTTATTTTTACTTTAATCTCACGCTCGTTGAAGAAAACTATACTCATTTATGCTTACCAAATTAGTGAAATTAAATCAACCCCGATTAAAAAATATTATACACGGATTTCTGACAGTCAACTTAGAATTAGAAAAGATGAAATGCAGAAACTAACGCATATTAGAAATAAAAGAGGTCTTAGAAACGGTGCAGTTATTAAAATGATTACTCGCAATTTAGATCAAGAATATCTTAAAGAAATTAACAGAAATCTCTATTTACTGTATGCAAATGAAGATGAAATGATAGTTCAGTTGGACAATCTGAATTCATTCGCTAATATTATGACTCAGCGATTTGAAGAACAAAAATTGATTAACAAAAATGTAGAATCATTAAAAATCACTTTAGATACAACGCAACAAGAAGCGGAAGATAAAGCAATTGTAGGATTTCAAACAGCCCTTAGTTACAAACGTCTAGAAACTACAAAAGTACTAGAACGTACAATTTCGCTCAGTTTCAACTATATAACAAATATAGACATATTTACTGCAAAATATTTCAGAGTCATTAGAGAACATTTAAAACTTATTTATAATAATAATAAATTAATTAACTTTCATCAAAATCACATTTTTAAAATTATAGAATTTACCAAATTTAATATCATATCTGTAAAATATACAATTGTTTCTCTCCTGAAACTCTCCGACTCTCTATCCTACACCAGGATCTTATTTCCGAATTATTCCAACACCCCAACATAATAAAGTCCTTGTACCACCCACTTCATTTTACTTGGAGACACATCAGAAAAACTTGTGGACCACAGAATATTGCCCGCCTATCGAAGAGGCTATAGTTTGTTCTGACCAACCACATAAAGAAAAAGATAAATTAGATAACATCACAACATGTCTTCTCGCAACACCTAGCAACCCTTATAGTGTATCTGTTCAACTCCACAATAGAAACATTCTGCAGATCACCAATCAAAAGGTCAGCATATCTGAAGAAGGTCCCTTAAAACTGGACAGATAAACAGCAGTAGGCAACATGCTCATAGCCAGCGAGGGCAACTGCATGGCGAAACCTACGAGGACACAAGTTTAAATATTTCATGGGTACCAAAAGCTATTCAACCAATACAGCATCAACCTCAACATACAGTCGAGTTCAATCCAATTCATCAAAAGAAGACCGGTGAACTAAGAAATGAATGAAAGAAGACGGACCATCATCGTGTGTTACATCCCTTAGCACCTTCGACTCGCATGGGAGTAACCGCAGTACTTATCATTACACTGGTCATCCTGTGCTGCATCTTCAGATAAAGTCTCAAGGGTATGTTCTAACTACGTAAGTCCAAAAAGCAGTCAGCACCAGAGGGTTCGAACAGAAAGAACGAGGACGTTATTTACATTAAGGATGGAGGAATTACATTACCTGTCAGTCCGACCCTGTAGTTATTCATGCCAACAATAGTTGTGCATCGACCTCTGATAAACAGTTCCTGCTAAGTAATGGAAATCAAAGACCGTGTGAAGTGTAATAGACGCATACGTAGGTTATAAGTATTAGTGTTTGCCAATGTTGTCCTATGGCAACATAACATCTTTTGTTCGCTATAATTTAACGTATTCTAATCTTTTATTTTTTAATTTATTTTAACCCTGTAAAGTAGAAAATAAAGTTATTATTTTTTGAAACTTCGGGATAAAACATATATTATATATATATATATATATATATATATATATATATATATATATATATATATATATATATATATATATATATATATATATATATATATATATATATATATATATAATGACACCACAGTAGAACGAATTGAGATATTGTCTTCAAATTTGGTATACAGTTATCACTCGACAAACAAACGATTCGGATTGTTTTTGGGTAAAATCGCTTTAGCGGGTAGGTGATGAATGGGGGGTGATTTAATGAAAACTGAAATTTTTTCGCTAAAACTCGAGTAATATAACGTTTTAGAGTTTATTTATTAGAAAACTTTTAATTTCAGCAAACATCTGGTATTCTGTGTTGAAATTAAATTAGGGGTTGAATGTGTGGGGGTGGCATATTCTTGACAAAAATTTCAATTTTTTTTCGCTAAAACGGCGTAAAAAGTCTGAAAACATTTAGAAAACTTGATTCTGGAACGAATTTTTTTGTCTGTCGGTCGATCTGTCTGCATGTACGTCTGTAAATGGGTACAATAACTTTCGAACTAATTGAGATATCATCTTCAAATTTGCTATCCAGTTAGCACGCGACAAAGGAACGCATCGAATTGTTTTTGGGTAAGATCGCTTCGGGGGGTAGGGGTAAATAGGGGGTGATTTGGTGAAAATTGACATTTTTTCAATAAAACTCGAGTAATATAACGTTTCAAAAGTTTATGGGTACAGGAATACAAATATCTTCTTTGTGGTCAAGTCATTGGTTCTAAATTTATTCCATGAGAATGTGTTTCTGACGATAATAAATTATCACAGCTATGTGGAAGTTATGATTCAATTTGCAGCACTATTTTATCAATTGAGTAATAAATGTAAACTAATTTATACAATTATCCTTACTCTGGGTTCAATTCGTACTGGCGCGCCCTCTCTCTCCCTCTCCCCCTCTCTCTCTCTCTCTCATGGGTTTATTCGTGGTTCAGCTCTTCCAATTATTCACCTTTATATAAATATTTCCTATTAACTGATATTTTAATATTATAATCTGAAAAAAATAATCCCAATTTGCTCAAATAAACGATGGTATTCCTTTTTTTTTGTATTTTGTTATAGAAACAATTTATTAACACTTTTCAACATTCATGTTTAATTGCCTTAACTTAAAAATGTTGACTGGATTTTATAGAGGCCTCTCAATGAAAATTTCATTATGTAAAACAAATTTCATATTAAATAAACAACTTACCACTTTGATGTTTCACAAAACCTTTTAATATTATAGAGTTTTAGTACCTGGCTGACATCTGTTGGTTTTCCTTGAACCTGTCTATCTCTTTCATAAACTTCTTATTTTCGTTAAGTTGTCGATCCTGGATATATTACTATTATTACTCTTGACAATAATAATGACTGAAATGGTTCTGTTCTTTCGTTCAGGTTTGATTGTATCATGATGTATCTGAAAGTTTCGACTTGAAATCGACACGCCTGCCTTTGTCCAATTCTGTGGCTATGAGAACCCTCAGGTGAATAAATTCCAATCACTTTTTAATATGCAATTTTGGGGTTAAGGAGTCGCGGGCCAAAGGACTCCAGGGGGCAAGCTGAGGAAGTGGAAATAACAACATAAACTCCCGATGAAGCTTTCCCCAAGACCGTCATGCGCGGTAAAAATCCGCATCCTGCACGAGGTGACCCTGCTAATAACTAAACATGACGGATCTAGACAAGGAGGTCGAACTAAACTCCCCCAATCTACGGTGTCACGTGACCCGTGCCTATGGATGGATGGCACCAGGGCGATGGTGTCGTGAACGGAACCTCTGGAGTACCAGGCAACCCTGCAGAGTAACCCGCCTTGCACCACACAGGGGGTTCTGATGGTGTGGACAGTATTTCCCCCATTCTCGTGGGAACAACATGAAGATTATAAATACATATAAAACCAAAACCAATGAGGCTCGAGGAGTGGCTCCGGCTACAGACTTGAGCCTTGAGTCTATCCCGGAAACGGAGACGAGCCAGGGTGCGGCAGCGGACTCTGGAGGTCCCACGACCGGCGTAGATACGGGGGATCAGGGGGTAGCTTCGGCCAGAGACCTGTCCCCGACACCCAAGCTGGAGGCTGGGTCCCACCGGAGAGCGGCGAGCTCCGCGGACTCCGGGGGCCCCTCCACCAGTGAGGACTCTACTGTTAGAGTAGAGGGACTGCCCCGGCAGTCCAAGCGTCTTTCCGGGGCGCAAAGAAAGAAGCTCCGGAGGGCGCAAAAAATGGCGGCCGGGACCTGGACGGTCGAGAAACCTGTAAAGGCGCAAGAGGGGAGTGCGGGTCAGAAGAGGACGCGCTCGAACTCTAGCACGCCCACTACAGACAGACGTTCCAAAAGGGCCAGGGTGCCTGTAAAGGCGCAAGAGGAGAGTGCGAGTCGGAAGACGCCGCGCTCTGGCTCTAGCACGCCTACTACAGACAGACCTCCCAAAGGAACTAAGGCCGGAACACCGGCGCAGACTGGCTCTTACAGGGAGGCTGCGGAGGGCCTCGGGATGGCGGTGATTGACAGACGCCATCCTGAGGTCACGCTAGACCAGGGGAAGGCGGACCTGATCCAGGCTGCGGTGGTAGCTGCAGTGGACTCTCTTCAGGAAGGGGAGAGCCCGCCTCAGTTCCACCGGACGCGCCTGACGGGGGGCATCCTCTGGATAACCTGTGCCGGCCCGCAGTCGCGGGACTGGCTGCGGAAAACGATCGGGGGCCTCGGTCAGATTTGGGAGGGGGCGGACTTGACAGCCGTCGAGCCCAAGGAACTCCCAAAGAGACGCAAGGTCCTCGTACGGATCCCTGACACCGTCCCGCAGGAGACGGTGATCAGCAGACTTAAGATCCAGAACCCTGAACTGGGGACGCAACACTGGTCGGTTCTAAGCAGGAAGGCAGAGGAGAAAGGACAGACGCTCGCCTTCTCGATCGACCCGACATCTTACAGAGCCCTTGAAGGAACCTCCTTCAAGGCATTCTGGGGCATGGGAAGGGTTAGCTTCCGCCCACTGGGGAAGCAATTAAGGGTTAATGGGACTTAGGTTCCTTCAGGTCAACCTCCAACACAGTAGGGCAGCCACGGCCGGACTACTAATGGCTCTGAGGAACACGGATGTGGCCCTCATCCAGGAACCGTACTCCTACAAAGGAGAGATCAAGGGACTCGGCGGAGCTAATGGAAAGCTCATCTACAGCAGGTCCAGCGAGAATCCGAGGGCCTGCATTTTTGTCAGGGAAGGGATAGAGTTTCTCCCTCTAATGAATTTCTGTTCCAGGGACCTGGCAACGATCAAAATCCGATGTGGAGGAGCGGATGGGCTGAGGGACATTACTGTCGCGTCAGCCTATCTGCCAGGGGACAGCACGGACCCTCCTCCACCCAACGAATTGGAGCAGCTGATGGTGGGTAGCAGAGCAGGTGGATGGCAGACCATCATCGGCATGGATGCGAATGCGCACCATGAGTTGTGGGGTAGCTCGGACACAAACTCTAGGGGTGAGGCACTTTTACAATTCTTTATGAAATTTAATTTAGACATATTGAATAGAGGTAATAAACCGACATTCGTCACAACACGGCGTGAGGAAGTTTTAGACCTAACAGTTTCCACCCAGTTTCTGGGTGACTTTGTTAAAAGCTGGGCTGTGTCTGGGGAAGTGAGTAGCTCAGACCACAGATACATCCGGTTTGAAATCGCCAAAGTCGAAAGAGAAACGGTATGGTACCGGGACCCCCGCAAGGCGGACTGGGAAGCCTACAGGGCAGACCTAGCTGTGGAACTGCGGGGGGTTGAGAGGGCCATAAGGGATTCAATAGACCTCGAGATTGCAGCAGTCCAATTGCGAGACGCAATTACCTCGGCCTATAACGCCAACTGCCCCCTGAAAATGAGGGTGTCCACCAGGAACGTCCCATGGTGGAACGAGGACCTCAGGCAAAGGAGGACGCAGGTTCGTAAGCTGTTTAACGCGGCCAAAAGGTCGGGAGCATGGGATGAATATAGACAGGCCCTATCGACCTATAACAAAAGACTGAGGGACGCCAAGAAGGAGTCGTGGAGGAGGCACTGCGAAGAAGTGGAAAACACGTCCGAGAGTGCTCGACTACACAAGATCCTGTCTAAGGGCCCTCAGACTAACATAGGCTCCCTTAGAACACCCACGGGAGGCTTTACAAGCTCGGGGGAGGAAACTATGGAAATTTTACTCCAGACGCACTTCCCCGGCTGTAACATAATAAACCAATCACCTCCGGACTGGGAACACTCAGAAATAGAGGCGCCTTATAGGCGGGCATCTAGAGTAGACTGGACAGTCGCTAAAGAGGTGGTTACCTGGAGCAAAATCAGATGGGCCATTAACAGCTTTAAGCCATACAAATCGCCGGGATTTGATGGAATAATGCCCATCATGCTCCAACAGGGGATAGATATACTGGCGCCGGTGCTTACCCTCATTATGAGGGCCAGCCTGGCTCTGGGGTACATTCCGAGGGCATGGAGACTGGCCAGGGTTGTATTTATTCCTAAACCTGGGCGTCCAACAGACCAGGCAAAGTCCCTGAGGCCAATAAGTCTCATGTCCTTCTTGCTGAAAACAGTGGAAAAACTGCTCGACCGGCACATTAGGGGCGGTGTACTGGAAGCATATCCTCTACACTGCGGACAATATGCATACAGAGCAGGATTCTCAACAGAAACAGCACTGCACCAACTGGTGCTGAAACTGGAGAATACGCTGGAGAACAAGGAGGTGGCGCTGGGGGCCTTCCTAGACATAGAGGGGGCCTTTAGCAACACCTCGTTCGGATCGGTTCTGGCAGCTGCCCGGGAGCGTGGAATAGAGGAGACCTGCTGCAGGTGGATCGGTTCCATGCTCAGGGACAGGGCGGTGTTCACCTCACTCGCGGGAGGGACTCTGCTGGCGGGGGTCGCGGCGGGGTGTCCGCAGGGGAGCGTTCTGTCTCCCTTGCTCTGGTGTCTAGTCGTGGACGGCCTGCTGGGGAGGCTCTCGGGAGGGGGATATGAGGTACAGGGCTATGCGGACGACATTGTCATCATAGTCCGAGGAAAGGTCACACAGGCAGTGTGGGAGCGTATGCAGACTGCACTGAAAGTGGTGGAAGGGTGGACGGTTGATCAAGGGCTAGGGGTGAGCCCCGAGAAAGCAACCGTCGTGCCGTTTACGAGGAGGAGGAAGTGTGAAAGCCACAGAACTCTCACTCTATACGGTAGGAGCGTTCCAATGGCCAGGGAGGTAAAATATCTTGGGGTCGTATTGGACTCTAAGCTAACCTGGAATGGTCACATTGGAAAAATACTGCGTAAGGCAGTCATGACCTTAGCCGTCACTAGGCGGCTATATGGAAAAACGTGGGGACTAAGACCTAGTATGGCCCACTGGCTGTACACAAGGGTGGTCAGACCATCGTTAACATATGCGGCACTGGTCTGGTGGCCTAAGGTGACACAATCCAGTGCCAAACAAAAACTAGGCAAGATCCAAAGGATGGCTTGCCTAGGCATCACAGGGGCCATGTCTTCAACCCCAACAGCCGCCATGGAGGTGTTGCTGGATCTACCCCCCCTACACTTCGTTATTATGGGAGAGGCCAGGCTAGGACTATACAGACTAGCCTGCAATGGTAGACTGAAGATCAACCCAGGCTTCAGGGGCCACTGCAAAATTCAGGAGATCGTGAAGGAACCCATGCTTGAAATGAGGTCAGACTTCGCGAGCCCGCGAATGTGCAGGGAAAACAACTTCACAGTGGAAATCCCTGATCGCGGGGCATGGCGGGAGGAGACACCGGGCATACCACGGGACGCGCTCGTCTGGTTCACGGACGGATCTGGCGGGGAGCGTGGGACGGGGGCAGGTGTTTACTCGGAAGGACCGAGGGTAAGTCACAGTATTTCCCTCGGAGCTCATGCAACGGTGTTTCAGGCCGAGATGTACGCCATCCTGCACTGTGTGCGGGAGAACAAGAGGAGGGGCTACACCAACAAGCGGATCCTCATAGCCACAGACAGCCAGGCAGCCCTTAAGGCACTAAGTAGCCCACGGGTAAATTCCTGGCTGGTGAGTGAGTGCCGAGACGAGACGAGCGACCTGGCTGGGCAGAATGAGGTGACCCTCATCTGGGTGCCGGGTCACTCGGGGGTCAAAGGCAATGAAGAAGCTGACAGTCTCGCAAAGAGGGGGTCAGCAGAACCATTTATGGGACCAGAACCGGCTCTGGGCGTGTCAAAGAGCACTGCCAGGGGAGCCATTAAGTCCTGGGTCAGAAACCAACACAAGGTGTACTGGGCGGACTGTCCAGGGCTCAGACATGGGAAGTCAATAATTGACGGACCCAGTTCAAAGAGAGCTGTGGAGCTGCTAAACCTTAGCAGAGGACAGCTCAGAAACACAACAGGTCTCTTGACGGGACACATGGCCGTCAAGAAACACCTACATAAAATGGGGCGGTTCGAAGGGGACCTCGCATGCAGACTCTGCGGCGAGGGGGAGGAATCAGCCCAGCACATCTTGTGCGAGTGTATAGCTCTGGACCGGAAAAGACAACTGATCTACGGTCACTCTAGACCGGAGACAGAGCAATATAAAACTTCACCCTACCAATCGCTGTGCAGACTAGTTCAAGGCACAGTGATTTTGGAATGGGTGGAGTAAGACTAGGGGTATGCACAATCAACCAAGGGTTGCGGTGCTATCGGGGCGGCAAGGCCGCGGACGAGCCCTGAGGGAACAAAAAAAAAAATATATGCAATTTTACACAAATTGTGACTTAATGTTATCGCATAATACTCATTAAAGGTTCATTTGACCTTCAGCGAACTTTTCACTGCTATTTTATATTTAAAAACCTGCTAAAATTTAATATTTCTAGCACTGACGCGAACTGAGCGTCTTTACTTTCGAAAGTTAAATTTGAAAAGATTTTTCAATTATTTTCCTTTTAAAACGCCAAAGAATTAATATCAAAGCTTTCTACCTTAAAATATTTGTTCTTTCGGCTTGTCATATACCGCTTCGGTTGACATTCGGGTGTTTTTAATAGACCCGATCAATGACACTTTTGACATTTATGTTAATATTTTATAATTTTTTTCATTTATATTTCAATTTAAATCTTTGGGAATACTATAGGAGCAATAGTGGAATACTATATTACTGTTATAAAAAATTACCACTCTTTAAGAGCCCTTTGACGCTAATTACACTCTTTTTGCTGTTTTATTTGTTCTGATATAAGTGTTTAAAACTTTCAAGACCATTAAATAATTTTAGATGCCTTTTGAATTGTATGGATTTTGAAAGAAACTATTTGTTTTAATTAGTTTAATGCCTAATTATATGCACATAATTAATTTTGCATTCTTTTAGTGGAGGCTTAGGAACCTAGCTCTCTTTTATAAGTTTATTTATGATAAAAATATTTCACCTTTACAATTGAATTTGTTCATTTGAAGTACTTAAACCTATTCACATAAACTTCAATTAAAGCAAAATTATTCAAAGCAACTTTTAACTATGCACGAAGTTCAAATAATGTACACTATAGTAGTACTTTCAGTGTTCAGTTTTAGTAAAGAGCATGTAAGGTCATAGGTCTGGCTTGACTGAAAGTTTCCACATGACCTTGACATAGTTATTGTATTTATATCACTACTTTATTTTTGCAATGTTTGTATTGTATATCATTGCTTCTATTATAACTTATCAACATTTATAACAAATATAAGGTATTATTGTTTACTTGAGTATGGCCCTTCTGTAATTAATCATGTTAACTAAATACACCGTTCTTTCTTCAAGTTGCGCTCAGCAAAAATGACTTGTTTTTTTCTAGCTTTATTTCCAGTATACTTTGTTCTAATTTTTTTTCTATTCACAGATCTCCATTTAATAGGAATAGAAAAACCTGGAATATTTGTGTCAATAATAAAAATGCAGATTCTTTCCGCTACCAGATTGCTTCGAACATTCGGTAAGAATTTTTATATTGTTTTGACATTTACACTTCTTTTGAATGTTCTCTTTTGTATTTTAGATGTATGTGTGTTTTTGTTAGTGTATGTGAGGTTGTCCTAACCATTTCAACACATATACACACACACACACACACACACACACACATACATGTGCTCGTATGTTTGCAGGGACACACGAAAACACACCAACTTGTGGGATCTTAATGTTTGAGATGAGTCGTGGATGTAGATGTATCTCCAGATGTGGATAATTCGCGCCAAAATACTATACACACGCTCGTTTAGAAAATATTTGCAAATAAAATGAGGTCCCGCAATTATGTTTAATGCACACGTTGTGTGAAGACCCCTTAAATATGGATTATGTTTGAAGTGTGTATAAGACCCCATAAACCATACTGTTTTTTTCTACAAACATAACTGTGTTTCTGAATTATACATGGCAACAAAAAAACCAGTTTAAAAAAACTGTCTGGCTTGTGTGCGTGGAAGGACCGACAAATATAAGGGGAAGGGTTTGTTTATTAAATGCTGTGTGGAGGCATTGTATAGTTGATCACATTGACCTTGTGCAGTTATTCTGAAATATAATGTAACATATATCTTTTAGTGAATTTTCCTACACTTTTGAATTTTAAAACAATTCGCGAACTAGTACCTCTAGAACCCATGTATGTGGTCAGTTACTATCTTGATATGTTTATATATATATATATATATATATATATATATATATATATATATATATATATATATATATATATATATATATTTCTGTGTGTGTGTATCACCCCGGTAACTCAAAAAATAATGGGCCACCAAATTGGGTATGTAGCTATAGGTTATAAAAAGTCTGGACGCAGCGAGTGCGTTATGGAAGTTAATTTCCATAAAATGTTTTTAATTCAAGCAGGCATCAATTTAGTTACCGGTATAACCTATATAGTAAAAACAATTTACCATATTTTACTAAAATACCGTATTGTTTGAAAATGTACAAAAATTTTCAGCAAATAACTTTAACTTTAACTTTAAATACTTCTGAGAAAACTGGTTTCCTAGCATTTAATGAAAACACGCTACCAAAACACACTTACTGCGTCTCGATTTTTTTTACGAACATGCATCATATTTCTATTAAAAATGCAACAGTATAAGGAATGTTCAAAAAAAAATTGCAGTTATCACCAACAAATTATGGGCCACGCTGTGATTTTCAAAATAATTTTATAAGATACAGCTCAAGACCTTATAATTAACGTATACAATTTTTCTCGTATCTTGCATAATAACAATTATATTGAGCTTTACCGTAGAAATGCGTCACCCTGTATATATGTAAACAGATAAAAACTGAAAGTAAACCCGGAATATTTTAGTAAAATAAAGGTCGATGAAGGCTAAAGTTGAAACTTAAGAGCACTCTTCTTGCAACATTTTTTTTTACGTAACCGGTATTTATTTCATGTTCTTTGCCTAAATGTTGCCAATTTTTACGTTTCAAACCGCGACCTGGGCGTTTTGAGGAAAACCCCTTTTTTCTTTCTTCAAATGCCTATAACTTTTTTGACTTTTAACTTACAGATGAAAATTTTGGTACGTCGTTCACTTTTTATAATACAGACATACGTACCATATTTGGTTGGCCCTACTTTCTTATTCCCGAAAGAAATCACAATCCATTCCGGGAAAACCGGGCCGCATTTCCTGGCTAAGCAACTTATCCATGCCACTTGCAAAAGGAAAATGCTTACAAAATTTGATCAAAACCGTCCCATTCTTTTTTGAGTTGATATATATATATATATATATATATATATATATATATATATATATATATATATATATATATATATATATATATATATATATACATATAAAAATCGAAACAGACCCCAGATATGTGTTCTAGGCGCCTAGTTTTCGCTCATTTGAAGCAATATGTTAATTTGAAGTATAATTGCATATTAGAAAATGCTTATAACTATCGATATATAATTATTTGCGTTTATACTAGTTTTTAGTGAATTCAGTTAAACACACGATATTTCATCAGTATACATACCTATATTATAGTTTATCTTTTTTCGATTTACGTCGGATTATTTCTGCGACTGTGGTAAATCACCGACGCCAGGGGACAGTTTATCTGCAGTGGCCTGGAACTTTGGCCGAAGTCTTCTTTCCGTAAGGAGGGTAGGGATCTTTAACGTGCCGGACATCAGATGGTACATCGGATTGACGGCTCTACGTCGCTTCGGAAGGGAGGAATGTGCAGGCATCAAATTTCAAACACAATGCCACAACCTCGGTTAATCTTAATTTACAGTATGTACGGAGAAATAGAAATGTTTACCTACTGGACCACCAAGGATGCTTATATTATATTATGTAGTTGAAACTGGTAAACTAGTAAAAACTTTCTTTCTATTTAGTAAATTTTATAATTTGGGAAAGGAAAAGTTTAACATTTTTTAAGTAAATAGTTTTGTTAATGACCGCAAAGGGAAATTTTAAAATCCTAATAAATATACAGGGTGATTCAAATTCGAGCCTCACCAGGGGGATGTCGCGTATTATGAAAGATCGACGATAGGTTTAGATGCTGCAAAGTTGCAACATTTCGTGCCCTTTAATATCTCGCAGAGAAAGCCAAGTTTTGCAAGTGTCGTTAAAAAAAATGTCAAAAAACTGAAAAAATGCAATTTTCAATTTTCGCCTCTCATTTATTTAAACTTGTATAAAGAAACGAAAAATCCATTCTTAAGTCATTTCAATATATATATATATATATATATATATATATATATATATATATATATATATATATATATATATATATATATATATATATATATATAGGGTGTATATAGAGTAGAAATACTTGTTATTGTTTAAAGTTTACGCCAATAAATCAGCTAAACGTACAGGGATTAAATTGGTCGAGTTCACTAGGCGCCAACAGTTGAATAGGTGTGTAAACGTATGCGTTCATCAGCCCCGCTGAGCTTTTGTTGGAACTTAACTGTTGTCAATTTGTCAAAACGGAATGACAGACACAAGTTACACAATAGTGCTTGGAGTCAACTGTACGTTCATCAGTCTCTAACTGCTGAAATATCTCGATAGTCAGCAGATGGGCAATTAACTCAGATCTTGGCGCCTGGTAAACTCTATGTTTAGAAAATTTATATAAGTTCAAACCTGTAAGAATAAAGAAAGTAGAAAAATTCACTATACAAATAAGTGCAAATACTTTGTTACGGTGATGTCACATATTTCGATAACACATGAAGAGTTTTAAAATCAAGATAGGTACCGAGACGAAATAAAACGTCACTAAACAAAAACTTAACAAAAATGTAGGTTCTATTCATCATGAGCACCATTTTAGATAAAATATGTTCTAATAGGCCTTTCGATTTATGTAATTTTGATTACAAAATTCCATTCTTTGCAATATAGATAAAGATTAGAGCACGTCACTAAATATGTTTTGATTTAAATACAACTTAAGCGAATAATAAATAAACTTAACTCTCTACAAAATAATTAAATAATTCTGTAGACAGGTGACAGTGTTAAATAAATTTTAAGATAACTAACCTGTTGCATATCAGCTTTTTTGTAAAACTTTGGCCCTTTTTAGCTGCTCGAAAAGCATCACAAACACTGTTTAGTCACCCACTAACACTAATAAAGTCGTAAAGAATAATTTGCACTTGTATATTTAAATTCCCAAACAACACACTACTTTATACGTAGAAGATACAGAGTATCCCACGACGAACTCCCGCGATCCATTTCTCGGAAAGTAGCCTTTGGAAAATTTTGAAAATTAGGCAGTTTACTGAACTCGATGGGGGCAACTCGGCTAAAGTATTCTTAAGATTGTGGCACTTCCGATTATGCACGGTGTTGATGTTAACTTGCTTATTTTAAATAGGATAATCTATATATTGTTACATTTTTAACTTCTCCGTGAAATTTTAGATACATTCTATGTATAATGTCCTATACCGGAGTCCAACTGTTTTTGACATATCTCAAATTTTATGTCAAGAATGACGTTTGCAGGCCTAAACATAACTATCAGTTTATCCTATATGAAAGCCTTTATCATTTAATATAGGTTGGTTTCCTTGTAGAAGCTGATTTACTTTATTATTTTGATAATAAATCAATTCAGGAAAATCAAAATCTCATATTGCAAATTGAATTGAAAAAATCGTTGAAACTCTTTTTTCTCAAATAGAAATCCCCTGTTTTTATCATACTATCTTATTTGGCATTAAAAAGAGGGTAACTTTGTATATGGCTGGCTATGCCAAAAATTTGTGGTTTTAGAAATATTGGCAATTTAACATTTTATTATTGTAAAAATGTTAGACGGCTTTCAAGTTTTGTTGTTAGTTGGCCATGACGGCTCAAAATAAAACTTTAGAGCACTACAGACACATCACTATTGGTTGTCATTTAACAAATACTTATTGCTAATAATCATGGCGGTGCGATTAAATTATACGCACTAGGATTATTTTTAAGGTGTAAATATTTGGGCGGAATGCAACAAAGTTTGATCAAGAACAGAAACCGAATAGTGTTAAACGAATAATGGAAAATTACAAAACTTTTGACATCGCCAAGACAAAAATCTATAGAAGAAAACCAATTTATCCTACTAAAAGAAAACAATACCTACACAGGGTAACAACTTATTTTAATAAATGTTCAAAATTTCCATTTTGAACTTCCAAACATTTTTTTCCTCTTCTGATTAGTTCTTCATGGAAGGCCGCTCTAATTGAATTTGGAGATAAGCTTTCGAACGCGCCATTCACCCTTGCCATACAGTCCCCCATCGTTTTCACTGGATTGAAAAAACGATGTTTATTATCGTTCCCCAGGTAAAGTAATCCAACACAGTCAAATAAGGAGAACGAGAAGGCCAGAGAAAAGGCCAGTAGTTGGCAATCTACTTGTCATCAAATGTTCTTAGTAAACGAAACCGTTCTGTGGGGTAGGGCGCCATCACGTTGTTAAAAAATTTGCTTGTGTTCCGCTAGAGGTAAATTGCTCAAATATTGATGATTCATCTCTTCCAGACTATTTAAATATGTATATCTTAAAAAAGTTAATACATAATTTAGAATGGGGAAATAATTTGCAATGTATGGTTAATGACTTACCATTCAAGTTTTCTTAATAAATTATATTATATTATATTCTATCAGTTTTTACAGCACAAAAGACTAGCTAGCTATTTTGAAAATTCCAGGTTCTTACTGCATGACGATTTGAATTACTTCAAAAATAAGAATTTTGTGTGTTAAAAAGAACATTTTTCATAGATTTCGCTTCATCAGTCCTAATTATGCTGTCAAAAAAATCGAGAGTCGTCTTGTATCATCGTTCAAATGAATTTACAAAACTCTTTTCTGCGTATCCATTTCTCTCATATGTTGAACCAAAGATATTGAATAAGGGTGGAAGTTGTGCTTTAACGAAATTCTGTGTATCAAGCTCTTCGAAAGTCTTCTCTGCAGAGCTACTTGTCTTAAGGATGTTATTTCTTTTATGAATTTTTGCCTTCACGGTGCCAAAAGTTTTGTAAGTTTCTATTATTCGCCTATTCTATTCTATTACACTCCTCCGCGACGGTTTTTGTTTATCTCGATATCAGCAAATATTTGGCACGTTCTTGATAAAACGTGGTTACATTCACCATAATAATAAATAAATTTTAATAATCTTTGTGACTGTAATTCAGTCGCCCCGGCATAATTTTTATAAATAATTGTCAAATGACAACAAATACTGAGGTTTTTGTAGTTCTCGATAGTTTTTTTTGAGAGGCGTCGCCGTCATAATTATATAACGGGGTCAATTTGAATTTATATATATATATATATATATATATATATATATATATATATATATATATATATATATATATATATATATATATATATTATTATTATTATTGCGTTTATTCAATTAAATTATACAATATGCAATACACAATAACTTGTGCTGTGTTTTTACAAAATTTAACGGGTTCATCCAAAAAATCATTGGCAATTGTGGACCAAGTTCACTATACTTCAAATTTTGACATTCTAAATGGAAAATATTTCTTACTTTAACTTCCTCCTCTCAATTGTTCTATTGTTACCTCCATTTACCAAAAACCCTTCATTTTACTAAAATATTTACAGAAAATTCATTTCAAATAGACCCTCTCTCTGATGCTTTGGCCGTCGGTTTAGTTAAGTTGATGCTTTCGCTGTACGTTTAGTTAAGTTTATGGTTTAACGGTCTATAATTTTTGGCTAATTTTCGTAGAACAAATTCGTTAATGCATTTTTGCATTTTTTATCGAAATATGATGCATAGAACCGAAGTTGGAAGAGAGTGCAAGCATAGATGTCATATGGGGAGAAATGGAGGAAGCCTTGATAAGGGTCGCAGAAGGTGAACTAGGTCATAAGCGGAAAACACAGAAACACAGTTGGATGACAGCAGAAATCATGGCGCTTTTCGAAGAAAGGACAAGATGCATAAGTCAAGGATATCCAGAGAGCTATAAACACATCGAAAGACTTATTAGGTGAAAAATAAGAGCGGCAAAGGATGACTGGTTAAAGAAACAATGCGAGGATATAGAACAACTACAAGAGCTGCACGATGAATTTAACATACACAGAAGATAAAAGAGGTGTCCGGAGTTTACCGGAAGAGATACGTTTCTAATGTAGAAAACGATCATGGGGAAATTGCACAAGACGATCGGCAGCGAAGAGTTATTTGGGAGGATTATATTAACAACCTTTTCGACGATAATAGACCTGACATAGAGGTTGCGGAGGACGTAGACCTGTCTGGACCCCCTATCACCAAAGAAGAAATTGTAAGAACAATAAATACGTCAAAGGCCAGAAAGGCAGTTGGCCCGAACTGCATACCTGTCAAACTACTAAAAATACTAGACGACAGGGGAATTTCCGTACTGCACAGAATATTTAACAAGATATATAACATGGGGGAGTTCCCTGCCAAGTGGATTACATCACATTTTATCCTCCTGCCAAAAAAAGAGTAACGCAACGAAGTGCGAGGACCATAGACTGATCAGTCTAGTAAGCCACACGTTAAATATATTCCTCAAGATTATTTACTACACAATTTCCATAAAATGCGAAAGAGAGGTAGGGTCCACACAATTTGGATTCAGAAGGGGACTAGGTACATGAGAGGCTAAGAATTAGTAAAATGTTACGTGTGGTCAGTGTTACTATATGGTGTGGAGGGCTGGACGCTGAAGGTGAATACCATGAATAGACTTGAAACCTTTGAAATGTGGACATACAGACGTATACTAAAAGTCTCATGGACGGCCAGAAAAACAATCGAAGAGATCCTAAGAACGGTTAAAAGAGAACGTGAACTGGTGAACACCATCAAGCGCAGAAAAACAGCATATCTGGGTCACGTAATACGGAATGAAAGATACCAATTCCTACAATTAGTAATCGAAGGAAAAATCCAGGGGAAGAGAGGAGTCGGAAGTAAGAGGATGTCATGGCTCAGAAACGTGAGAGAATGGACAGGACTAAAAACTGTAGGAGACCTATTCAGCTCCATCAGAAATAGGGAAGAATGGGCACATGTGATCGCGAATATCCATTAATGGATAAGCAATAGAAGAAAAAGAAGATGCATGTTTGTAAGAAAAAAATCTGGACGCAGTAAGTGCGTTTTGGTAGCGAACTTTAATGAAATCCTTTAAATTTCAATAACTCAATTTGCTATTAACCTAAGGTTTGTTGGCTAGGAAACCAACTTTAAGTTTATTTTCGGAAAATTTTTGAACATTTTAAAACAATAAGTAGTTTTGATAAAATATGGTAGATTGTTTCTACCGCATAGGCTATACCAGTAATCAGACTGATGCCTGCTCGCATTTGCTATTAAAAACATTTTAATGAAAATTCACTTCCATAACGCACTTGCTGCGTTTAGACTTTTTTAAATATAAAGTATAGTACTATTCTAGTAATAATTTTTGCTTTTGAAAAAAGCAGCAGCGTATTGTATTTTCATTTCAAATAGTACGCCAAGGTCATATTTATGTGGGTGCGGGTGGTTAAATGTAAAAATGTTTTTTTCCTCCTCAAATATGTGTATATAGCCCTAATTTAGACACACCAAATTTCATAAAAATAGATAATCTAGATCTTTTTTTAAATAGCAAGATATGATTTTTTTGCACGCACGGAAAGCACATCTCCTTCTTAGCAACGGCACTATGAAAATGTAATCGGGATTAATAAGAAAAAATCGCAAAAAAAAGTTTCTTAAAAATTACCTTCGGTTGGATTTCATTAATCAATTTCTTATCAAGTTACCAATTGAAAAATTGTGATAGTATTTGCAGCTGCCAATTTTAAGCATTGTTTTCTGTCAATTATATGTAGTTTGTAATACTTTAGAGAGCTTCATATTGGAAAATAGAGAATTTATAGAAATGAATTATTATTATTATTATGGCAGAATTGAGCAAAAAGCTAAGAATTGATATATTAGTGATGTTGGGCTACGGTGACAGGAAGCTTTGTAAAGAAATGTGCATGTTTTTTCATGAGTCTGGCCACAAATTAATGAAGTGTATGTTTCCAGAACACTGAAAAAAATTAACGAAACTGGTAGTGTCAATGATAAGCCAAGAATAGGAAGACCAAAAACGGCTGTAGCTGGTAATAACGCATTAGATATTTTGTTGTCTTTTTATTAAACCCACCATGTGTCTACAAATTAAGTTACTACATTACACAGCCTTTCAGAAAAATCTGTGGTAACTTTGCTAAAAAGGAAAAGAAAGAATTTCACCCATATAAAGTACAGCTAGTACAGGAACTTGTAGTTGGCGATTTTTAGAGGCGTGTTGAATTTTGTTATATTATGGCAAATTTAATGAGAAGCCGGACTTTAGTAGAAATTATCGTTATTGGTCTCAGCAGAATCCACATTGGATGCTGGAGGCTCAAACCCAACAAGCACAAAAAAATTATGTATGGACGGGTATACTAGACAGTAGTAATATTGGGCGTTTATTTATTGAGGGAAATCTAACATCTGAAAAGTATTAAATTTTTTTAAGAGAAGAAATTATACCACAGTGGTTGCAGTGAGCCCAGTCAATGAAGTTTGGTTTGATAAATATGGAGCTCACAATCATTTTGGCAGACGCGTGCGGCAAAATTGGATGAAGTTTTTAGAGAAAATTGAATCAGGCGCTGTGATGCACTTAAATGAACTGCTCGCCCTCTTGACTTGACGCCATGTAGTTGTTTTCTTAGAGTCACTTGAGGAATGTTCTCTACAGAGACAGACCATTAAATCTGGAAGACCTGAAAGCTATAATTCTTGATCAAACAAGATGGATTGTGTATTCCAGGTTAATTAGTTTAATAAATTTCTTTGAAACGCGAGTTCAATTATGTATTGATAATGGACAGCATTTTGAACATTGAGTAAGTTGACAAATATTATTGCTGTTTAATATAAGTTTTGTTTTGTCAGTCTCTTTTAGAATTAAAGTTAATAATTAAAGCTAGTTTGCCTATCATCTGCAGTGAGTGATTTTACAGCATTTGTTATGTTGCTTATGCGTACAGGTTGGTTTTAAGCGTGCTTCTGTTAAAAAAAAACATTTTTGCGATCATCTGCATAATTACATTAGTTTTTTCTCCATTTTTTTCTAATTGAACCTAATTACATTTTTATAGTGGCGTATCAAGAACTAGACGCTATTTCCGAAATCGCGAAAAAATCATATCTTGCTATTTAAAAAGAAGGATTTAGTTGCCATAGCAACGAAATTGTTTACGCTGTGATAAATTGAAGATCGTCACTTTGTAGCAAAAACTATGTCGAAAAGCTTTTAAGTTTTTTTTTTTGAATAAGGAATATTTCTGTAAATACAAATCCATCCTATACTAACCCTATAAGTAAATTTATATATATATATATATATATATATATATATATATATATATATATATATATATATATATATATATATATATATATATATATATATATATATATATATATATATATATATATACATAAATATGTGTATGTAAAATAATATATAAACTAATGTTTCCATCCCAAATATGAGTTCTGTTTCGTTTGAAGAATAGAGTAAATGTTTTCTATGAAATTTCCCTAATAACTAATTTAACAATATCTCAATATTCTTTGAAATATAACATACTACATAAAAACCCACCGCTATCTGCTTTAGGGCCCAAGGAAAAATGATGTACCGTTATTCCCCGTCAACAACCCTTGCAGATGAAGCAGTAAAAAATAACAACAAAGACGCTATTTATAAAACCAGGGACAAGTCACTTGAAAACAGATCATTTACTACCTGCACAAGGTAAAAAAAAATTATATTTATCGGGACTTACACAAATTTTACCAAACAGTTGTCGGGCCTTACACAGAATTACGTCTGTTTCAAAAATTGACCACGGAGGTCGCTTTTATCAGTCACTTTTATAGGACCCGACAGTTTTAGTAACACGAACTCAAAAATACACACATGCATATAGTATGTATATCAGGACATCGTCAGAAAATTAGTTATTTATACTATTTAAGAGGTGGAGAATCCGAAAAACCACGTCTCTAAATTGTCGGGACGCGTGTATGGCCCGACAAGTTGGGAAGACCCGACAAGTCACGTCCATGCATGTGGTTTGTCCTCATAATTATACGGGCACAAACACACACACACACACACGCACGCACGCACGCACGCACGCACGCACGCACGCACGCACGCACGCACGCACGCGCGCACGCACCCGCACCCCCACCCCCACCCGCACCCGCACACGCACACGCACACCCACACCCACACCCACACCCACACCCACACCCACACCCACACCCACACCCACACCCACACCCACACCCACACCCACACCCACACCCACACCCACACCCACACCCACACCCACACCCACACCCACACCCACACCCACACCCACACCCACACCCACACCCACACCCACACCCACACCCACACCCACACCCACACCCACACCCACACCCACACCCACACCCACACCCACACCCACACCCACACCCACACCCACACCCACACCCACACCCACACCCACACCCACACCCACACCCACACCCACACCCACACCCACACCCACACCCACACCCACACCCACACACCCACACCCACACCCACACCCACACACACACACACACACACACACACACACACACACACACACACACACACACACACACACACACACACACACACACACACACACACACACACACACACACACACACACACACACACACACACACACACACACACACACACACACACACACACACACACACACACACACACACACACACACACACACACACACACACACACACACACACACACACACACACACACACACACACACACACACACACACACACACACACACACACACACACACACACACACACACACACACACACACACACACACACACACACACACACACACACACACACACACACACACACACACACACACACACACACACACACACACACACACACACACACACACACACACACACACACACACACACACACACACACACACACACACACACACACACACACACACACACACACACACACACACACACACACACACACACACACACACACACACACACACACACACACACACACACACACACACACACACACACACACACACACACACACACACACACACACACACACACACACACACACACACACACACACACACACACACACACACACACACACACACACACACACACACACACACACACACACACACACACACACACACACACACACACACACACACACACACACACACACACACACACACACACACACACACACACACACACACACACACACACACACACACACACACACACACACACACACACACACACACACACACACACACACACACACACACACACACACACACACACACACACACACACACACACACACACACACACACACACACACACACACACACACACACACACACACACACACACACACACACACACACACACACACACACACACACACACACACACACACACACACACACACACACACACACACACACACACACACACACACACACACACACACACACACACACACACACACACACACACACACACACACACACACACACACACACACACACACACACACACACACACACACACACACACACACACACACACACACACACACACACACACACACACACACACACACACACACACACACACACACACACACACACACACACACACACACACACACACACACACACACACACACACACACACACACACACACACACACACACACACACACACACACACACACACACACACACACACACACACACACACACACACACACACACACACACACACACACACACACACACACACACACACACACACACACACACACACACACACACACACACACACACACACACACACACACACACACACACACACACACACACACACACACACACACACACACACACACACACACACACACACACACACACACACACACACACACACACACACACACACACACACACACACACACACACACACACACACACACACACACACACACACACACACACACACACACACACACACACACACACACACACACACACACACACACACACACACACACACACACACACACACACACACACACACACACACACACACACACACACACACACACACACACACACACACACACACACACACACACACACACACACACACACACACACACACACACACACACACACACACACACACACACACACACACACACACACACACACACACACACACACACACACACACACACACACACACACACACACACACACACACACACACACACACGGCAAAAACCCGAATCATATTAGATTGATGGTCTGAAGCCTTGTTTAACTAACCGGCCCCTAAATATTTCATCAGCTTTGTGAAACTGGGCATTATAATATAGCTATTTGTGCCTGTTTTAAATATTATTTCAGACAATATATTAAATATCTAAATATAACACATTTTTTTTACAGAACAAAAAATATCGGTTGGTATTTTTAAAAATTATATTTCCCCCAAGCCATATGGTTTTTAACTAGGGTATTGGGGTGAGTAATCTGAAAAGATATTAAAATGTACATCTGCCTACCTTCCACTGATTTCATTGTCAAGTGCACCCTTGATACCGATACATGTGATGTGGTACAACTGTTAATTTAAAATCTATTATCATTACTTACTCTCAGTAAAGAATTTTCTGATTATGTTACCCAGATGATTGAGCGGGACACATGTATATGGTTTATAGCAACAAATGTGTAAGTTTTGTTAGAATTGTATTGAGTACTGATTGTGTAACGTATAAGCTAGGCCATATAGAAAATAAAATATTTAATTTGGTTTCTTCCACTACCTATATACTTTGCATCAAACGTGCCTTCTGGCCGCTTCCAAGTTATGTTTTTTTTCATACGATATCTCTCTCTCTCTCTCTCTCTCTCTCTCTCTCTCTCTCTCTCTCTCTCTCTCTCTCTCTCTCTCTCTCTCTCTCTCTCTCTCTCTCTCTCTCTCTCTCTCTCTCTCTCTCTCTCTCTCTCTCTCTCTCTCTCTCTCTCTCTCTCTCTCTCTCTCTCTCTCTGTGTGTGTGTGTGTGTGTGTGTGTGTGTGTGTGTGTGTGTGTGTGTGTGTGTGTGTGTGTGTGTGTGTGTGTGTGTGTGTGTGTGTGTGTGTGTGTGTGTGTGTGTGTGTGTGTGTGTGTGTGTGTGTGTGTGTGTGTGTGTGTGTGTGTGTGTGTGTGTGTGTGTGTGTGTGTGTGTGTGTGTGTGTGTGTGTGTGTGTGTGTGTGTGTGTGTGTGTGTGTGTGTGTGTGTGTGTGTGTGTGTGTGTGTGTGTGTGTGTGTGTGTGTGTGTGTGTGTGTGTGTGTGTGTGTGTGTGTGTGTGTGTGTGTGTGTGTGTGTGTGTGTGTGTGTGTGTGTGTGTGTGTGTGTGTGTGTGTGTGTGTGTGTGTGTGTGTGTGTGTGTGTGTGTGTGTGTGTGTGTGTGTGTGTGTGTGTGTGTGTGTGTGTGTGTGTGTGTGTGTGTGTGTGTGTGTGTGTGTGTGTGTGTGTGTGTGTGTGTGTGTGTGTGTGTGTGTGTGTGTGTGTGTGTGTGTGTGTGTGTGTGTGTGTGTGTGTGTGTGTGTGTGTGTGTGTGTGTGTGTGTGTGTGTGTGTGTGTGTGTGTGTGTGTGTGTGTGTGTGTGTGTGTGTGTGTGTGTGTGTGTGTGTGTGTGTGTGTGTGTGTGTGTGTGTGTGTGTGTGTGTGTGTGTGGGCGCGCGCGCGTCGTGGCTACTCGCTTGAGGGGTGTGGCCCACTAGCCACAGACTTTTATATGTTTATAAAAAGCCTGGACGCAGCAAGTGCGTTATGGTAGTGAATTTTCATAAAAATGTTTTTAATAGCAAATATGTGTTTTTTTTTTCAGAAAGCAGGCATAAAATTTGGTTACCAGTATAACCTATATAGTAAAAACAATGTGCCATGTTTCATCAAAATAACTTTATTGTTTGAAAACGTACAGAAATTTCCGAAAGTAAACTTAAAATGTAACCGAAAAAATCCGTTTCTTGGTCAACCTTATAGGTTAATATCAAATTGAGCTTTTCAAATATGAAGCATTTAATCAAAATTCGCTACCATAACGCACTTGCTGCGTCCAGAATTTCTTAACTTACAAACATGCATTTCGATGGAAAATGCAAAAGCATAAGGCGTTTTCCACTAAAAAAAATTTTATTTCTATCACCAACGACTTATGGGCCACCCTGTGATGGTAGCAATAATTTTTTAAGGTGTAGCTCAAGGCACCGTATAATTAATGTATACAATATTTTTTTCATATCTTGTATAATAACGGATATATTGAGCTTTATTGATTTTTTACGAAAATTCTACAAAAATTATATACCATTAAACGATAAATTCTATAGCTAAGGCTACTGCCAAGCATCAGAGAAAGGGTCTATTTGAAATGAATTTTCTGGAAACATTTTAGTAAAATGAAGGACGATGACGGTTGAAACTAAGACTTCAGGGTTTGTAAAACATTATTCTTAAGACATTTTCTTTCCATAGCCCGTATTAGATTCAAGTTCTTTGCCTAAATGTTGCGAATTTTGATGTTTTAAATTGTCACTTTGACGTTTTGAGGAAAACCCCAATTATTTTTCTTTAAATGCCCATAACTTTTTTGTCTTTTGACCTACAGAGCTAAATTTTGGTAGGCACCTCACCTATAATGACATAAACCAGCGTACCAAATTTGGT
Organism: Tillus elongatus; assembly: GCA_964006375.1. Classification (NCBI taxonomy): domain Eukaryota; kingdom Metazoa; phylum Arthropoda; class Insecta; order Coleoptera; family Cleridae; genus Tillus; species Tillus elongatus. The sequence goes on from OZ023262.1 coordinate 158,505,088, forward strand.
TGCCCTTACTTTGTTAATTCCGGAGATATATTTTTTTTGAAGGAAAACCCAAAATTTTCCGGGAAAACCTGGGCCGATTTTCCTGACTAACGAACTTATCCAAGCCATTTGCAAAAGGAAGATATTCACCAAATTTCATCAAAATCGGCCCATTATTTTTTGAGTTACCGGTGTGATACGTACATACATACATACATATATATATATATATATATATATATATATATATATATATATATATATATATATATATATATATATATATATATATATATATATATATATATATATATATATATATATATATATATATATATATATATATATATAAACATATAAAAATTGAAACTGACCCCGGATATGTGTTCTGGGGGGCCTAATTAGCGCTCATTTGAAAAAAAAATTTCAAAATTCAAAAGTCGGGATCTCCTCATTAGTGAATTTTTTTAAAGAAAATTCACTAATACGATGTCTTCATCGTGGTTTTGCAAAAAGCATAACATTTATACTTTAAACAGATAAGCAAATAACATTTTCATTTAAGAGGCACATATATGAAAATCTCGCCGTAACATATTGTAACAATCATTATTGTTTTATGTTACGTTTAAAGACTTTTTTTATAGTTTTTTGTAAATAGACAATTATCACTTTTTCTATTTGTTTGACAAATCATAGATTTTATGGGTTCTATAGTTGTTTTTTGTTCAGTAGTTCAAACTATAGTGCTATAGTAGGTCAGGTTGGTTTATGTTTACTCATTTTGAGACATACCAGATTTTTTTATTCTAGAAATGTATAGTTTTTTAAATTGTTCCTTGGGGCCATAGAACTATCTAAGTGCAATTAACAGAGACTGGCCTAGATGACCACTGTGGCACCACAGTATTTCCCTCACTTTGGGTTACATAAACAGGTCAGATGTTATGGCATCGGGGAAGTTTCTCAAGTAGTGTGCTAAACGATCCTAAATCCGAGTCTGTGTAGTTTTGACACAATATTTAGGCCCACGCTGCCGCAAAAACTGGTCTTTATATACCTAGATATTAAAAAGCAACTCTAGTACTTTCCTTTATAGTGCAATTTAGGCAGTCCCTAAATTATTGTTTTTACCACAAAGCATACAATTTGTATGACTGGAGTATACATATTTTCGAACTGGTCTGATAGTTAACTTTGCAAATACATACAATGTTACTAAATAACATTTGTAATATTTGTCCCTAAGTAGGTATAAGTTATAACACTCAATGAGATAAATAATAAGTAGTGATATCTCTCTGTACGTACTAGTAGTACTACTAGTAGTTCTCATCACAGTCGTAATGGATACAAGGTGCTAACCAGACATACTGTGTAGAACAAACCAACGATAATGGTTGACCCCAGTACAACTGTCCCTAACAAAGACTTTTACAAGCTATAAAATCGAGTTTCGTGTGCTTATGAAATTGCTGAAAGGTGTAACGTTTACTTTTTTAATTAATAAATTTCTTGCGTTATATATATATATATATATATATATATATATATATATATATATATATATATATATGACATATATATATATATATATATATATATATATATATATATATATATATATATATATATATATATATATATATATATATATATATATATATATATACAGAACGCCTCACAAAAAGGCCGCCGTCACTTATGCATCTATACAACGTTTATTTTATAAACGACTAGCCTTCACCAATGTCTTCAACTGCAAAATAATTCGCTAGAAATGTCACTTTCAAAATGTTGTATTCTAGCTTCTTTATGTATCTCCACCAACCCTTTTGACAAATCTGTATGTCATAATCTTGGATTTGGGATAACAATGAGTGTCAAGAATAGTGGAAATTTCTGCGTATATTGAAATTTATTTAGCACATTCAATTTAACACTTTTATCTTGGAAAAAACTTGACAAAAACAGAAGAAGTCATGTACAACATAAACGAAAAAATTGTCAGTTTCCAATAACAACATCTACAAAAGTTCTAAAACTCCTTGACGTCAATCTCAATGGGTTCTCCAAAACCTCACGTCTTAACAAACACGTTTCCCAGTTGAATGTTGTACGAAGGAGTTTTTGAAACTATGTACGAAGAATTGTGCATATTATTATGGACATAAATGCGGCTGATGATAAAACACTGGTTCATTTTATGATTCAGAATTATAAGACGAATGAAAGTAGTGGCTCGTTGTCAATTTGCAAAGAAGGTCAAAGTCATGTCATTGACTACAAAAGTTATAGTGAAATTTAGTTTTCAAGAAGTTATGCTTGTAGACTGAAACCTTAAGCACAAGCAACTACAAGAGCATAATATCTAAGCATTTTAGCCCAACACCGTTAAAGAGAAAACAGGAAAGCTGGCGAAAAGCGATCTCTCACTTCGCGTATAAGGCTTGTATTTTTGGGTCGGTATGACGTCGTGAACTATTCAAGACTTGACATGCATGTATTTTTTTTCTTTAACGTCGACCTCCTTATGCAACTATACCCAGTTGTGGCCAAAGAGCAGAATCAACTCACCATCCTTGAAATTTTGCAGCAACCTTTTTTTCCTGTAATAAGGGTAGTGATCTTTAACGTTATGCGCAACGCATGGTACATAATAGCGGCGGCTTTACGCCCCCTACGGATGGCGGACCATGCAAGCATTCCATTTTTTCAGACACAATGCCGTAATGTCGGTAAATGTTAATTGTACAGTAAGTAATAATAAAATTTGGTCAAATGCTCGTCAGGCTTCGTGTTTCGAACCAATGCATTTTGATACTGAAGACAAGTACTTAAAAACTGGATTGTGATATTTAGTTACATTACAAGTAGTCACCATATCAAAATTTTAAAGTCCTGGTAAAAAGCTGGACACTCGTGAAAAAATCTGAACAATTCAGTTACACAAAATGAAATCGAAAAACCGCAATTGTATGTACTGTAAGATTTTTATTGATTATCTGAAGTATATAACAATGCTAAATAACTACTTATAGGTGCAATTTAGTTACCAGTAGCTAAAATTTGTGTGAACAGTTTTTCAAGAGTTAACCAGTCATTTCTCCAGAAAAGTAAACTTTACAATGTTACCCCTACTTTTCCTAAAATGCTGACGTGACGGCAAACTTGCTCAATTAATTTCAGACTTTTCCGATTATACTTTAGAAATAAATGGGGTGGGAAAAGCAAATTTCGTTGTCTTTACCTTTGTGTCTTGAAAACCTTAACCATATATTAAATACATGATGATTTTTAATGTGTACTAGCTTTCATTAGACACTACTCGATGCGGTTATGCACACACACACACACACACACACACACACACACACACACACACACACACACACACACACACACACACCACCCACGCACGCACGCACGCACGCACGCACGCACGCACGCACGCACGCACGCACGCACGCACGCACGCACGCACGCACGCACGCACGCACGCACGCACGCACGCACGCACGCACGCACGCATATATATATATATATATATATATATATATATATATATATATATATATATATATATATATATATATATATATATATATATATATATATATATATATATATATATATATATATACTTTATTTGCTTGCTGTACTTTTTGTGATTTCTTATTTGTTTACGCGGACTGCAGTTTTGTACCTTCCTGGTTCATCATCAGCACGCTACTGACTCTGATCGTTCCTGTGTGGTCTATGTCTGAAATTGTATGTGACGTCTGCGCGTTAAGCTTCTATTGGTCGGTTTACAGTTCTCTGATTGGTTGTGTTTTCGGGCTGTGTCTATTGTATCGGTTTCCTGTTTTGATTGTTGTGGCATAGTAATTTATCTATTTGTATGGCTTTTATTAAGTTTTGTTTAAATGTTTGTACTTGAATTTGTTCTGGGATTAATTGTTTCTTATTGTTCGTTGAATGTAGTATTGTTCACAGATTTCCATTTTTTTGTGGTCTTTAATATATTTTATTAGTTGTAATTGGTTGATATCTGATTTTTTGTGTTTTCTGTTGTGTATGTGTGTAGCTACGTTTGGTTTGTAACTAGGTATGTGGATTTTATCTAATGCTGTTATATGTTACAGAATTTACATATAACACATAACAGCATTAGATAAAATCCACATACCTAGCTACAAATCAAACGTAGCTACACACATTAACAGCAGAAAACACAAAAAACCAGATACCAACCAATTACAACTAATAAAACATATTAAAGACCATAAAAAATGGAAATCTGGGAATAATACTACATTCAACAAACAAACAATAAGAAACAATTAATCCCGGAACAAATCCAAGTACAAACATTTAAATAAAACTTATTAAAAGCCATACAAATAGACAAATTATTATACCACAACAATCAAAACAGGAAACCGATACAATTGACACAGACCGAAAACACAACCAATCATAGAACTGTAAACCATCCAATAGAAGCTCAACGCTCAGACGTCACGTACAATTTCAGACATAGACCTCACAGAAACGATCAGAGTCAGTAGTGTGCTGTTGATGACCCAGGACGGTTCGAAATTTCAGTCCACGTAAAGAAATAAAAAATCAGAAAAAGAATATATATATATGTATATTTAATATATATATATATATATATATATATATATATATATATATATATATATATATATATATATATATATATATATATATATATATATATATAGTCCAACCTGTTTGAACCCCCATTATTATACTCTCCAATTTTACCCAGTTTACCTCCTGAAGCTTGCGACAGGCAGATATTATGACGTCTTTATTTATTTCTATTCATATTAAAGGATTCCTTTTTGTGTAAACTGCATCTAAGTATTATAATCCAACTTTAGGAAAAAACCATGAGAGTGAGTAGTCGTGTTTTATCACTAGTACCTTTGCGTAGTAAATGAGTCACTTTACCTAAATTTGATATTAGAAACAATTTTCTTTCATTGGCGAAGAAATCTAATTGGTTCAATTTCTGAAAAATCTAAGTTCTATGCGCATATACTGATCACAACTTTTAAATTGTTTGTCCATGAAACAATGCATAACAAAAAAATAAATTCAAAATAGTAACTCCAGTGCCGTGTAACGGCCAAACTAAGCAACTTTGTACAAAAGTAAGTTGCCCCAAATCAGCGTATTTTCGTCTAAGGAATATGTATTCCATGTTTTAGAGACAACCTGTAGAACGGAATGAGGCTGTAAGCGTTGCGTCCTGTTTGGTACAGAAAACCGATAGAAAGTAAAATCACAAGATCCTATTGGGATCTGAAGCCACGATTACTCGGTTCAAGGCCACCAAGGCTGCTGTTAAACTTTGCATTTTACCATACAGCCCTGATTTTAATGGTTTTTCAAGATAATGAGACCTATTTAATGTACAACTGTTCGCATAATCTACATAGAAAATTACAAATTCGAAATATGTGTCACTCCATATCTCATTTATCTAATATAAAAAACACGCCTGTTATTTGTGCAAAGAACTTAATTTTTTTAGTTTAAGATATTTTTCATTATTTGGGAATGAAAGAAGCTATAAGTACTAGGAATTTTTTTATAAAATAAGAAGCTATAAAACACTCAAATATTATTTAAGTAGGGATAGATGATAAGCCATCTATTACGATAAGTTTTTAATATTGGCACCATAGGTATAAAGTTTTCAAGGAAATATGTGTAGCAGACGTCTGTCTTTACGGCATTTAAAAAATTAAGAAAAGCAGAATCGAAATAAAGTAGACACAACACTGATCTATAAAGCATGCAATGTACAATGAGTCACTAAATTGTTGCATAGCTCTGATCTATTGCCATCACTTTATTGCAGTAATTGTAAGTATAATAAATACGCTATCAAACGTTATCAGTTGTTACAGACTGACGTTTATTTACAAATTAGATATTCGAAATACAAGGTGTTTTACATTGTATACATATACATATTTTTAAGTGCACACTATTCAATTTGTACCTTGTAAATCTTAGAAAAGTCTGGACGCAGCAAGCACGTTATGGTAGTGAATTTTCATAGAAATAATCTGCCACCAAATATTTTTTATAACTTTTTTTCATGTAAGATAGAAATCTAAATTTTGGTCTATGGTTTCCCTTTAATGTCATACACTTGTGTACCAAATTTGAGTATCATAGCTTTTTTATTTTTGGAAATAGATTTTTTCTCCGAAAGAAAACCCAAAATTTTTCACGAAAAACCTGGCTCGATTTTCCTGGCACAAACTTATCCAAGCCACTTACAAAAGGAAGGTACATCCCAAAATCGGCCCAGTATTTTTTGAGTTATCGGTGTGATACATACATACATACATACATACATACATACATACATACATACATACATACATATATATATATATATATATATATATATATATATATATATATATATATATATATATATATATATATATATATATATATATATATATATATATATATATATATATATTGAAAATCAGATTCGTAGCCTTTGCAGAAAAATATCATCTACTTTCAGACAAGCAGTATGGCTTTAGAGAAAATAAGTCAACACAGGACGCCATTGCCGATTTGATTGGACACATATATGGTAAAATGGATTTGGGAGTTCCAGTGGCGTGTGTGTTTGTGGACCTGACCAAGGCTTTTGATACTGTTTGTCACGGTGAATTACTGGATGCTATGTGGAGATTGGGCTTCAGGGGACCAGTTCATACTTTGATGAAAAGCTACCTGACTGGAAGACTGCAGAGTGTGGCTGTGGGCGAGGTCATGAGTCAGCCTAGGGAGGTTAGGTATGGTGTTCCGCAGGGAACGGTCTTGGGTCCTATTCTTTTCAATTTGTACATGAGTGATCTGTTTGATATAGAAACGAGGGGGAAAATCATTAGCTACGCAGATGGCACGGCGCTCGTATATTCCGGGATAACTTGGCTTAGTTTGAAAGATGTAATACAGGAAAATTTTAAGAAAATAATGTATTATTGCGATGAAAAGAAATTGACAATAAATTTTGAGAAAACCAGAATTATCTTTTTCAGGCACTTTGAAAAATACGGACCTAATTATGATGGGATAGTAGTGGAAACACAAGACCAGGTTATAGAAATAAAGGCGACAGATTCGGTGAAATACTTGGGAATAGAGATAGACTCTGGTTTGAAGTGGAACAGACATACAGAGACGCTGAAGAAAAAACTCAGATCGCTAATACCAACATTTAAATTTTTCAGAGATTTGGTTAGCAGGCGACAATTATTGATTATGTATGACGCATTAGTTCAGCCCCTGTTAGCATACGGAATAATAGCCTGGGGTGGAGTTACAAAAAATTATTACACACAGCTAGAGATAGTTCAGAAGTGGCTGATAAAGGTAATCTTTAACAGGGAAATAACCTATCCTACAGATCTTCTTTTTAAGGAGTCTGGGATTTTTGATTGTCGACAACTCTTTGGGAAGTGTTTGCTGGTGTTTTGCTCTAAATGTTCTTATTTGTTGCCTTCCATAAACCACGAATACGCAACAAGAAGTAGAGATGAAAGCGCATATGTACCCAAATGTGCAAAGACAATAAGCCAGCGCAGTTTTGCTTATCTGGGTCCCAAGATATTTAACGAGGTGCCCAGATACTTGAAACGGACAAAAATGTCAAGGGCTTCGTTTGCTAAAAGATTGGCGAGTTGGATTGGAGAAATGCCCAGATTGAAAGCACATCAAATGGTGGATTTGAAAAACTGGTACAACACAGAGTGACCAACAGTGATTGTTCAATGGCCTGCCACTGCATTTGTTGTAGAATGTTTGCCGTTTTCACTTGCTTGGGTAGTAGCTCAATATACAGACAGCATTTCGCTGTGGGTAAAAAGAGGTGTGCGTGTGTGTGTGTGTGTGTGTGTGTGTGTGTGTGTGTGTGTGTGTGTGTGTGTGTGTGAGAGCGAGTGTGCGTATATGCGAAGTGGGGGTGCAGGTGTGTAAGCGCAGATAGGTGTACATGTGGACATGCGCCTGTGAGGAAAGATAGAGGCCTGTAAAGTATGGGTAGGTATGCACAGATGTGTGAGCGCGAGTGTTTGTGCGCGTGTGTGTGTGTGCGTGCGTGTGGGTGTGTATGGATGGATGACTGCGTCTGTGTATGCATGTGTATGTATGTATTATGATATGATGTAGCAATGTTTTGTTTATGGTCTTGTAATATTCATATACTGTCAGCCCACGCACAAGTATAAAAAATACTTTTGTGGGAGTATTTGTTTATTGGATTGTTGATTATTTTATTAACTGCGCATTATTTGTAATCTGATTTATTGTAATTATTGTCCAATAAACTGTTATTATGTATATATATATATATATATATATATATATATATATATATATATATATATATATATATGTATATATATATATATATATATATATATATATATATATATATATATATATATATATATATATATATATATATATATATATATATATATATAAACATATAAAAATTAAAACTGACCCCGGATATGGGTTCTAGGGGTCCTAGTTCGCACTCGTTTGAAGGATTTTTTTTTAAATTCAAAAGTCGGGATCTCCCCATTAGTGATTTTTTTCTAAGAAAATTCACTAATAAAACAAATCAGTAATGCTTTTAAGAAATTTAATTTTTTTATTTCCAAGATTGTAATGCTAATTGTATTTTATATTTAATGTAAGTCACACGGTATACAGCAATTAATGGGGATAGGATCGTTATTATTAGAGCCGCGGTCGTTATACCAATTATTTACATGTCTTATTACGAACACTCTTCCTAACATTATTTTTAGTACTTCAAAGAAGTTCGATCTTTTCTTATCAGAGCCTTTTAAATATCCTTCTAGAAGAACTAGATTATTTATGGGCGGAATGCATAACTCATGATAACGTGGAAAATCCTTTCAGCAAAAGCTAATGGAAAAGTGATTGTTTGTAGAAACCAATGCTTTCCTCGTGTTTGTGCCTGGTAATTTTCCCAAACTCAAGCTTGAGCAGGCAACAAAAACTAGAATTCAACCGGCGGGAAAACATCGCATGACAGAGCGAGATATATCAAGACTTAAGCTAGTCGAACAGCTTATTCTTATAAGTAGCTGCTATAACGCAGCAGTTAGCTCAACTCACCGCAAAATACATTTAGTATTAATCTCACCAAAAGTTTTATAGTCAACAAGTGGCCCTGAAAGTGTATTGACAGTATTACGATTATTCAAATACAATAATATCGCAAAAGCCTTGTCTAAGAGGGCCTCGGTGGTTCATTGGTAAGAACGTGTGCCTCTGAACCAAAGGGTACTGGGTTCGATCCCAGGGTACTCCTTTTACTTTTTCAGTATATACTGTACAATTAACACCAACCGATGTTCTGGCATTGTATTCGAGCAAGTTAAATGTCTGCACGTTCCGCGCTTCGGAGAGGGCGTACAGCCGTCGGTCCCGTGTCCATGCGATGTTGGGCACGTTAAAGATCCCTACCCTCCTTACAGAAAGGCAGGGGTTCGGCAAAATTTCTAGGGTAGTGAGGTGAAACTGCTCCCTGGAGTCGGTGATTGGCCATAGTCGCGGAAATAGGCCGACGATAAAGAAATAAAGCACACACACACACACACACACATACATACACACCTTGTCTAAGAGCGCTGCTTCCAAATATTTTACAATAAACATTTGTTCTTATTATGAAAAAAATTGGTAGAAAATGCATCTACACCATAAATTGATAAAATTCCTGAAAATTTCGTTTTCTCGGGACGATTTTTAAACACCGAAAATAAATCACTAGATTACAATTCACGTTTTGTCCATGCATTTTGTGATTTCTATAATAGTTGAACAAAAAAGTACTACATAGATTGTAACAAAAATCTAATTATAGGTATAAGAATCATATTGTAACGTAAGTTTTAAACATAATCTTTAGTAAAAACTGCACCATCTGATATTTTGTATGATACTTGATAACACGGCGAAGGGGAGCTCAAAACTCATTTTGCCCTGGTTTTGTTTTTTAAGATTAGTCAACTATTTATTATTTATGCATTGAGTTTATATAAAATCGTCATGGTCAAGATTCACAATACTTATAACATATTATTAACAGCAGTTGCGCAAACAGGGTTGGCCTTTCCAGATATAAAAGTAAATCACTTTAATTAATATTTGTTATTGACGCACAGCCAATTTCCATACAAGGGCTGAATTCACCAGGCGTCAACAGCTGAGTTTGCTAGGTCCCAACAGCTGAGTTTAAGCGCTCACCAGCTGACTACCGATAAATTTAAGCGGTTAGAGACTGATGAGCTCACTGCTGACTTTAAGCACTATTTTGTGACGCTTGTCTATCCTCCGGTTTGACAAACAAATCGGTTGTGTTCCAGCAGAAGCTCAGGGGGACTGATGAACGCATACTTTGACACAACTATGCAACTGTTGATGCCTGGTGGACACAAACATCGTTTTCTGCATCTAGTCATATATAGTGTGGCACTAATTGATTTTTGGAAACTAGAAAAGCTACAAATGGTGAACGCCTCGGACAATTTGGTTGACAAATAAAAGACGTCTATTTGACGACTCCAACTCTTTATTTTTGCAATATTTTGAAAAATCTAAAACGTTGCGATTTTTTTACATCGGTCGTCTATTTTCGCAACTATGGCCAAACACTGACGCCAGGGAGCAGTATCACCTCACTATCCTGGATATATGGCCGATCCCCTGCCTTTATGTAAGGGGTGTAATGATCTTTAACGTGCCCAAAATCGCATGGTACACGGAACCGACTGCTTTATGCCCCATACGAAAGTCGAAACGTGCAGGAATTCTTGCTCAAACACAATGAACCTCGGTTAATGTCGATTTTGCAGTATGAAATCCACTCCTGGTAGTCGAACCCAGGACCCTTTGGTTCAGTGGGAGACGTTATTTCTTATTAATTGGATGTAACCGCGATACAGTCAGTTTTTTTAACCATAAAACATTATTGTTGTAACTTTTTGTGTAAAATAAAAGGATTGCTGTACTCTTCTTAGTGTACCAGTTAGAATTTTCATATTTTAAACTTTGCATAATAAATGTTGTTCATTCCTGTATAACGAGTCTACGATTAAAAAATAAAATCACAAAGTCTGGACGTAGAAAGTACGTTATAGCAGCCAATTTTCTAACTTTTGTAAAACATAATGTAACTTACTTTATTCCATTGGACCTGTTTCAGCTTATATATGTTAAATTTAGTGTGTGGATGATGGATAAAAGTGAAAATAACACCCATTTCTCCGCATTGACACACATATAGAATTTAAGTAACTGATTCTTATACACAATTCACTCCAAAGCATGTTAACTCTTTGCGTCAATATAATATGTCACTCAAATGATGCCACAAGTTGATTACAAAAACTATTGACCACTTAAGAGATTTAATAAATCCATCTTTATAATACACAGTTATGTATTCTTCTAACAGGAAATATAGTTTGCGGCATTTTTCAAATTCAGTTAAATTTAATCCGGAAAAACTTGGAATACAACTATTCTAACTAAAATGTCGTGAGGAACTATTAAGAGAAAAGTTGATGCAAAATGTGAAAAAGGCTGCTTTTTCCTGCTCCACCCAACCCTCACAACCTCTGTTCGCTCAGGGTCCTGAACCTTTGGGGAAGTTCCTTCACAACACTTTTCCTCTTGATTTTGCATACTTGAGTGATTTTGAGCATGATTATAAAAAATACCGTTGGCCCCTGATATGCAAAATTACCATATTCTGAAAAGAATACAATTTTGACTGGAAAATACCTAGTCCAGAAAATACATTATATTACTTTGTAAACGCACTGTTCTTATTTATGACAGGTAGTTGTTATCAACATCTGACTCCGCGTAATTACTGTCAGTTGGCATTGTGTATTTGTCAGAAAAAGAAAGGAAATATATTATCATACTGCGAGGGTATTTTTTCCCTCAGGGCTTGTCCGCGGCTTTGCCGCCCCGATAGCACTGCATCTTTTGGCTTATTGTGCATACTGCGAGGAAATGGCTATAAAACAATGTCTTACAAAGAAGTCGCTCGGATATTCAATGATAATCATCCAGATCGTCCATCGACGCAAAATCAAGTGTATCTAGAATAGTGATTTGTCATCAACAGGCGGACTCTGTAAAAAATTGACTGAGGTCTGGAAGGCCAAAAAGTTTGACGAACAAAGGATAAGAGTTTGGAAGTTTGTGCAACTGTTATTGAAAATGCCCATACATCTGTTCGTAAGATGCCCAACAAACTGGCATAGAAAAGGCAAATTATTTGTACATATAGTTTTAGATGTAAATAAATTCCATCCATACAAGATTAAACCGACGCAAGAGCTTCTGTGGGATAACTTTGATCGAAGATTATATATTGTGAGGAAATTATGAAACGGTGTGACGGAAATGGACAGTTAAATTTTTGGACGTGTTTCTCTGACGAAGCTACATTCCAATTGAGTGGAGAGGTTAACAGGCACAACATGCGACATTGGTCCGATAATAATCCCCATTCGATTAGAGATTCTTATACGCAATATCAACAAAAACTTAATGTTTAGGCCGGAATATTGTGCAATCGAATCGTCGCACCATTTTTCATCTATGCTAATTTAACCGATGTAAATTAAACAATCAGGTAATCCAGAAATCCATATTTTTTCTGGAGTAACGTTCGACAATGTCTAGTTTCAGCACAATGGGGCTCAATGTCATTTCGCATTGATTGTACGCAATGTATTAAACGACACTTTCCCTGGGCGCTGGATGGGTAGGAGGGGTGCGACTGAGTGACCAGCAAAATCACCTGATCTAACAGCGCTAGATTATTTCTATTGGGGCCACTGTAAAAACGAAGTGTACGAAACCAAACCTGCAAACATGAATGGGTTAAGGGAAAGAATAATACAATTCTCGAATACGATAACAGCAGAAACTTTGCAAAAAGTAAATGATAACATGTATGCACGATTGGGTCACTGTCAAGTAGCTGAAGGTGAGCAATTTGAACATTCAATTAATTAGGGGACTCACCAAAATCTAACACCCCCGATGGCGATAGGCTAGAAGACTAACCTGAAACAAGCACCCTGATGGTGAGAGGCGAGGGGAGTCACCTGAATCGAGTGCTCCAAAGTGAGAGACAGGGGGAATCACCTACATTCAGCACCCCGTAAGGAACAGAAAACTACTACGTTCACGTCGTTGTTTCTGGGTTAAATTTGTTTATTTGTCAGATTTTTTAAATGTCTAAAGGCAAAAGCTTTGTTGTAAATTCAAATTTGCAAAACTGAAATAAACTTTTAACAAAAATATCCAGTGTTTAGAACAAAAGAAGGTCAAGTTTTAACGCAATTGTATTGCGGAATCGAGTGAATCACCGCTCCTTTGCAAAAAAAAACGAATAATTGAATTTCGTTGATTACAACGCCATCTGCCACGAAAGATTGTTTTTAAATAAAAGTTACGTAGTGTTTAGCGTAGAATGTAAATCTGCAATTAAAAGTGTAGGTTTCTATTTAAGATTTTAAAGTTTCCCCCTCCCCACCCACAGGTGTTGAGGTAACCAAAAGCAGCAATATCGAGGTCGGTTTATTTTGTTTATGTTTATTCTTAGTTCTGGATTAGTTAAGGCAGTTTTCTGTTTTTTTTACTGATGACGCGTGTGTGCAATTTTTTTATTTGAGGATACATTTTTGGCATTTTTTTAATGTAAATTTGTTTATATATTTTTACCTATGAAAATGCAAGAAATGTATCCTCAAATAAAAAAATTGCACACATACGTCATCGGTAAAAAAAACCTAGAAAACTGCCTTCATTAATGCAGAACTAAGAATAAACATAAACAAAATAAACCGACCTCGATATTGCTGCTTTTGGTTACTACATTTTGAGTTGATTGGATAATTGGATTCACAAGCGGGTTATTTAAAAATTTGTTTTCTCATAACATGTTTCCTTCACGTCTATTATACCTGCACACATACGTCATCAGTAAAAAAAAAACACAAAACTGCCTTAATTGATCCAGAGCTAACAATAAACACAAACAAAATATACCGATCTCGATATTTCTCCTTTTGGTTACTACAATTTGGCTTGATTGGATAATGGGGTTCACAAGCGGGTTATTTAAAAATTTGTTTTCTCCTAACATGTTTCACTTCACGTCCATTAGACTTTGTGCAACAATCAAGCGTAATAACTCAATTACTATGTGAATACGTGATTTTATTTACGATTTTTAATGAGTTAATTGACTATTGTTGAGTTGAGTTGAGTTTTGAGATGGCCTTGAACTCTTCGTCCATCAGCCACAGACTTTGACTATTGTAAACCAGTAGGTTCAACTAGGAGCATCAATAAGAATGCCAATAAAAACGCAAAGTTCATTTTCGTTGTTTTCATACTTTTAATAAACCATGTCGCAAGTGTAATTTTCTAATAATGTGATTACCTATACACAGGCTATGATTTTCATATATTCTCAATTGAAGTCAATATATTATGGTCTTTAACCTTACATATTTAAACACTAGAAAATGGGTTTATCTTCTTGCCTTTATTCAAAGTAAAAATGTCTGTTAAAGAATAGAATTTATAAAAATTATATATATATATATATATATATATATATATATATATATATATATATATATATATATATATATATATATCTGTGTGTGTGTGTGTGCGTGCGTGCGCGCGCGCGCGTGTGTGTAAGGTAGGTGTGTAGTCAAATTTGTGGGTGAAAAAAAAAACACTAACGCTAACGTGAACTAATTACTGCAAATGTTATTAACATGTTTGAATTTACGAAACTGAATAGGTGTAAAATAATATTAGTTGATTTGTTTTAATGAATTATAATTTCAAAACGTTAAAATAGATATAAAATACACTTTGATCAACAATAAAAAAAATGAAATAAATATATATATATATATATATATATATATATATATATATATATATATATATATATATATATATATATATATATATATATATATATATATATATATACTTATTAACACAGCATAGATATATATCTATGCTGTGGTATTAATTTCCGATAAAAAAAACGAACATTTTGTTGTGCATGTTTTCTCCAGTGTATGAGCTTTCTGAAGTAACTGTTAAAGAAAATAAACATGTGTATAACCAGCATTAATTTGCTCGATGCGTTTTTTTTTAACCTCCGAGAAAACTTCATGCGGTTAGCAAACTTTTCTATTCTATGTACACGCTGTAGTTAATTAGATATAGGCCTTGTTCGTGGAGTCACGGATTATTCTTGTTTAGGGAATGACTAGTTAAGCACAAATTTTTCGAGATCTCACCGTTGAAGTCTTTTCTAATAAATGTGGATTTTTTTACTTGCTTTTAACCTTGATGAGTTAGATATTCAGATTGTATGTTAGTACTGGGAAGCGTCTGGTCGCGCAAAATTTGTTGAAGACTTTGAGAAATACATTTTTAAGCTAACCTCTCTGGTGTGGAAAGCGTCTACGGTATTCTTTTGCAGTAGCAATAGCACTCCAGTCGCAAAAACCATACACAAATATCGTATTTGCATATTCATTATTTGGATAGGTATGTTGTACTCTCTTACACTTTTAACCGTACAACCTCCAACATTGACTTTGATTCACTGCCTTGAATGAGGTAGTTCAGCATACTGGTAAAAGTTTGTATACAACGTTTCAATGAGGACTTAGCCGAGTTGAAATGATCTGGCACCAAACATTTTTTCATTAAAAGCTTATAACTTTTTTTAAACCTAAAGTTGTAAATTTTGGCTAGTTTACTTTTTCTAGCGTTAACCTGCTTACCAAATTTGGTTAGCATAGGTTTTTTTATTTTCGGGGCTAATATTTTTTTCCGAAAGAAAACCTTCCCGGAAAACCTGGTCCGATTTTTCTGGCTAACGAACTTATTCAAAAAAGGAAGGTACTTTCCAAATTTTATCAAAATTGGTCCATTGCTCCATTATTTTTAGAGTTATCGGTGTGATATATATATATATATATATATATATATATATATATATATATATATATATATATATATATATATATATATATATATATATATATATATATATATAACTGACCCCGGATATGGGTTCTGGGGGAATTTTCCCAAAATTCGGGATCTCCCCATTAGTGATTTTTTTTGACGAAAATGCCTGACTCCTGGAATATTTTACAAACGTAAATCCTTAATTATAGTTTGTCAGTGACATACAAATACAAGACATTTATATTACGTAACATTAAATTACTTCAAGCTTACGATTTTACCAAATCAATGTACAAACTCGAAGGAAATAATTTACATGTAATTTTGTATATGTAGGTACTTATCACATATGGAGATTTTTTACTGAATTCTTGAAATTTGCAAACGTGATTTCATTACGAACTTAAACAGCAGAGAATGCGTTTCAAAAGAAAAAGTCGACTGGGCTCATACAATCATAGCATCATATTTCACCATGTAACTTTTACAGATGCTGTTCTATATCTTGCATGTTTTATGTCCGTAAAGAACTCCACGTCAACATCGACATTGTTCAGTATGAGATGTTGAGCAGATTCCCACCGACATACCAAGAGCCAACCAACGTGAAAGAACTACACGGGCGGGCTTCACCAGTGGGGCCACATCGAACACTAGAGCCAGTTTAACTGCCCTAAGGCCTCAGCCTAACGGAAAACGTATTAAATGTTGCGATGTTTAACAAGGTACTTTTAGTTGTAGAGAAAATTCAATTATATATTACAAGTAAAAGCAAATTCGCAAATCAAGAATTTTTAGCTCAATCACTGTAACGAAAAAGTATAAACCTCTTAAAAAAGCCTTTCAAAAAAAAAAAAAAAAGGTATTTTACAAAAACAAGTATTAAGATATTCTGAATTAGGCGCCAATTTTATACAAAAAATCGTACTTTAAACATGTTATCATGTAAAAACTAGACAATATATATATATATATATATATATATATATATATATATATATATATATATATATATATATATATATATATATATATTGCGTAAACCAAGCAAACTATTCTACATATTGTTTTGTGGTATGTAATGTTAACAGATGTGTCAATATCTGACGCCGCCTTCAGAAAATACTACTCCTTTATTTAGAACCAAGGGAAGGGAAGAAGGGGAAGTTCTCGTTTAAAATTTACTGTTCCCATAAAGAAAGCATGCCATAACGACATTGTCGTTTTGTTTTCGAAACCAGAAAAACAATGTAACTTGTTTGTTGTATGGGCTCATTTATTTTCCCATAAAACATGCATCATAATGGATTAATATGAAAGGAAATAGTAAATGTCAGTAATAATTTCAAAACTGTACGTGCTATCCTTAACCTCTTGAAAATGGCTCCATTGCGACAGCCGAAACGTCGAGTTTCAACAAATTCTGGACGCAGTTCAATCTGAGAACCAAGTATATCGCACACTTATAACCGCGGAAACCTCTCCAAACACACACATACACTGATATATATATATATATATATATATATATATATATATATATATATATATTTGTGTGTGTCCCCGAAAGGTAAATAATCACAAAAACACTTTGTAAACTTCACAGGAGATAGTTTAGTAAGCCCAGACACAGTGTTTCGGTCTCGCGACCATTCTCGATGGGCACTAGATACCGAAACACTGCGTCCATGCTTAGTGAACTACCTTCTGTGAAACTTACAAAGTATTTTTGTTATTTTTTCTTAGACAATATGCTTTATCAAAAGCCGAAAAAATTCACTTTACATTACATCTTTTGAAATGTTTCTGCGGTTATAAATGTGGCGAGTACTGTCGTGTTGAACCGCGTTCAAAATTGCTGTAAACTCAACGTTTCGGCTTTTGCTTTCTAGTTATTTTCAAGAGAGGTCAAGGGAAGTTCTTTCACCTTAAGTGAATTTATCGCCTAATGAAGACAATTTCGAAAATAATTATCAGGTTTGAAGTTTTATTGTAATGAATTGAGATTTTTCAAGGTATACACATCGGTCTCGACTGGTTTTAAACTTTCCACTTTGTGATCTGGATCTGAATACGACGGCGGAGCATTATACTTCGACTCTCACCTATATATAATGAAAGACTAGGAACAATTAATCATTTTTATTAAAGACTACCTCCAGTTAAAACGAACGCGTTGACTCTCGGCGCAGAGATAAACCCTACTCCAGCAGATAAGCCTCCTTCCACAGCGCCACAAATCATACAACAGAACTGACATGATGGAGTTTCAACAAGATCTTCTTGGTCACAATTAACATCAAGAGCTTTCAACCTAACTTTGGACATATTTACCTCAAGGGTTATGCAGCAGTAGTGCATCTGCCAGCACCAGCGTCGACGACGGCGATCTTCGGTGGGTATTAAAGCGACCAAATTTACATCCTAATAAGTCCTAACTGTATCGTCTGGCTTGGCAGCTGGTCAAGGCAAGTAGTACCATGGTACTTATCGACGGCATTATCACCAACCTATTTAGTAGTGTATCGGTTTTATAAGCTTCATTGTGAATGGTTGTTTTTATTTAAAATTTAATCACAAGAGAATTCACTAACATTTTAACTATAAAGGAAAATGAGGAGGCTAGTCAACGGAGAGCTAATATTTATTGCAAATCAAAAAATGCAGGGGTACTTGCCCTTATACTTTAGGCGGCATCAAACGCACGGATGAAAAATCAAGACTCAGTTAATGTTGTTTATTGATGAAAGGTGAATTTATATAAAGCATGTTACTATATGTTCTGATGATATATTGTAGCAATTATAAATAAAATTCTTAAAAGTTGAATAGAAAAGGAAGGCGAACAATGTACTTAACTAGTGTTCTGTCGTGGCGCTCCTAGGATCCTGTGGTTAAGCAGAGTCATGAAGCTATTTATGGCTAGCGGGACCACTTAAAATTTTATGGGAACCACTCAAGGCTGTCCGGACCATTGAAAGACTTCGGTAGGGGCTCTGCTTGGCCTGTCCTTGAAGTCTTACATAGAAGGTGTTAGACGTGTTCTTCCAGCCATGTTGCTGGATGTTGATTTTAAAGTATGGACAGATGTCTCATTATTAAACGTGTTTAATTCCATGGGAAGAAACAGGACAGCTCATATTGGCGTGCTGTGCTTCTCGTTACCTGGCTGGCTGTTCTCGACATTTTTTAATGCGTTTGTTAAAGCCTTGTTAAGAAGAGAGCTTTCGAGTTGTTGCAGCGTCTTATAAAGACTTCTATCATCTGACAAATAACAAATGAACTACTAGCTGTCACTGCTTTGTACGAAAAATACTGCGAAATTCAGGATAGATACCATATAATGTGTTTGTTTTCTATGGGCACGGTTTTAAATGGATTAATGGAAGCAGCGGGCTTCTATTGACTAATGAGAGTAATAAATTTCATCGACTAACAAAATAATGTGATTATTGACTAAGTAAATAATATAATGGTGGACTAATGAACATTTTAATGTGGATATAAGTAGTTAAAACGTGTAAAACGTTACAGTTTCTCGTCTATCAGCGTGTATCTGTGCGAATGAAATAAACGGCAGACAGCAGCACCGACTGTAACGATATTAGACTCCGAACAGAAACAGTTAAGCAGTAGCACGTAGTATCGAGGCTTCCTGAGTTTGCAGGATATATATATATATATATATGAAATAGAGATAGGTGGTAGTGGAATTTTTCTTTACGTGATAGTAAAGGATTTTTTCACGCCCGAGGAGGTACCACCCCGTACATCAAGGGGTCGGTGAAATCCCAACGGACGTTTCCGGTTCTGGTGTATGAGTCGATTTCCCTTATAAGCAAAAATGATGATCGCTCCTCCTTGTACAAAAGATTCCGGAGGTAAAATACACATCCGTTCGGATCTCCGGGAGAGGGGTGTACATGGGGCGCCAGCATCAAGATTTAACATATCTTTCTCGAATATATGTGGCCTAAATTCTAACCTGAACTCCGTCCACCATTTCCTCCAGGCTAATAGGCCCCAAGTCCTCTTCCCCACCGAAACCCAAATCAGTGCGAAAACAGCCACTAATCACTTAATTTCCCGGCGTGTGAGCTCCTTACTTCCTTTATATTGCATGGAGGCGTGTGCGCATACGTCCGTAGCAATCTAACCTGCACCAGACTCCCCAATTTAGAAGCTGGAAGAAAAGACATACTATGGGTAAAAGTCTCTCTCAGGGCTGCAAATAAATTCATCTGTTGCATTTACCGGTCACCTTCTGACAACAACTTTTTCCAGCTCTTTGACTACCTTTCTGAAAAGAACCGACCATCTGATTTCTGAATACCCTTCCTCCGAGGTCACTATTCTTGGTGACTTCAATGTCCATAATAAGGAATGGCTAGGATCTTCAAAAACCGATCCACAAGGGAAAGCAGCGGAGGCCTTTGCAGTCAGCAATTCTTTAGCCAATATAGTTTTTACTTAGCAACCTACTTACTTTCCTCGCATCCCAATACACAGCTCAAATCCCTTGGATCTCCTTCTTACTACAAAACCTGAATGCTATAAGATATCAGTCACCGCCCCCCTTGGTCGCTCAGACTACGGCATGGTCACTGCTTCCTGCGCAATGCAACCCGAGGTCATACAGTCATCACACCCCCGTATCGTTTGGCACTACATCTCCGCGAACTGGGACGAAATGCGGGATTACTTTTCCTCATTTCCATGGGCGTCCGTCTGCTTCTCTCATCCTGACCCCTCTGATATCTTACAAAACGTCACCGAAATTATCCAAGCTGGCATGGAATTATTTATTCCACGTATACAGAAAACCTCTTCAGCTACAAAGCTTACAAAACGCGTCTAAACAATTCCAGTCAAGAAAACCGTCAAGCATTTAACGACGCAAGAAACCGCTATATCCGCATTCTTTCTGATGCAAAAAAAACTCGTTTAATAACCACATCAAAAACAAAGTCCTCTTAAGCTCAAGCGGCAGCAAACCCTTCTGGACTCTTGCTAAATCTATTGAGAATAATTTCTGCAAGAGCACGTTCCCACCTCTTGTCTCAGGGGATGAAATTGTTTCTACCGCCCTGGACAAGGCTGCAATTTTTGCCTCGTTGTTCGCCGGCAATTCTACTATCAACCCACCTCCAAATGTTCAACCACCAACAGTCGCCAAAGTCGCGCATAAAATGACGGATATCATTTTCAAAACTAAAAAGGTACGAAAGATGCTATCTTCTCTTAATACCAGGAAAGCCTCTGGCCTTAACGAGATCCCAGCAAAGGTTTTCAAAATATGCGCACCAGAACTTGCTCTTATCCTGACTCGTCTGTTTCAGACATCTTACAATAGAGGCATATTCCCTAGTAACTGGAAAACTGCTCGAGTACAACCCGTCCCCAAGAAAGGATCCAAACCGCTTCCTAGCAACTACAGGCCTATTTGTCTCCTTTCAGTCGTCTGTAAAGTGATGGAAAAGTATATAAACACCGAATTACTAAAATTTCTTGAAAAACACAGTCTAATCCACGGCAGGCAGTATGGATTCCGTCAGCACAGATCAACTGCCGACCTCCAATGGAACTACACGGTGAATCCCAGATTGTCGCTGTAGACATATACAAAGCATTAGACCAGGTCTGGCACGCAACGCTGCTTAATAAACTTCCGGCCTATGGCCTACCACCTAAACTCTGTACCTGGACAGCAAATTACCTCTCCAACCGGAGCATTTCTGTTGTCGTGGATGGTCATTCCTCTAAACTGTATCCAATTAATGCAGGAGTTCCTCAAGGTTCGGCTTTAGCACCTACTTTGTTTCTTCTCCACATCAATGACCCCCTCTCTAGCACATCCAACCCAGTTCACAGTTACGCGGACGACAGCACCCTCCACTAAAATATACAATATTCTAAGCCTGTCTCCTCAGCCCAATTAGATGAGGATCGCAGACTCATGGAGGGTTCTGTCTCCGTGGATCTCCAAAAAATATTAGATTGGAGAAGTAGAAATCTTGTACAATTCAACCCCACAAAATCTCAGTCTTGCTTTCTTTCTCATAAGAGATACACCAGCCCTAGACCCATCACAATGAACAACCAAGTTATTCAAAGTAATGAGTCCTTTTCACTTGTTGGGATTTCTGTGGATCGAAATCTCAATTGGCACCAGCATGTCACATCAATTTCAGAAGCTACTGCTAAGAAATTAGGTTTCCTCTTCTGGGCTCGCAAATACTTTTCACCAGGTAATCTCTATACCTTATGTACTTCACAAATAAGGCCAAACCTCGAATACTGCTCCCACATCTGGGGTGCCGCTGCCGCTTCTACACTCGCTATTCTGGACTCAATTCAGAAGAGAGCTATACGTCTCATAGATGACCCTACCCTCACCCAAAGGCTGCCATCCCTTGCCCACCGACGTGTCGTTGGTGACCTCTCTCTCTTTTATAGATATCTGCACGGGCACTGCTCAGAGTAGCTTTCTTCCATAGTTCCTCCACCTGCTGCCCCCAACATATCTAGCAGGGGAACAGAGCGAATGCACCCTTTTACTGTCCAGGTCACCAGACATAGAACATCTTGTTATGCCCGCTCTTTTGTCCCGAGGACTTCCAATTTGTGGAATTCCTTGCCGGCACATATTTTTCCTTCTCCTCCGAACCACCAAACCTTCGAGTCCATAATTAACAAGTTGCCTCTTTCCTCCTTGTCGACACCCACGGTACGATAGTATTTAGGCTGTAAGCCCTCGTGGTGTGTTGTTGAAATATTAAAAAGGCTATCACATACATGGATTTATCATAGAAATCAAGAGAAAGACATAGACAGAACGGAGTACCAGAGAGAACAAACTATGCCCATGGGTTTAACAATGCACAATGGGACAAGGGCTGCAGTGCCATCGGGGCGGCAAAGCCGCGGAGGAGCCCTGAGGGAGAAAAGAATGTTTTTAACAGCAGCGTGATCGACCGAGTAATACGTCAGGTGTGCCTATTAGAAAATTGTAAGTATATGATGTAAATAGTAGAGAATAAGGAATGGAATAAACGTCGTTCTGGTTTATGATACATTAGACTATTATTTTCCATGCTTAGTCTAATTGATAATTATTTTGCACGAACGCTGAACGATTGTAGCACAGTAAACAACGCCGGATACATTAGGCTAAACAAAAAACCATTTGTGTTATAGTCTTACTGAAATAAAGATTGGAGATCCGTATATGGGCCATTTAACGAGTGTTAGAAATACTTAACAAACTAGCTTGTGACTTGGTGCGTTGCCTTGAGGAAAAATGACCCTTTTCTGAAGTTGCTGCCACGTTTTTCCTTAATGGCTCCACGTAACATAATTATCGGCATAGTACTGACCATTTATTATGCATTCCCTTTTTTAATGAGTCAAAACAGTGAGCATCACCCTACATGCAAACCAATATATCCTAAACGTCTAAGGGGACGGGCAGTCATTGTGTCTCCATACCATACTATGGCGTTTGTTCTCAGGATCATATGAACGCAAGGTTCATCAGCAGTTACAAAACGGCTAACAAAGCGTCTCTCGTCGGCTCTTTATGTGTCTACTAACCGCCGACAAATCAAAAAGCGGTTCCCCTTTTCGTCGTTTGTTGGCATTTCTTGAACCCATGTAACGGACAATTTTTTCATATGTTTTTTGATAGGTATATTGTATGATAAGACAAGCCTGCTTCCGCTGCTATCTACCTGATATTGTATATCATGCAGTACAAGATCATTGATTTTTAATTTTTTTCTTGATTAGTGACTATCATCGTAGGGCCACCTGCACGTTTAGCTTCGTAAATAGTCCAACCACATCTAAATTTCCGATGCAACTATATGACTACATCATATGATACGGCAGTTTCCCCCAGTGTTTTTACAAAATCTTTGTGGGTTTGAGCTGGATTCAGATTTTTTCGTAGGTACTTAATTACCGCTCCGATGAACTCATTTTCAACTAATAACGCATGATCACTTCATTTTATGTCATGGAATTTGGTTGAAATCTGAAATGTGATACTTTGACAGAATGTCAGTACATACCTTGTATTGAAATGTCAAAATATGACTATAGAATACCGATAAATAGGTGAGTGACGAAGCATAAGGATCCCCCCTCATATACTCGTAATGATTGTAAATCAGCATCAGTGGAAACAACGAAAGCGCTGACAACTATTATAATTCCGCATATTTTATTTTTAAATTGATTTCAGTGTGCATTTACATGATAAATTCGCTGTAATAAAAAAGTTGTGATAGTGAATGTTTCCTAGGAAGAACAGGTTGAATGCATACCATAAATAGTCGTTGTGACATAAAATATTAATAAAGAGAATTACCAACCATGAACGAGCCAGTGGCCGCTTTAGAATCTCAATTATGCCTCCCTGTAAAATATAACCCAAAGATGTCAATGCACACCATATAAAATCAAAGAACTCATTTTCTAAAATGAAAACAAAACTGAATATTTAAGCTCAACCACCTAGAATGATTACGCTTAACCACGCGGAATACTAAGTTGAGATTGCAGCGGTTATATAAGAAAATATATAGTACCACTCAAGGTAAACAACAATTTACCACATAACATAGGGTAATATTTGGTTTACTTTTAACCCAGGCGCTACCAGTTTTAATTAAAGTCAGCCATTAAGATTAAATGTAACACATCTATTCTATTTTGTATTACTATGTAAAAAGTACTACAAAAATTAAGATAAGTTTGTGTAGAAGTGCAGCCCTGCCTAAACAGTCGACCGGCTTAGTGTAAAAGAATAATTATGGGAGGAAGCACTCACTAATAATTCTGCTTTCAAAACAGAAGCAAAGCAGAGAAATTACTTACTGACCGTTAATCCGCTAGTTGAACAGTATTTTTTCATTTTCTACTGAATCTCCTGCGAATGTTACTATTAAAAACTGGGTTGCGGAGTTTAAAACAGAATAATGAAATATCGATATCTGTCCATGTAATGATCTTAGAAGATCGGCAATATGGGCTGAAACGTAGTATAACAAAAGCGTTGCACATTTCATACGGACGTGTGGTTTCACATTGTTCATTACGACTTGAAAATGAGTAAGTTTTCGGCAAAATGTATTCCGAAATCCTTGAATGCTGATCAGAACTGCGTTTGTTTGACAATGCCGAAGAAAGAGTCCAAATTTTTAAATCATATTCCTCAAACTTTTTGGGTGCCTTGTCACTATGACCGAAACATGGATCTATCACAAAGATCCACAGGTTAAATAGTAATCGAAAGTGTGGAGGCATTGCGGCTATCCAGGACACAAAATTTCCGTGTTCAAAAGTGAATTTTCTTACTTTAGTTTTCTGTGACAAGAGTAGGATCATTCCGCAAGGTTTTCTGGAACAAGGCAAAGCTGCCACGAAGACATACTAATGTGAGCAAATTATGCGCGAAAATTGTGGAAAATTGTGCTGTTTTTGCAAGACAACGGCCCTGCTCATAAGTCGTTGATTGCATTGCAAAACATTGATGAAATTGATTTTTAATTGGTTGAGCACTTGCCTTATTCATCGTGTTTTTTTTAATTTCAACAACACACCACGAGGGCTTTCAGCCTAAATACTATCGTGCCGTGGGTGTCGACAAGGGGGAAAGAGGCAACTTGTTAATTCTGGACTTGAAGGTTGGGAGGTTCGGAGGAGAAAGAAAAACATGTGCCGGCAAGGGATTCCACAACTTGGAAGTCCTCGGGGCAAAACAGCAGGCATAACAAGATGTTCTATGTCTGGTGACCTGGACAGTAAAAGGATGCATTCGCTCTGTTCCCCTGGTAGATCTGTTGGGGGCAGCAGGCGGAGGAACTATGGAAGAAAGCTCCTCTGAGCAGTGCCCGTGCAGATATCTATAAAAGAGAGAGAGAGAGAGGGGTCAGCAACGGCACGTCGGTGGGCAAGGGATGGCAGCCTTTGGGTGAGGGTAGGGTCACCGATTAGATGTATAGCTCTCTTCTGAATGGAGTCCAGGATAGCGAGTCTAGATACGGATCAGACTTGCATAACCTACCTTGCAGTTTTTCAAAAAAACTTTTTATATCTAGGACATTGTGTGTTTAATATGTTGTCATTATAAATTAGATGAGTCAACTCAATTAAGTCATTTAAGGCAAAAGTTAAGAAATTGAATATATCATCTGATAGGTATAAGGCGCATAAGCTAATTGACATAAAGAACACTTATTATGTACGTTAGGATTATTTTTCTCACTTTGCCTTCGACTGGAACGTTGGTCCTGTGTTTCTGTTGGAGTGGTGTAATGTTGAGTGATACTGGACCCTTGACTTGATGAGATGCCTTGTATTGCATTGTATGTTGTGTTAGTTTGCTTTGCTACTAAATGTTTCTATATTTGGTGTGGCGTTTTTGGTATAAATATTATGTTAAACCCACGCGCAAGTTTCGGAAACATTTGTGGGTGTGATCTGCGACCTCATTTATTTGTCCAAACATTTGCATTGCATAAATGTTGTTGTTTTTTTGTAATGAATTGTTATCTAAAGACAGATATTATTATTATTGTTATTATAGATAGTTAAGATACTTTGCATTGTTACTAAATGTTTTATATTGTGTGTGTGTCTTTTTTGGTATAAATATTATGTTAAACCCACGCGCAAGTTTTAAAATCTTTTATGGGTTTGATCTGCAAAGGCCTTTGTTATAGCTAAATGTGACGTCAGATTAAATTCGTTGCTTCGAAAATGTCTTATAACAACAAATTCATACTCACACATCGAAGTGATTTGGTTTATGTGACGTCATCAGCTTTTCTACGTTGTTACCATGGGCGTTAAGATTCGCATCACTGCCGGTTACACGGAAGGTGACCATAACTTTGAAATTTTAAGCATAACACACTGTATATTTTTCTACTTTCGGAATCAGTAGAGGATACTGGCTGCGTTTCTAGTATTTTCCGAAGTTTCTCAGGCATCTTGATTTTGTAAGCTATTTTAATATTTGCATCTATTCTATTGATTATACTCAAGTGAATGCAGCGGACGTACCGTTTATATTTTTTTCTCCATTGTCAAAAGACTGACGACAAAACAAAGTTTGAGCAAATTTCAAATTCTTTAGAAGGTTTACTTTTTCAAATGGCAACGTCTTTTTTTAGACATTTAATACAGCTCCTCAGGATAAATCCATTGACACCTGTTGAATTGATTAGAATACTCAGACCTTCTGGTAAATGTACATTTGATGAGAATCGTTTATTTCAAAGTGTTTATTGATTATGCCTTGAAAACAATAACGGTTTGACAGATATTTAAGAATTGCATTAGTCGTTTATCAATTGTGGTTTATTGACAGTTGTCATTATTGTTAAAGTATAGATGGATATAAGCATTCATTGGACATTAAGGTCCATAGCTTGATGATCTATTTCCACTGGTTCCTATCTCTTGCAATGGTCTTCTAGTTGTTAACCCCTTTTCTTGCAAGTCTTGTTGAGCTCGATTAGGCCACATTTTTCTTGGGCTTCCTTTTACTTTCCAGATTTGACCAAACACACTTCTTTACCATTCTCTCATCACCTATTTGTTCTATATGGCTCAGCCACTGTAGTCTACGTGCTTTAATTACTTGGGACACAGGCGGTTCTCCATACATTTGATACACTATCGCATTTGTACGCCTTTCCCAAATGCCATCTATTTTCTTGCCTCCGAAAATTCTACGCAGTATCTTTCTCTCCCATATTAATATTTCACATCCATATATGCTGGTCTCTTCACGGTCTTATATACTCTAACCTTTGTCGTGTTCGATACGTTCTTCGATCTAAGAAAGCTATTAAGTACCTTTGTACATATCTTGCCTATTACTATCCTTAGGTTAGCTTCTACATCTTCATTAAATCGGGTTCGGATGTTAGATTAACACTCTGAGTTTAACAAAGTCTTAGAGACTTAATCTAATAGGCGCCCGCCACTTTACCAAACCCGTGGCCAGGTTCAAGATGTCACTAGTACCTACGAGGGGAACTATGATGGCTTGGTGACTTAGAATCAAGAACAATTATACTTCTGTAATCAGCAAAACGTGAGCTCGAACAACACAAACACAAGCAAAATTGTATGTTCAGCAAATAATACTACTGGAAATAATATTAACCCATATATTTACAATATAATGACAGCGATAGCATATAATTGGGCTATGATAAACAATATGCTGTATGGTAATAGGGACCGATATATATATATATATATATATATATATATATATATATATATATATATATATATATATATATATAGTAAGGTCCACCTACTATATGGGTAACCACTGGTAGTTAATATCACCAGCTACTAATTGACATCAGCTGTTTAATCACTGTCAGGTGAGCTCACTTACCCTTTACAAAAGTTATTATAACCTAAACAGGTTCAAATGGTCTGCCTGAGGGGCCTGAACAATAAATTAATGTTCCAGAGTTAATGTTACCTATGTAACAAGTCAGCTATCCCTTCAGAATCAAATTTTAAGAAGCGTGAAGCGTTTCTCACAAGGTAAACTATAATGCACTTCACTGGCGGGGTGAAACTGACTTAATTAAACACTTCGAGGTGACGCCTCTCCGTGTAGTTTATGTCGTAATGACAAACAATTAGAAATTAAACGACCCTATAGGTCCGTAGTCATAAATAATATGAACAAATAATGAAGTAGCCAGCCCTGTAGGTCAGTAATCATAAATAATATTAACAAATAATAAAATAAACGACCCTATAGGTCAGTAATCATGAATAATAATTACAATTAATGCCGTGAACGACCCCATAGGTCAGTGATCATAAATAAGAATAACAATTTAATAAAAGTTGAATGACTGGCCACAATGGCACTCAGCGTATTCACTCAATAACTAGGGTATGGTGGCGACCACTAGGTCAAACGACATTGAAGATAAGGCACGCGAAAAAAGGATATTTGCACATAGGCAATGGCACAATA
The DNA here is from genome assembly GCA_964006375.1 of Tillus elongatus. NCBI lineage: Eukaryota > Metazoa > Arthropoda > Insecta > Coleoptera > Cleridae > Tillus > Tillus elongatus. Next base: position 158,534,240 of record OZ023262.1, read on the forward strand.
CTTAGTCACACAATTAAACTGAAATGCCACGATGAGGTGGTTCTTTTAATACTCATCTGTGTGTGACTAGAGCAGCTCTACCAACGTAGCCACGGCCGGTGACGGATCCATACAACTAACAGCGGCCTATCGACTGCAGCGACCACGTTCGCTCTCAATTCTCCTTTCACACTGGAATAGCAGTGACCCTAAAACATGTACAACATACTCTGGTTGTAAGCACCAGCTTGCCCTGACGGAATACGGTATTTTATCGACGTAACGTGGTGTCATTAAACTACCCGACATAAGCACTTGGCACTCTCCACTACGACAGTTGAAACCAGAAGAGCGAACTCGACGGAGAGGGCTCCCGTCGTCACTCAATGCACATGCGCTACCCCAGTCATGCCAATCTATAGACATTGGATCGACTTTGCGCTCGGTACTAGCCTTTCACAGGACATAGAAACACAGCAGATGACCCCCAGTTCCGCCGTATTTTCATCACAGACTTAATAAAATTATACGAGCCGGGATACTGAAGGTATCACCCGCTCGACGATCATTGTGGACGAACACAGACACGGTCTGTGTCATCCTAAATAATTCACTCGCGTGAGAACACATTAAATAGAAATAAACTTTAAAAAAAGATGACGGACTAACAATAAAAAACAAGTTACGACATCTGGGTCGTAACTATATATATATATATATATATATATATATATATATATATATATATATATATATATATATATATATATATATATATATATATATATATATATATATATATATATATATATATATATATATGACATACTTGGTTCTCGGGTTGAACCGCGCCCAGAATTTATTAAAACTCGACATTTCGGCTCCTGTTTTGGAGCCTCTTTCAAGAGGTAAAGGAAATATGTAAGGACACTCTAAGGTCTCAATCTGCTTACTCCGTAGAGCGGTGGACAAAGGTGAGTTGAATTGTTGTAGCTCGATTACGGCGCCTCGATCTGCCTATTCCCCAAATCTCGCCGGAGATCGTTTCTAAGGTCTCAGTGTGTTCAACCCTAGGCCTCAGAGAGATCTGGCAGTTCTTTGCAAGTCTTGTATTGTATGTATCGTTCCGTCTACCTGCTTCGTTATGAGTGAAACTAGTCGGGTCACGGTCAATTCAGTCAGGGGCTTTAGTTACGGTATTTAAAGGATTAAGAGGTATAAGAGCATTACCGGCATTTGTTGAGACAGATAAGGGGGCAATGAAATTGTCTATTGAATTTATTTTCTTTGTGTGCTTGTAATGAATATACAATAGGTTTACAAGTAATATGAAGGCGAAGACCATTAAACAATCGGGACGTTTTTCGATCTCGATTGCTTCGGGGATAATTCTCGTTTTGAAGTTGTAATCCGGTGCTATTGTTTTGTCATTACCGAAGTCTATTTTGTGGCCTGTATGAATATGTTGCATGGCCAGCGCCGATGAGGGGGTCTAAGTTTCTAACTACGAGGGTGCGTTCATATATTCTATTGTGGATACGTCTATTTGTTTGTCCTACGTAAGTTCGGGAACAGTCGGAACAAGGAATTTCGTTAACTCCGTGGGCTTCGTTTGGAATCATATCCTTTGGAATTTTTATTAGATTTGACAGTTTTTTCTCTGTTGTGAAGGCCCCGTAATCGAGCTAGAACCCAACCCACCTTTGTCCACCGCTCTAAGGAGCAGACAGATTGAGGCCTTAGAGTGTCTTTACATATTTCCTTTACCTCTTGAAAATGGCTCTAAAACAGGAGCCTAAACGTCCAGTTTTAATAAATTCTGGACGCGGTTCAACCCGAGAAATAAATATGTCTCACATTAAAGACCGCGGAAATCTTTCCGAACACACACACACACACACACACACACACACACACACACAGATATATATATATATATATATATATATATATATATATATATATATATATATATATATATATATATATATATATATATATATTGAAATATCCTGGTATATTAGCATATTATTTTCTTTCGGACCCGTCAGCAATTAGTCATTTTATTGGCCTTTTAATGTTTATTAAATAACTCTCATACGACAAGTGAAATGCCAGATAGGGATTGTATTTTTGTGTTTGTTATGCCCTGTATAGAATTAATATTAAATAACATTAAGAAAATTATGCATTAGGGAGACTTCAATATATCATGTAAGCCGATAAAAACGAACCACGTTAAAAGACGTTCACACGCTGTGCAGCCAAAGGTCAAGATATAGGTCGCACATTGAGATCACTTGTAACAAATTATAGTCCTTGAAAGGGAATGAAGAGCTCAGTTGAAGCATTTTTAAAAGGTTTTTGTCATTAGAAAATGACTAATTATAAGTGTGTCTAGTTTCATGTGTGGGAACGTATTAGATTTTACTTAAAAGAGGGTATACTAAAATGTAGTCAGAGAGTTTTTTATAAAAGACTAGAGTGACATGCTGCAGATCACGTAGGCACTAATAAAGTCGATAATTATGTACATAGCCGGTATATTTTAAACCCTAGTGACTAGGCCTGGAATTATTGGTTCTCACGCTGAAGGGGTGGTGGATTCATATAAAACCACGTACGATTGGCACATAGTGGAAGATTTTCATCGATATCTCAGAGTTAGCTCTTCTGCAAAGCTGTCTTCGAACTTAATGTTCCTTAAGGGACTTGTGGAACCCTGTGGTGACGAGGCACAGCATACTATCGCAACGATCAATTCTGGCAGATTTATGCTGTGTTGAACACTGTGGGTTTCCTATAACCGCGTCTGAAGTCAGCTGGTCATAGTGCGGGAATTATATAGGTCTTTTCCATAGCGTACTTGCGGAGAAAGTCTGTGGTAAACACTAGCGCCATGAATAAAATTCGAGCGAGAGTGTCGAAGTAGGGGACCTCTGCTGGTATTGTTAACGCGAATCGCACTACACCCCCCGCACATAGACGAGACCCAGGAGTCGAGCCGCCGTCCCCGCTTGGAGTCCCTGTCGCAGCCTGTTGGGACCAGATGTAACAGCAAACGGTGAGTGTACCTTTAAAATGACATATGCTATCGGTGTCCCTGAATTGTTTGCCCAATTTAATATATTTAAACGGAAACTTGAACCCTCTAAGTTTATTTGCCTGCATATTATTTAAATAAATTTATTTGTGCATTAAATGTTGCCAAGTTTGTTATATTTAATCTAAACTTGAAACTCAGCATTTTATTTACTTACATATCATGTATAGAAAGTATTTTTTGCATCTAAATGTTGCCAAATATGCCATATGTAAACTAAGCTTGAAACCTAGCGTTTTAATTGTGAACATATAATGTACAGATATTTTTTTTTGTTACCGAAATCGGCGTATTTAGACTAAACTTGACCCTTAATATTTTAGTTATTTTTATTTGTGCATTAAAAGTTGCCAAGTTCGATATATTTAAACTAAAACTTGAGAGCTGAGATTTTGTTGATTTGTATATTATCAAAGCGAAATTATTCGTGCATTTGAATGTTGCCCAATTTAGTAGATTTAAACTAAACTCGAAATCGGGAATTTTATTAGTTTGAGTAAAATTATTTGTGTGTTCAAAGTTGCCAAATTTGATATATTTGAATGAAACTTAAAGCCTGAAATTCTATTTGTTGGTATATTAGTTCATGAAACTAATTGTGCACTCAAAAATATCACCAGACATGAAACCAGGAGTTTTATTTGCTATACGTTTTAATAAGGTTAGTTGTGCATTTGAATGTTTCCAAATTTAATATGATTAAACTATAACTTGAAATCTGGAATTTTATCTGCTTGTTAGGTAAAGAAATTATCTCTACATCAAAAAACGTTGCCAAATTTAATATATTTAAACTAAACTTGAAACCTAGTATTTTAGCTGGTTGCATATTATACGTAGAAATTATTTGTACGTTTAAATTGTATAAATTAAACTGAAACCTGAAATCTGGACGGTTATTTGTTTGCTAATTATGTAGAAAAATTATTTGTGGGTTCAGATGTTGCCAAGTTTGATATATTCGGACTAAAACTTGAAGTCTGGAATTTTAGTTTGTTTGCATATAGTGTGGAAGAAATACTCGAGCATTGAAATGTTGCCAAATTTAATATATTTAAACTAAACTTGAAACCTAGTATTTTTGTTGGTTGTATATTATATGTAGAAATTATTTGTGCATTTAAATTGTATAAATTAAACTGAACCTTGAAATCTGGACTGTTATTTGTTTGCTAATTATGTAGAAAAATTATTTGTGCGTTCAGATGTTGCCAAATTTAACATATTCACACTAAAACTTGAAGTCTGGAATTTTAGTTTGTTTGCATATAGTGTGGAAGAAATACTCGAGCATTGAAATGTTGCCAAATTTAATATATTTAAACTAAACTTGAAACCTAGTATTTTTGTTGGTTGTATATTATATGTAGAAATTATTTGTGCATTTAAATTGTATAAATTAAACTGAACCTTGAAATCTGGACTGTTATTTGCTTGTACAGTATGTAGAAAAATTATTTGTGCGTTCAGATGTTGCCAAATTTAACATATTCAGACTAAAACTTAAAGTCTGGAATTTTGATTTGTTTGCGTATAGCATAGAGGAATTACTCGAGCATTGAGACGTTGCCAAATTTAATATATTTAAACTAAACTTGAAACCTAGTATTTTTGTTGGTTGTATATTATATGTAGAAATTATTTGTGCATTTAAATTGTATAAATTAAACTGAACCTTGAAATCTGGACTGTTATTTGCTTGTACAGTATGTAGAAAAATTATTTGTGCGTTCAGATGTTGCCAAATTTAACATATTCAGACTAAAACTTAAAGTCTGGAATTTTGATTTGTTTGCGTATAGCATAGAGGAATTACTCGAGCATTGAGACGTTGCCAAATTTAATATATTTAAACTAAACTTGAAATTTGGAAACTTATTTGTTTACATTATGTCGAGAAATTATTTGTGCCGGTAAATGTCACAAAATCTGATATATTCAAACTGAAACTTGAAGCCCGCAATTTACTTTGTTTGTATGTCATTCAGATAAATTACTTCCGCATCTGAAGAGTTGCCAAATTTACTGATAGGTAAACTGAAACTTGAAATCAGAAACGTTACTAGCTCATGACGTATTTAATGAAATTATTTTGCATTTGAAAACAAATATCTTGTTCACACCTAATGGAATTTAAATTTAAATCATGAAACCAGAATTATGTAGCTCCTTATAATATAATTCAGGTCTAAATCGTAAAACCAGAATTGAGTAGCTCCTTAGAATATAATTTGAATCTGAATCGTGAAACCAGAAGTATGTAGCTCTTTATAATATAATTTAAATCTGAATCGTGAAACCAGAATTCTGTAGCTCTTTTTAATATAATTTAAATCTGAATCGTGAAACCAGAATTATGTAGCTCTTTATAATATAATTTAAATCTGAATCGTGAAACCAGAATCATGTAGCTCTTTATAATATAATTTAAATCTGAATCGTGAAACCAGAATTATGTAGCTCTTTATAGTATAATTTGAATCTGTATCGTGAAACCAGAATTCTGTAGCTCTTTATAATATAATTTAAATCTGAATCGTGAAACCAGAATTATGTAGCTCTTTATAATATAATTTGAATCTGAATCGTGAAACCAGAATTCTGTAGCTCTTTATAATATAATTTAAATCTGAATCGTGAAACCAGAACTATGTAGCTCTTTATAATATAATTTGAATCTGAATCGTGAAACCAGAATGAAGTAGCTCTTTATAATATAATTTAAATCTGAATCATGAAACCAGAATTATGTAGCTCTTTATAATATAATTTAAATCTAAATCGTGAAACCAGAATTATCTAGCTCTTTATAATATAATTTAAATCTGAATTGTGAAACCAGAAGTATGTTGCTCTTGATAATATAATTTAAATCTGAACCGTGAAACCAGAATTAAGTAGCTTTTTGTAATATAATTTGAATCTGAATTGTGAAACCAGAAGTACGTAGCTCTTTATAATATAATTTTAACTCTGAATCATGAAACCAGGGACAGGTAGCTCTTCATAATATGATTTGGATCTGAATCATTAAACCAGGAACATGTAGCTCTTTATGATGTGGTTTAAATCTGAATTATGAAACCAGAAGTATGTATCTTATTATAATGTGAATTAAGTTTGAATCTGGAAACCAAAAGTATGCAGCTCCTTAGAATATAATTTTTGAATCTGAAACTTGAAAACGAGAGGTCCGTAGCTCTATATAAGATAATTTGAATCTGAAATTTGAAATCAACAGTACCTAGTCTTACATAATACAATTTTGAACCTGAATCGGGAAACCAGCAATATCTAGCTCTACATGAGGTAATTTTAAACCCGAAACTTACAACTGAAAGTATGTAATTCCATCTCTGTGTGATATTGGAACTGAAACTTGAAGTCAAAAATATGTGGCACACTTTTAATGCACTTTGAAACTAAAACCTGAAGTTAGGAATCTCATTGTTTTATATGTTACCTGATGAAATTGTTTTGTACCTGAAACATACATCTTGGCTCCCCCTTTTGTATTAAACTAAAACTTGAAATTGAGAATATGTGGTGTGCACTGGACGGTTCGGAAAATAAAGCAAATGGATATAGAATAAATGAAGTACTTTCCCCTATGTTTTGACAAAGTTGTGTAATTATTCTCCTTGTGTCTAGAATGACATTCAGGTGAAGCCTTGTTTCACGAAGTGCCACTATCCGAACATTTAAGACCTCCAGTGAGGCATAGTCTATGAAGGACTTCGCGATTTATCACAATTTTGCATGACTGAAACGAGAGGGCAACCTGAAGGTCAGTAATTAGTTGAAAGGCTTGCGATACACGTCAAAATATTGGGCGAGGTAGTATTAGGTTTGTTACCGTCTCCGCTTAGTCAGTCAACAGTGATCTGGCCTGAATTACAACAATACCTTCCCCTTGCGCCTCCTAGAGCCTACAGGTCCAAAACAAAATACTTGTCAAGCGGTATTTGGGTGAACTTTCTACTTCTTGACCTGCCAAACCTCCGAAAATCTAAGACCTCCAGTGAGGCTATAGCCCAAGAAAGGGCTCGCGAACAATCTTAACTGTGGCACCATGGAAGTGGAAAAGGCAACCCAAATGCGCAATGCGTCATTTCCTAGTGACCAATGGCCACATGAGAGACGTAGAGGGAGGAGTCGGTTAGCCTCAAGTATATGCCCGGGTGTGGTGTCCTGTTCTGCGGTGTTGCTCAATCAGTCCCACGGTAATAAAGCAAAGACAAACCAAAACTGAAATTTGAACGATTAAACCAATAAAATCTAAATAATGAACAATGAAATGAAAATACCAATCTTTAATTCTACACCACTGTGGGAACTGAGAGTGACATCGGAGACCTTGATCCACACCAGGTCATCACCTCTCCAAGCGATCCAAATTTTTTATGCTAGTGCACTCCCCATATATGTAATGTTAGGCCCAGCCGTGTGATTTCTCGTAGCAATAGGGCGCCTAGATGTCTGTGCTTTCATGTCCGTTTCACTGTATTGGTCCAATGGGACACTTTGTTAAATAAATTAAGTGTTTGCGAATTATAGCGTTTCTCTCACAATGTTCCAACCCATAGTCTGAACAAACACAACCTGGTCCTAACCCTAGATTTTCACGCCTTAATCCATCCTGGTAGCCCAGAAAATTATTCATTCTTAGTAAGCAAATGTAGAAGCCTTTAAAGTAAGGTAAGTGAATACATTTCAGGTCACCCGTAGTAATTTAATTTAGTCCGGGATTTATTACATATTAGTCAACAATGCAAGACAGACTAAGATGCATTTTCTTTAAAACAAAACATGTTTAAATTAGGTATTACACAATATCATGCTATGTTGCCATACTAGTTGTATCGTTGCCTTTTGTTTTGTTGTTTTGTGTGTAAAAATTCGATAAGCGTTGGGGATATTACAATATATATATATATATATATATATATATATATATATATATATATATATATATATATATTTGTTGGTTGTCATGGCAAAAACCCGAATCATAGTCTATGATTGGTCGTCTGAGCCTAGATTTACAAACCGTGCGTTAATTATTCAATCGAGCTTTGTGAAACTGGGCATTCTAATTGTCACGTACTTGCTCTTGTCTCTATTTATTTGAAGCCATACACTGCCTGGCTATTAACAAGATATCGTTCGCGTAGGCAAGGCACTGATGACGCCTGTCAAATAGGGTTCCACTTCTATTTATGTCACTGTCTCTTTATTACTTTCTCCGCTGTCAGCATTATTATTTAATATGGTCTATTAAATAATAATGCTGACAGCGGATCGCCCTGTCTTACTCCTCTTTTCACTTCAAACTCGTCTGATAGCTTTCCATTTACCCTAACTGGGCATGTGGTGTTACGTAATGTCATAATTACTAGTTTCACTAATTCCCTCTAAAACTCTCATTGTTTTAATAAGCTTGCTTTTTTCACTGGGTCGTAGGCGGCCTCACAAGAGCCTGTCAAGGTTTGCTTCAGCAGACATATTTTGTCAACTGTCAAGCTATTTTTTGTTGTTAATGTGTATTATTCAATAATCACAAAAATGTACACAAAAAATGAGGAAGTTGACTTACTATTGTTCGTGGCAAATGCAAGAGGAATTCCGAAGACGTTGAGCGTTTTTCTGCCAAAATATATCCTAATCGACAACATTCATGTTTCCAGTACTTTCCAATTGTGGAAAGAAAATTAAGTGGAGGAAACACGATTCCTCCATTGTCGCTGAAAATACTGCAGTCAACGTTTTGACCTATGTCAGTGTTCATCGTACTGCCTCTACTACTAATTTGTAATGAACTGGACAAAAATCTCGAGTCTGCACGGAAAATTCGTTCCCGTCCCTTGAAATACTAGTTACATCAGCATTTGTTTGAAAGTAATGCCGAGCGACGAATCATTGAATGCGACTGGTTACTTTAGAGTAATACAGCTGACCCGTGTTTTGTTTCCCGAATCCTATACACTTTCTACTGGGCACAGGAACATAGACTTTTGATTGAGGAAGGAAACTTCCAGAAAGAGTCGAAGTTAATGGGTGATTGGAACGAGAATCAATGGACAAATTTGCTTTCAAATGCCTTTTACACAAGACAGATATTTACAATTTCTAGAAAACGATAATGAATATTTTTGTTGATGAATTTACTCTCGCTGTATTTTCAACAGGATGGAGCTCCCCTTATAACGCTGATCAAGTTTTCCAATATTTGGCGAATAAATACGACGGAATACTAATAACAACAAACGACCCTTTATGTCGGCCTGCCAGATCACCTGACCCGAGCATTATGTATTGTTTCGTGTGGAGTTATGTTAAACATCATGTGTTTGACATATCACATCAGAATATTGAAATACTACAAAATCGGATGCAAGAGGTTTTCATGAGGTGTAACTCCTGCAATGTTGCAAAATGTTATGTATATTCAATAATTGCTCGAGCAAGGAAATGCCATATATATATATATATATATATATATATATATATATATATATATATATATATATATATATATATATATATATATATATATATATATATATACATGGTGACTTTTATCTTGCACACTATTGCTATCTTCTAAATCTTTAAAGATACAGAGTCGGTTAAATTACGAAAATCTCGTACAATTTCATGTTTGTTAAGAATTTGAAATGAAATTCCTGATAGCTCAAGTCGCTCCTGAAATATCCTGAAAAAACTGAAAAGTTGTGTTTTCTAATTTCCTCCATAACTTTTTAGTGAATTTTCTTACAAAAAAATCACTAATGGGAAGATCCCGACTTTTGAATTTTGATATGTATCACACCGATAACTCAAAAAATAATGGTCCGATTGTGACAATATTTGGCATGTACCTTCCTTTTGTAAATGGCTTGGATAACTTCGTTAGCCAGTCGCACACGGTTTTCCAAGAAAATTTTTGCTTTTCTTTCGGAAAAAAAATTTAATCTCAAAAATAGAAAAGTTTTGGTAACTAAATTTGGTAAGTAAGTTTACGATCTTAAAAGAAAACTATATACCAAAATTTATAGTTTTATGTTACAAGAAAAAAGTGACAAAATATTTGGTGCCAGAGAAAAAAGTTACAAAATATTTGATGCCAGATTATTTCTATGAAAATTCACTACCATAACGCACTTGCTGCGTCCAGACCTTTTTATTATTTAAGCAAATGCTATGATATTTGGTAGCTTCATATAACCTGGCACGAGCTATCTACCGCCCGTTCAAAAAATTTTTAGGCCTACTGGATCATTAGGTTTTCTAAGCCAACTTTGTATTTTCTTATGGCAGGCATATTAGATTTTTATAGGGTTGAATAGAGAAAACAATTACGATATCAATAGTGTGACACGCTGCGGTATCTAGTTTTAATAACTACCGCTAAAAATTTGTTTTTAATGAGAAACGAGCTGCCATGAAATTAAATTGTCAAACGTCTAAAATGTTCTTTTCAAAACTGAAACAATTGCATGTATGTTTCATCTCAAATTCACAGTACACCAGAATAATTATGAAAGCTGTTGCTTTAGAATACCTAGGTAGTTATACAAACCAGGCAAAGGAGTAGCATGAAAACAAAACACAAGTAGGTAAAAACAAATTTTATAAACAGAAAATTAAAATAAATAAGTAAAGAATTTACGAAGATAGATAAGTAACAAATAAACCATGAACTGTACATCAAGAAGAAAAACTTTGTACTACAAGAATTGTTCAAAATGACTGCCGCCATACTCAATGCAAAGTGATGTCCTACGATCGATACTGACTATCGGATTTCTAACATTTTCTTGCGTAACTGATTGGAAAGCTTCTGTAATCTTGACTTCCAAGTGTTCCATATTCTGGGCTTGTACATGAAATACTTTGTTATTCACGAAACCCCATAAAAAATAATCCAGTGGATTACAGCACAGGTGGAGCCGTGGTGGGCAACGCACAGGACCATAAGATTCAATGCAAGAATTCGGAAACCTTTCATTAAAATAATTCCTTACAATTAATGCTGTGTGTGTGCCCCCCCTGACAACCTGACGATTGTATCGCTAACAAAGTTATCATAGGGAGGAATAAACAGTTTATTCATCCCTTTGGTGGTGCGACACTATCGTCACGTCTGAAAACTGTATTGTGAAGAATTGTGTTCTCCAAATTGTACTTATTTTAGATATGGGTTTTAAGGGCTCCAATTTACACTCATAAAGAGAGCTTTTGAAAAGATTGCAATTGTTATTTCGTAAACTACGATTTTTTGCAAAAAAAAAAAATTAAAAAAAAAATTTTTTCCAATATTTTTAAAAAAGTAAGTCGAATCTGATGTGTAATATTAAATAACAAACGTTTACGCACATAAATTTGTACCTCCTTTTGATAAATCGATTACGTGCGATTATTTAAAAAATACGTAGACTTGATTTAGTTTATGCTAAAGAGGATACATAAATCAAATTTATAATTTGACATCTAATTATTTCCCTAATCACATTTAGAAACAACAAGGAGAACGAGAAAACAGGAAGGATTTTTTATTTTAGTTATAAAAATGATTATAGATACAACATAACGTAGTTAAGGTTAATGAAATGCCTCGTCATTTATGTAACTATCCCCGCTGTATAAGTACCGCTCCTTATCCACCATATTTGGAAATGACTGGAAACCAAATAAGATAAATTCCAACAAGTACTCACAACCATATGGTCACAGAAAGTCAAACGAACACAAGCAATATTGTAATAAATCGCACTGAAATATTATAAGCATTTTATTATCGTCTGTACAAGCGAAACTGGAAATGCTATTAAGAGACATCCATCAAAAATGAAAGGACTGTTATTTCCCGTCATAATAACAGATTTTATAACATATTACATTTCATATGACGCAAACTTAAATACAAAATTTTAAAAGTTTGCCTAATAGAATTTACTAAACCAGTATGAAAAATAAGTAAACTTACTAAACCCATGTTATAAAAAAGTTGTTTCACGTTCAACTGCGTTCTGTGATGCCTTTTCCACTTATGGGAAGTGTTCGAATTTGCGAAAAAAAAAAGTGTTTGTTGTGTGTACTACCACTCATGCTCAGCCTACATCATTAGTTTTAAGTTTGTTCTATCTAATGTCACAGACACAGTTGTCGCCTTATGGCGATGAGGGTAATAAGGAAGATGCGGTATACACTAAAACATCAAATCTTAAGATGGCTGCCACCACTGAGTCTTTGTGTTACAAAAATGACTGTGGTGAAAGATCCGCGTTTTTAGTTCTAGTAGTAAGCTTAAGATGGTTCTTGATTACTTTAGAGTATAAGACACTAGTAACACTAACCACCTCAAGCATGTAGTATTTTACAATTATCTATTTACGTCACACAACAAAATTAGCTATGACCTATCTTTTAACGAATGATTTAGGTTGCTTTCTCTCTTAATTTCGGATCGATGATAGTGCGCTTAGGACTTGTAACACAAGCCTTACTAAAAGACATCTTCTTCTGCTTTACAACGTCGGAAAAGTTCTTCACAACACCTCGTTTATATTATTGCTGACACTTTAAAGAAGTCTGCTGGATGTTATCCATGATGTGCTATACAGTGCATATTTCACATTTCAGAGATTTCAAAGATAACGCGACAATTTTCCTTCACCAAAGCTTAAGCGGCCGTAACTTAGGTGTCACAAATTGACTTGCTTGCCCAGATCGAGAATATAGAAACTTAGTTATAATAATTATCCTGTTTTTGAACTTGTTGCTCCATTTATACCCTTACTAGAGTTACAAATATGGATTTTTATATTGTAGCCACATTTAACCACAGATATCTCCACTGTTAAGAAATAAATAAGGGAACCCTCACTCTGCTGCTCTAGTGCAGCAAATTTAAATTACCACTATGTCAAATTCCTTCCACATCGTCAATACGTGGAAGTATTGCATGGGCGGCAAAAATGTCACATTTTTTTTTCGCTTAAACGTCGTAAAAAGTGTCAAAACATATAGAAAACATTATTTGAAATTTGTTGTGTCTGTCGGTCTGTATGTCTGTCTGTTTGTAGCCACGATAACTTTAGAACGAATTGAGATATCGTCTTCAAATTTGGTATACAGTTAGCACCCGACAAAAAAACTGTTCAGATTGTCTTTAAGGGCAATCGCGGTAGGGGCTAGAGAATGAATCAGATGATTTGGTTAAAATTGACATTTTTCTCGTTAAAACTCGAGTAATATAACGTTTCAGGGTTTGTTTATTAGAAAACTTTCAATTTCATCAAACCTCTGGTATTCTGTGCAGAAATTAAATTAGGGGTTCAATGCGCGGGGGTGGAATATCGGTGACAGAAATTATGAATTTGTTTTTGTTAAAACGAAGTAAAAGGTCTCGAAACATATATAAAACTTGATTCTGGAACATTTTTGTATCTGTTGGTCGGTCTGTCTATCGACCTGTATGTCTGTCGGTTGGTAGGCACAATAACTTTCGAACGAATTGAGATATCATGTTCAAATTTGGTACCCAGTTGGCACCCGACAAAGGAACGCTTCGATTTTTTTTGTGAGTAATATCGCTTCAGGGGGTAGTTTAAGTTTTTCGTTTGATTATGCCTCGTATACAAATAAACTATCTTTTAACAAGTTCTCGCCTATGAGGAGATAGTGACTTAATTGTTTTGGCGGATTTTTGTGAATTCGTAAGAAAAAACTCTCTTTTGGTCTCTTCCAGGAAAAAATGAATGCCCCTAGGTCAGTTTTCTATAAAGCTTAAAATTTGGTATGTATAAAGGCGACTACAGTAACTTTTTTAGTTATCTTTGAGAATACAACATTTTCCGGAAGAAAATCTGAAATTTTCCCAGAAAAACTGTTTATATAGGAGGGCTAACGAATCTAAACTATTTACAAAAGAAACGAATCCGCCAAATTTTTGTCTTCTCTTAATAGCTTAGATGAATTCGTCAGCCCACCCAATCAAACCGATTTTTCGGAAAAAATAAGTTTTTCCTCAACACAAACTTGTATTTCCCAAAGCACACCTTTCCAAAAAAAACTGTTCATCGAAATATGTGTCTATGGGTTCTAGAAGTCATAGTTCGGGATTATTTGAAGACAGTTTTTATTATTGACATTGCTTCTGCCTACCGCGATACTCACTATATTTATTTGTATATATATATATATATATATATATATATATATATATATATATATATATATATATATATATATATATATATTAATATATAGATCTGCACTGTTTTACAATGCCATCTTAAGCTATAATCCATTTTTAGTAGAGCATATTTTTGCCAAAAAATATCAATTGTATATAAGACCAAAAATGACATTATTCCACTTATGGAAATACCGTGTCACACACAAAAAACTTATACTGATTCCTATTTTATGCTGTTACACAAACACATACATAGTCACCTACACAGGATGGGTTCTATGCCGTAAAGCTACGAATATGGTAATTAATCAGAAGCAAAAAACTACCTTATATTAAGCGAGATATAGGAATTAAATAAAAGATTAATAAAGAAAGAATGTCTCCCAGCAATATATAAATATTTGCCTGGGCGCTGAAAGCGTCATTTTGCCAAATCAGCTTGCTAACCGTCCTTGCAGGTGTGAGACAGACAGGATAACGGTTGCCATTCATGAAAGCGCATAATAAAAGCGTTACGCCATACAACCAATTATTAGGAATTCAAGCACATATTACGCCTTACATTTGTGTATTTATTTATATATATGTATATATATATATATATATATATATATATATATATATATATATATATATATATATATATATATATATATATATATATATATATATATATTTGTGTGTGTGTATGTATACATAATTAAAAAGTCAAAAGTCTGGACGCAGTAAGTGCGTTATGGTGGCGAATTTTCTAAAAAATGTTTTTAATAGCAAATGCGAGCAGGCATTAATCTGATTACCGGTATAGCATATGTAGTAGAAACAATGTACTATATTTTATCAAAATTACTTATGGTTTCAAAATATACAAAAATTTTCCTAACCAACAAAACTTAATAGCAAATTGAGTTATTGAAATTGGAAGGATTTAATGAAAATTCGGTAAATTTGCAGATTAGCTCCCGAGCGCTTTTCAAAAAATTGTTTTCGGAAACATTGTTAGGACTCCCTGGATGCACAAACCACAAGAGAAATTTCTCGTTCACACCCCCCAAGGAAGTTACGGGACTGGGGGTGAATAGGGGTGCTGGGCGGATTAGGTAGTAAAAAGGAAATATGAGCAAAAAATGCGAAGAAAACTGCTTGAAAGCTGTCTATTTGAAGCCATATCCCCATTAAAGCCTGCCTGCCCACAGCACCCCTATTCGCCCCAGGTCACGTAACTTCCTTGGGGGGTATGAACAAGAAGTTGTTCTTGTGGTTTAATCAACGAGGGTGGTTGTATGCACACGAGGGGGGAAGGAAAATACCTACGACGAAGCAGACCTCCCCACCCCCCAGTTCAACTTGCGGCAGGGGTGGGGGGTTGGCATACAACCACCCTCGTTGCATAAACCACAACAATAACTTGTTCATACCCGCCAAGGAAGTTACGGCACCTGGGGAATAGCGGTGCTGTGCGGGGTAGACAGGGTTTAAGGGGGGGGGGGTATTGCTTCAAGAAAAAGACAGCTTTCAAGCCCGTTTTATTCGCATTTTCTGCTCATATTTCCTTTTTACTACCTACCCCACCCACACCCATACTCACTCCTGGTCCCGTAACTTCCTTGGGGGTTGTAAACAAGAAATTATTATTGGGGTTTGTGGATCTAGGGGGGGAGGGGCAGGCATGTTTCTGAAAACTGTTTTTTGAAAAGCGTTCGGGAGCTAATCTGCAAATTTACCGAAAATTCGCTACCAAAACGCACTTACTGCGTCCACATTTTTTTCTTACAAACGCATTATATTTGGATAAAAAGTGCAAAAATGCATTAACGAATTTGTTCTACGGAAATTAGCTAAAAATTATAGACCGTTAAACCATAAACTTCACTAAACCTACAGCGAAAGCATCAACTTAACTAAACCGACAGCCAGAGCATCAGAGGAACTTAAAATGTTAGTTTCCTAGCCAACAAACCGTGGGTTAATAGCAAATTGAGTTATAGAAATTTGAAGGATATTAATGAAAATTTCAAAACGCACTTACTGCTTCTCGATTTTTTCTTACAAACATGCATCATATTTCGATGAAAAATGTAAAAATGCATTAACGAATTTGTTCTACGAAAATTAGCTAAAACCATAGACCGTTAAACCATAACTTAACTAAACGTACAGCCAAAGCATCAGAGAAAGGGTCTATTTGAAATGAATTTTCTGTAAACATTTTAGTAAAATGAAGGGCAACGACGGTTGAATCTGAAACCTCAGGGTTCGCAGAACACTCTTCTTGCAACATTTTCTTTTCACAATCTGTATTTGTTTCACGTTCTCTGCCTAAACATTGCCAATTTTGACGTTTCAAATTGCGACTTTGACGTTTTGAGGAAAACCCCAAAATTCGTTTCTTTAACTGCCCATAACTTCTTTGTCTTTAAAGCTAGAGACCTACATTTTTGTACAGGATTCACTCTTTATAATACAAAGACGCGTACCAAACTTGGTTGCACTTACTTTGGTATTTCCAGAGATATAATTTTTTTAGTAAGAAAACACAAAATTTTCCGGAAAAACCTGTTTCGATTTTCCTGGCTAACAAACTTATCCAATCCACTTGCAAAAGGAAGGTACTCACCAAATTTGATCAAGATCATTATTTTTTGAGTTATCGGTCGGATATATATATATATATATATATATATATATATATATATATATATATATATATATATATATATATATATATAAGATCTCCTCAATAGCGATTTTTTTAATTCGCTAAAATAATAGTAGAATATGGCTGTTCATTCTTTTTTATACAATCGGAATAATTATCGTCAAGATGGTTAGTATAATTAGTACACGCTACATTTTTTTGTCAATGTTTTGTTGTTTGCGAAATCATCAACATAGAAAACAATATTTCTTATCAGATAATTGCAGGAAAAGGGCGGTTAAAATATTTGAAAATACTTAATAAATTTCAATGGGCTCCACTAAATCATAGCTCCTGCAGTAATATAACTTGAAAATTTTATAACCGATATTTGGTATAAGCTTTGGACGCGGATAATGCAGGAACATAACACAGAATGTAATTTATAAAGACATTAGGTTATCAAGGTGAATTCTAACGAGATTAGTAAAATAGAAAAAAATGTCGCAGATAAAAAATAAATAAACCCTGAGACAAATACAGAATCACAATAAGGTTACTTACTATAGCGGGAAAATTTCGCTATGGTTATAGTAAAAAAATAGAAGTGTGCCTTAATATTAAAAAAGGTAATAAAAAAATTATATAATTATCGCCCCAGCAATCTAATGACACAATGTTACCAACTGTTTAACAAAATATTCCGCGAGAGCTGGCTTTAGATAAACCAAAATAGATCAATTATACTTTGGTGTCATATGAAACTGCTACTGCCTTTCTATGTAAAAGGCTGAAAGGGAAAGACATCACAACCACAACATTTAAGATGCACTGAGCTGGTAGGCAAATAACGCTAGCTTCAAATGACAAATAAGTATATATATATATATATATATATATATATATATATATATATATATATATATATATATATATATATATATATATATATATATATATATATATATATGTATATATATATATATATATATATATATATATATATATATATATATATATATAAATAAATATACATGGATATGGTGGCCCATTGAAAATGAACTGGCAGCCGTAACTGCCAGGAGAATGTTTTGTCGAAAGAAACCTGAAACACTTCAAGTTTGCTTGTGAGGTGGAAAACTTTTGTTGCAAAAAGTATATCCCAAGCTTTACCCTCGTAAGTGAGGGTGTCAGCGCTCACTTTTTTCAACAGGGACCAGCATAATCAACACCTCAATTGTAAAATGGTGGTGTCGGTGTCAAACGTGGCTCTGGTAAGCAACCCATAATTTCAATTGACGATTTTGGATTTGCTCGAAAGCAATACATTCGTGAATAACACGTTTTATTGTGTTTTTACCCGAAATTTGCCAAAATTTTTCCCTTAATGAATATAATAATTGATTTGTTCCACAATGAAGAAGTTGATTATGCTCATATCTGATTATTAATATTGTTAATTTATGCGATGGTGACAAAATTATTGGGTTTTTATTATAACTAAAATCTGAATGCTGAATTCGACCTCCTACTCGTAAAATTACTTGATTATCCAAAAAAGGATTTAATGACAATATTGAACTCTTATGATCGATTTGTTTGTGATTAGTTAAATCATTTATTTTTTAGAGTATACATTGTTTTGTGATATCCTAATCAACTTAATTAATGCACTTGTTATGGGGCCAATTGTCTTGTTTAGTTGTAGGTCGTCTAATTTTAATGATAAGTTTTCCACAACGCGTGACTCTGGAGCATTATGTTTTATTTCATGTGAAACGAGCAAGAAGATTGATCGCTCTGTAGACATGTTGGGCCATTTAACCAAAAACTTTGCTCTATCTGATTTGCCTCTACACCGCGTGATAATAAATCCGCAGGATTATCATGTGTTGTACATGTCGCCAGTGGCCATGGTTTGTTAATTTTTGAATTTCTGACACTCGATTTGCTATAAAGGTTTTCCATTTATTAGCAGCTGCTGAGATCCATGATAATACTATGGTTGAATCGCACCAATAAAAAATGTTTGTAAAATTTATTTTCATTGCGCTTCTTACTTTATCTGCTAATTTAGCCAATAATAAAGCGCCACACAACTCAGGTCTAGGCAGATACGTTTTTAAGTGGTGCTACGCGCGACTTAACACAAAGTAACGAGGATTTGCATTCTCCCGCATTATTTACGCTGCGACAACAACCATATGTGATCTCCCAAGAATCGCAAATTTCCGTGTAATTGAATGGTATGTGGATTTTCACATAAAACGTACCTGGGTATATTTATTTTGCGTAAATGAGTTAATTGTTTGTAAAATTTTGACCACTTGGTATGTAAATCGAGCGGTATAGACTCATCCCATGACAGTTTGTACTGCCAAAGACATTGGATCATAATTTTAGCATTTATAATTACCGGCACTAAAAGTCCCAAAGGATCAAATATTTGCGCGATAATTGATAACATTGTTGTCTTTGTAATTGACCTTTTATCAGGCTCCGCATTAATAACATACTGAAATACATCGTATTCTTGATTCCATAATATACCGAGTGTTTTAGTTTCACCTGATTCTGAATTTCGTATAATGTTTTATCACGAATGTTTTCTCCGTTAATTGCTGACAATAATTCTTTATTGTTTGATGACCATTCTCTTAATTCAAAACCTGCTAAACTTATCACTGTCGAAACCTCTTTTATTATGTGAATAGTTTCTGTTTTTGAATTTGCTCTCGTTAATAAATCATCTACATAGAAATCTTTTTCAATTATTTCTGATGATATAGGATAATGTGCGCGATTTTCAATTGCTAGACATCTAACTGCAAGAAATGGTGCTGAAGCTGTACCATATGTAACAGTGTTTAGCTGATAATAGTTAATGTGATCGGTTTCATTAGCTCTCTAAATAATTAATTCTAAATTACGTTGCCCATCGTCAACTAACACCTGCCGGTACATTTTAGCTATGTCTGCAGTAATAGCATACTTATGTTTCCTAAACCGTAATAGAATTGAAAACAGATCGTCTTGAATTGTGGGACCAACACACTGAACTTCATTTAATGATATGCCTAAATTTGTTTTAGCTGATCCGTCAAAAACAACGCGAATTTTTGTTGTAGAGCTGCTTTCCTTAATAACCGCATGATGTGGTAAAAAATAATTTAAACGGCTGATATCCTGTTCTGGTATTTTAGTCATGTGACCTAATGTTTCATACTCATTTAGAAAATTAACGTATTTGGTTTTCAATTCACTATTGCGATTTAATTTTCGTTCTAATGAAAAAAAAAAGCGTTTTAATGCGTTGTCTTTTGAATTTCCTAATTCTGCTATGTCGCATTCAAGTGGAATATTAACAATAAAACGACCTGATTTGTTACGTTTAAATGTATTGATAAAATTAGTTTCGCAATATTTTTCCTCACTTGTATCATTTCTATGGTCATTTGAACATTCTTCCAATGCCCAAAATGTTATTAATTGATCATCAAGTAAATTGGTATGATGTGATGTGTTTAAAAAGCAAAATGCTTGATTTTGTTTGTGATATAAATCGCCACCTAAAATCCACCCTAAAGTGTCTTTTTTGTAGAATAGGACCGTTATTACTTAACTTGTGTTGTCCAACGCATAATAATTGGAAGTAAATACCGGCTCCCAGTAAGATGTCTATGTTACCCGGCGAATTACATTTTGTATCTGCTAAACGTATATTTGGTGGGATGTTTAGTTTTGACAAAGGAAATGACATGTTTGGTAAATTATCACTGATTTCATTGAATACTAAACATGTTATGCTTGTTTGGTATTCATTTATGCGTGATTTAAAAGTTATATTAGTTTTAAAATGTATGTTTGAGATAGATTTGCTAATTCCTGATACTAATGACTGATATTTTGATTTAGTGAGGCTTAGTCGATTGCAAAGATCACTTGTGATAAAGTTGGTTTGAGATCCTCCATGGAGGAGAGCTCTAAATATGTGAGATTTGCCTTGATTATCAAAAACTTTGATGCTTGCTATTGGCAATATAGTTTGAAACAAATTTGTGTTATTTAAATTATGATTTGATGAATGTATTATTTGTGCAGGTATGTTACTTTCATAAGTAGCGATTTCTACACGGCGTGATTGATTTTGATTTGTTTGTCTTTGGTCACATGCATTTGTATTTTGAATGGCATTTACATTATGTGTCATATTCGTCACTTGATTATGTTCTATATGCAACAGTGTGTTATGAGGAAAAAAAACAGTGTGTTATGTTTTTTACCGCATTTTTTACACGAACTTGATGTACATTCCTTTGTTGTATGATTTTTTCTTAAGCAAGTTAAGCATAATCGAAGACGCTTAGCTTCACTAATTCGTTGATTTATTGGTAATTTTAGGAATGTTTCACATGAGAAAAGGAAATGTGTTGAAATTTTACATAGTACACAATATGATGTATATGTATTGATATATGCTTTAAAATTATTATTGTATGTTGGCTTTGAGTTTGTGTTAAATATACCTTGATTACCTTTGTTGGATTCAAGAGATCCCAGAAAATTAGACCTATTTTCAAGGAAAGTTATGAGTTCCTTAAAGGTGGGAAAATCTTTTTCGAGATTAAATAATTCCCACTCATGTTGTGTTGCATTGCTGAATTTATCCGAAATACTGTAGATGAATAAAATGTCTAATGTTGGCTGATCAAAGTTTTTTAGTAATTGCATAATTTTCAACACACATCTCTGAATACGTTTCTATTAATGGAATAAATAAAAATTCTAAACAAAAAACTTGCTTAATACACAAACATCATCAAAAACATAAATATGCTTATTTCTTTAAACTTCTAAAGAAAACTAATAACTTTCTACCTAAATGAATGAGTATTACACATTTTTGCAGTCACTAGTAATTAAGCTTCACTCATTTTAGTCTAAATGAGATAAACCACAAGAGCCATATTATAACCACTGTTCATGTACTTAAATATTGAATGAAAGGCTTATCCTCCAGACACCAAAATTTATTTCAGATTTCTCTTACTCTCGACGCGTTTCGACACTCCAAGGGGTCATCTTCAGGGGATAAATCTACAAACATAACAAGAGAGGTCTGTCAGAAAAACAGTAGTTTTTCCGGTAAGCAATTGTGCATATCAGAGCACAATGATGACAAGGTGATCTTCACACAAAGTCAAATGTTAAAGTCATAAGTCACACAGTAAAACATCCAGCAACAGTCAAGTTAAAATCTAAAAAGCCAAAAAGCTACAGATACAGTTATAACAGTTAAAATATGCTAAGTTAAACATGCAATTACATTAACAAAACTAAAAGCATCAAAGCAACTTAAAAGCGCTGAAAGTCACAAAAACTGCAAAAGTCTAATATTTGAACATTAAGAAAACAAGTATATTGTAGAAGCACAAAGCAAAGCCAATGAGCGAAACCGACAGGTTAAACAACACAATAGGCAGGCAAAATCAAGTAAGAAACCCAATGAGAACCGATTAGGGCAAAGAAAACTGTGAAACATTAAGTGAATAAAAACAAAATGAGCCATACTCACTTAAACAATTCTAAAAAATTGAACTCGAAACTATACAGGAAGGTTCAACAGATCACAACGTCATCCATTGTGCTAGGGGCCCTACAACACAACATCTGCATATTGTCAGAAAATTGTCTTCAAAAACCAAAATCAATGGAAATATCGGCGATTTTTAACAACCATGATGAGGGGCGGCCATTATGTGAACTTGAAACGGACAGGGTGCACCGGCGCAGGTGCGGGAAGAAGTGTCAGAAGCGAAACATGTCAATGACAAAAGAGTAAGAGCGGCCATCTTCAAATCAAAATGTTCATGGTCATGTACATGACCATTGACAGTTCTGATTGGGTTTCTTACTTGTTTTTGCCTGCCTATTGTGTTGTTTAACCTGTCAGTTTCGCTCATTGGCTTTGCTTTGTGCTTCTACAATATACTTGTTTTCTTAATGTTCAAATATTAGACTTTTGCAGTTTTTGTGACTTTCAGCGTTTTTCAGTTGCTTTGATGCTTTTAGTTTTGTTAATGTAATTGCATGTTTAACTTAGCATTTTTTAACTGTTGTTACTGTGTCCTGTAGCTTTTTGACTTTTTAGATTTTAACTTGACTGTTGGTGGATGTTTTACTGTGTGACTTATGACTTTAACATTTGACTTTCTGTGAAAATCACCTTGTCATCATTGTGCTCTGACATGCACAATTGCGTACCGGAAAAACTGATGTTTTTCTGACAGACCTCTCTTGTTATGTTTGTAGATTTATCCCTTGAAGATGACCTCTTGGAGTATCGAAATGCGTCGGAAGTAAGAGAAATCTGAAATAAATTTTGGTGTCTGGAGGATAAGCCTTTCATTCAATATTTAAGTGTGTCAATCCCAGATTGTGTGACGTTCAAAAATGAAATCACTGTTCATGTATTCGATTAAAAACACGATGATTAAAAAAAGCTTCTTAACAACAAAAATAAATATTAAATGTTTACTATGAAAAAGGTCCAAATAAAATTACCACACTGTGGAAATAAGATAGTGTTCATACATATGTTATCAATGTGGTAATTTTTTATTTTAAACATATGTTATCAATGTGGTAATTTTTTATTTTAAAACACCAATCTCAAATTTTGCACTTTCTTTAGTGTGTTTTTCCGCGTTCCTAGTTGTGATATTCCTCTATGTGTTTTATGTATCATTTTTTTCTGCTTCGCTCATCCAAAGCATTGTCTTCTGATTTTCATCAAGAGCTCTTTTATATTCATGATAATATGAATTCTTGATACTTTAGATTGACTTCTCTATTTCCCATTCGTCCTAATTCCTTTACACTTTTATACACAATGCGTTGAGATATTAAGGTTTTTTCTTGTGGATTACAATACAAGTACCCATATACAAACGCCTAATATTTTCACTCCACCTTTAACACTACGTTACATGATCATAAAGGTTAAAATAGAATAAATACAGACAGCGCATCTCTACACTGCCAATAACTAGAGTGCATTTTGCATTTTATTCATTCAATGAAGAATATTTCAAGTGAGATAAACAAATGAGACATATTTGAGATAGATGAAGAAGCTATATTTAATTTGGCGCGTGATGTGACATTCGCTGTGTTTTTTGGCGGCTAAAATTAATATACCAAACGGCAACTGCAATGTTGTCAGATAAATTTCCCTAGAAGACAAATATTTAGGTGAAAAAGATTCGTATAATATACTTATATCATTTTTTGAAACCAAAATAATTTGCTTGTGACGGAATTTACAAATATATAATTTCCAGGTCTGCTGAATGATTTCCCTGACATTTGAGTAAAATCACAAATTTCCCTGACATATCCCTGACATTTTAGGGGGTATTTCAAATTCCCTGATTTTTCCCGGTTCTCCCGGTTTTCCACGTCGCTGGGTACCCTGTTAATTCGTTCTTTTTTTATAATCCGGCTTGTTTGCGACCATGTTTAATTACGTTTTGTACTGATGTACCACATCTTATGTTGTTGTTTCTTGGTTAACTCGAAGGACCTGATTATGTTTTGTTAAATTAAACGCTGATTTTAGTAACACTTAACGTTTAATAACAACTGTAAACTTATACAAAATTACTTATTTGGTATGCTTTAGAGTCCATAACAACTCAACAAAATGAGTTGTGATTATGTTAGCACAAGCTTGTTACTTGTTTCGAGTCTATAGAAGAACTAAGTTAAATAAATATCGAATTTTCCTACGCTATATAATTCTACCTGAGAGGTTAGCATACTTATGGTCAATTGGAAGCAGACAATGACCCTTGTTGGGTTATTCCTAATCGCCCTTAAAATTGTATTTTACGGACGGTAAATATTATAACCAAGAAGGCTACTAAGAAATATGTGAATTTGAAAGGAGTAATCCTCCAGACGAGACGCCCTAACAAATAGTATAATTGGTCCTAATTATTTTCTTCAATACTGTGCTAAGTTTTTAAGTAAAACGATATAGTTTTTAGTGAATTTTCTTTTAAAAAATCACTAATGAGGAGATCCCGACTTTTGAATTTTGAAAAAATTTCTTCAAATGAGCGCAAACTAGGCCACCTAGAACCCATATCCAGGAGCCGTTTCAATTTTTATATGTTTATATGTTTATATATATATATATATATATATATATATATATATATATATATATATATATATATATATATATATATATATATATATATATATATATATATGGGTGTTTCAAAAATGATGGTCTATGTTACAGGTGCAAATTCAGCACAAAAAATTAAGACTATTTTTTCATATCAACATGGGTCCGAAAATGCTTAGTTTTTTAAATACATCGTGTTAAAGTTATTTGTTTTTTGTCAGTTTTTCACGAATAAGTCAGAGTCTTATTAAAAATTTGGCGTGAAAATTGGCATGGGGGGGTTTTCGAGGGCAAAAAAATTAACTATGTTATTGTTAATAACACTGGCAGAAGGCGCCACCTGTAAGACTATGCTTGCATTCAATTAGCTATACTTTTTTGACACCCAGTAATATCGACCTACCGTATAGCTACATTGCAGCCCTTATCAATTGTAAGCACCTTATCAATTGTAAGCAAAAAATGTATACTTGATTTAAATCTCTCAGGCACACCATTTTCGAGATATTTCAATTTTTGTATGTCGATGTCGCTCAAAAATTAATTTTTCTCAAGTAATTAATTGTATTGTTTGCAAATTTTAACAACAAATAAAACAACAAATAAAAAAGTTTATACCATTTTATGATACCTAACTACAATAAATGTTCAAAGTGGCCACCCTCCACTTCAATACACTTTCGTATTCTGCGGAGCATACAACGTCGTACTCTGTGAAATATTTCTGGTGTATTTCTAATTTGTTCGCATCCAAGTACAATTGTTTGCTGCAGATCATCAACATTTAACATTTGCTTCATAAACAATACTTTTGAGATTCCTCCATAAATAAAAGTCAATAGGATTTAAATCAGGGGATCGACCAACATTTTTGAAAGACGCTATATATATATATATATATATATATATATATATATATATATATATATATATATATATATATATATATATATATATATATATATATATATATATATATATATATATATATATATATATATATATATATATATATATACATATATATATATATATATATATATATATATATATATATACATATATATATATATATATATATATATATATATATATACATATATATATATATATATATATATATATATATATATATATATATATATATATATATATATATAACATAGATAACTCAAAAATTTAGTTTGATCAAATTTAGTGAGTAGCTAGCTTTTGCAAGTGGTTTGGAGAAGTTTGTTAGCCAGGAAAATCGGCCCAGGTTTGGCCGGAAAATGTCTTTCGAAAACAATATATATCTCCGGAAATAACAAAGTAAGGGCAACCAAATTTGGTACGCGTGTTTGCATTATAAAGCGTTAACCATTTACCAAAGTTAAGATCTGTAAGTCTAAAGATAAAAAGTTCAAGACGCAGCAAGTGCGTTATGGTAGAGAATTTTTATTAAATTTTTATTAAATGCTTCAAACCTGAATAACTCAATTTTCTATAAACTTAGAAAGCTTAATTTTGGTATGTAGTAAGGTCTTTCCTAAGGAAAGATATCCACCAAATTTCATTAAAATAACTTTGTAATATTCGGAGAAGTATATATGAACATATATATGTAAATATATATTATATATAAACATATCAAAATTGAAACCGACCCCGGATATGGGTTCTAGGAGTCCTAGTTCACGCTCATTTGAAAATTTTCTTGCAAAGTCTCACCATCGATACCTCTCTATTTTAAAATAAAAATTCACTAAAAAAGTTATGGGCAGTTAAAGAAAACAAAATGGAGTTTTCCTCAAAACGTCAAAGTCGCGATCTGGAACGTCAAAATTCGCAACATTTAGGCAAAGAACCTGAAACAAATACAGATTATATCAAGAAAATGTCGCAAGAAGAGTGTTCTGCAAACTCTTAAGTTTCATCTTCAACCATCATTGTCCTTTATTTTAATAAAATATTTACAGAAATGACTGGTATATTGGTATACATATTTGTTATGTCGAATGAGGCGAGTCTTGTGTTTTTGTTTATGTTTATGTTTTCTAATTTATGCACCAGTTCACAAAAACACAAGACTCGCCGCAATCGACATAACATATATGTACACCAATATACCAAATAACGAAATGTGTAGCAAAGATATTGCACACTTCCTATGAACGTGTCTTTTACATTGTTTATCACAACTTGGAAATGAAAAAGCTTTGAACTAAATTGATTCAGAAATGCTTGAATGCTGTTTAGAAGCGCGCTCGTTTGACCCGAGGGGAAACGTGCTACCTACCGTTTTGAACAAGATGCTTTTAAACTTTTTGGGTCACTTTATCACTATGGACGAAACATGTATCCACCACTATGATCCAGAGAATAAAGATCCACAAAGTTTTTAGATTTTTAACAATGATTTTATGATTCTGCGCATGTAACCAGGCTTAAGAGGTGTACTGTTTGTGTTTTCCGTGTCTTTTGGAAGTAATATATTTTTGAGCTTATGAGATGTCTCACTTTCCTTCTATCTTTCTCACCAAGTTTTCTTTAGGTTGTTCAACTTTTGGCTCCCGATAAAACACAAAAGTGGGTGCGAAATAAAAAGCATGTTTTAGCGAAGAACTTACATTATTCCTGCCCACATTTTAAAGGTCGATAGCCCTCATTGATACTATACATATATATATATATATATATATATATATATATATATATATATATATATATATATATATATATATATATATATATATATATATATATATATACGCATGTCTGTGGAAATTTATATTAGACACGATAGTATGAAAAAAAATTTCCTTATTCGGATTAATCTATTTTTCCCTATTAATAACTGAAGACTGGAACCTGTGATGAGCGCTAATAAGTACAATTTGGAGAACACAATTAATCACAATACAGTGTTCAGATCTGACGATCGTTTCGCTAACAAAGTTTGCTTCGGAAGCATCATCCCTCTGAAGACGCTAACTGTGTTAGCGAAATGATCGTCAGGTCTGAAAACTGTATTGCGATGAATTTGGTTATCCAAACTGTACTTAAAAGAAAAACAAGATAAAATAACTATATGCAGTGAAACCTGGTCACTTTATTTAGTTTGCCACTTTTTGTTTTTAATGCCAGATTGTTTACACTCTTTCATGTGTGATGCGAATTTTAGTATTATTTGTCGGTGCGATTTCAAGTAGTATCAAATTTCGTAAATATCAAACTGCCACAACACTGATTGATCAATCAATTACTGATAACCTAGGAGTGTATAATGTAACATGTTGGCAGAAATACCTTCTAGCGTCACAACTGTGGATTCACTGTTACATTGAAATATTAACTTAGAAGTTGAGGTATAGATATAGATATTGTAGTTTGTCACGGTAATCAACGAACATTTTCTCTGTGTGAAATACTGAATAAAACGAGTTTATACTCAAATTGTGCCCTACTTGCGCAAAGTCCTAGTAGGAAAGAACCGTGCTTATTAACTAATTTAACTCATTGAGTGTTTTAATTAAGCTGTTGCATTATAGTGACCAAATAACTATTGTCGTAGTAACAAGTACGACGTAAATCTGGCATTAGCATATACCTCTCTTATCGAAAGAGTGAATGAACTTCACTGTAGGCGTGTATAAAGTTTTATATTCTCTATCAACTCCATAATACTAAACATATTGTTTTCGAAGACAAAACAAGTTTTTAACACAGAGAATCTAGGACGCCGAACATTTCCAATGACAATAGAGTATAAAGGCTTTATGAATTACCATTATGCTTAGTTGTATAATGCAATATCAATCCTTAAAATTAAAAGAACCTTCGTTACTGTACTGCAGACGCCATATTGATTCGTCTCACCTACAACAGTAGTTAATCGCTTTGAATGAATAAGTGGTCAGGACCGGCATTAAAAATAAATTTGAATCCGCTTCATCATTAGAGAGGGTCACTCCTTTACAACAGCTCTCATTGACTTCTATCAAAACTTAGTCACTTGTTTGGAGGCTGGCGAGTGCCCTGTTTGATTTTTTGTGATCTCGGCAGGGCCTTCGATTGTGTGACAGACTTTATTGTTATGGTTTGAGAGGTAATGCGTTTGGCTGGATTGACTCTTACCTGACGGATAGAGAACAGTATACTGAGATAAAGTTCAAGACATCAGAACGAATTAGTAGAGTATGTTCTGAGCGTGTTGTTGTTCCTACTGATGTGTCTCAAGGCTTAATACTGGGCCCTATTATTTGTACCCTTTACGTCAATGGGCTTGATAAAGTATCTCCTGATGCGCATTTTACTCTATATGCTGATGGTACGTCTCTAATCATTTCTGAAAAGACAGATGATGCCTTGAGTAATAAGTGTCATCATGTTTTCAATAACTTAAAGAGTTGGTTCTCTCGGTGTCTGATATATTTTAATTCGTCGAAGACAGAAATGGTGAGATTTCATCCGCGTCAAAAGGAAGTTGATATACTTAGTGTGGGTGTTGACGGTACCTATCTGGCGTGTGTCAATAACTACAAGTTCTTTGGAGTACACGTTGATGAGCATCTCAACTGGAAGTTGCACTGTACGACGTTGGTTTCAAGACTTGCATCTCTTAATTTTTTTATTTATAAATATAAGAAATGTTTTGACTGAGAAGCAATTAATATCTTTATACTAGTCATATTGATTCTAGACTTAGATATGGTATATGTCTGTGGGGGTAATTCTACCTTGTTGCGTGATGTCTTTATCGCTCAAAAAAGAATAATACGCTCTATTTTCAACATAGGAAAGATGACGTCATGCCGGGTCTACTTTACTAGTCATAAAATGTTAACTGTGATATGCTTGTATATTTCAGAGTTGTGTATATATGTTTTTAAAAATGGTGATAAATTGAGACTAAACAGTGATGGTCATACCTTTAGTACCAGACAGGCTTGTAGTTTTTATGTTTCGTATGCTAGAATTAAGATGATAAAAGACTCTCCAAACTGTATTGGATAAAAAATATTTAATCATTTTCCTAATAATTTAAAAAATATCCAAAATATTAAGATGTTTAAAAGTCAAGTTTCTTCTTTTTTATCAGACCAGTGTTTTTATACGTTAAATGAATATTTTAATTTTGTGAAAAATTAATTCTTGTAAAAGGCTGACAAATCCAATGTAGCTTGTATGCTGTCAAAATGGATAATAAAGGTATTCTTATTATATGTAAGGATTAAAACTTTTATTTTTCCTATGTACATTGTACTTTTTTCCTTTCCTACTCCATCCTCGATAATGGAATAAAAAAGCCGAAAGCTCAAAAATCTAAAACTCGACGATATAATACAGACTTTTGATCTTGCAACTGATGGCTACCCAAGAATTTTTTAAGAAATAGTAGAACAATATATATATATATATATATATATATATATATATATATATATATATATATATATATATATATATATATATATATATATATATTAGAATGTTGCATTACACTGTAATCACTTTTGAATATACGTCTCATTTGTTTGCTGTACTTTTTGTGATTTTTTTATTGGTTTGCGTGGACTGCAGTTTCGAACCGTACCGGCTCATCATCAGCACGCTACTGACTGATCACTCCTGTGTGGTCTATGTCTGAGATTGTACGTGACGCCTGCGTGTTGAGCTTCTATTAGTCGGTTTAGTGTTCTCTGATTGGTTGTGTTTTCGGACTGTGTCGTGTGTATCGGTCTCCTGTTTTGATCACTGTGGTTTGATAATTTGTCTATTTGTATGGCTTTTATTAAGTTTTGTTTAAATGTTTGTACTTGGATTTGTTCTGGCATTGCTTCTTATTGTACGTTTGTTGAATGTAGTATTGTTCCCAGATTTCCATTTTTTGTGGTCTTTAATATGTTTCATTAGTTGTAATTGGTTGATATCTGGTTTTTGGTGTTTTCTGTTGTGAATGTGTGTAGCTACGTTTGATTTGTAGCTAGATATGCGGATTTTTGCTTGTTATATGTTCCTTGAATCTTGTTTCTATTGACTTTTTATCATTACTATATATATTTTTATTGCATGTGTTACATTCTATTTGATATATTCCGTTTAATTCATGTTGGTTGTGTTCTTGTTTTTTATTTATTTTGTTTATGATTTTATTATTGGTTTTGTAGCTCATTTTTAAGTCATATTGTTTGAGTGTTTCTTATTTTTTCGATGTGGTGGTTATAAGTGAATGTTGTGAATTTTGTGTTTGTTTCTGGTGTTTTGTTTTTGGTTTTGTTAATTTGTTTGCTTTTGATTTGTTTTATGATAATGGCAGACGAGAAAATGAATACAACATCATAATACGAATAGCACCAAGAAATGGATACAACAAGAAAACAATATAAAAACTAGTAAAACAAATCAAAGACCTATATGCCCATCATGTACTGTAGAACTTTGTCGTCGAGACCTTCTCTGTTTGCAGCTCTAGGACAGATGTGGTATCGCTTTTGGGATGATATTTCATTTCTTCCATAATTTTGCGTAACAGTATTGTTCTCTCCAGGAACATAAAATGAGGCTACGCAAATATCTAGGCAACGATGGAGCTTTTAGCCTGGTCCGCAAATGAGGTGTAACTAATTGCATCGCCAATTGTCTAAGAAATAGATTCCCAGGAATAATTTTATGATCAGGATTAGACGTCGCTTTGTTTCTATTATATATCACGTAAGCGTTAATTCCTGTTCCATCGAGCATCTCGTAGAAAATTCGTAGGGGCTATCGACGAGTTTGACGGGCTACAGTCTTAGAATAACAGAGCTGATCGTAGGTATCCACTCCGCCTTTCGTAGAGTTATAAAATAACACTATTTCTAGCTTTTTAGTTTCTTCGTCTATTACACTATATGTATGAAAAGTTGATAGTAATAAAACAATTATACCCTTTTTAGGCGAAAACAATACCAAAGTCTTATTTTATTGTACACAAAGTCAGAACTAGGAACGCTACCTTTATTTTTCAAAAATTCTGCCGTAATATGGGATTTATTTTTCCTTAAGGTGCCTACCCCTGTAAGCTTTTTCATTAAAACTTTTTCGGCAAGAGCCAAGGAAGAAAACCAATTATCCACTGTAACGTTTATACTTGTTTCGTATATACTCTGGCACAATTTTAGAACATATTGAGTGGGTAAAGCTTCAGATGACGACCTGTTTTCTTTTCCAATATATGGTATTGCCGATAGCATATAAAATGATTTAGCATCACATATCATTACAATTATAATTCCATATTTATCAGACTTGTTTGGAATATATACCTTGAAGGGGCATCTATCTCTGAAGTTGCTCATCTATCGTCACGTATGCCATCGGAGTATAATTTTCTACACAGCGGTCAGTGAATGTATTCCATAAAAACCTAATCAGAGCAAATTTGCCTTCACGTTTTCTGTCTTCTCTCGTAGCCCTATCGTCGAAACGGAGACAGTTTACTAACAATTCAAAACGTTTCTGCGACATCGTCGCTCTAAAAATGGGTACGCCAAATTGAAAAATTGCCAGGATGTTCGTTTTCTATCAACACCGCGTCACCAATTTCATCGTCATCGCTTGACATTTCTGGCATATTAGAGTCTGTGTTCAAGTCATCCTCTCCAAGTTCGGTTGCTCTCACAATATTTTCTAGTTCTGCCTGCGTCAATGCCTTATTTGATAGAGACGTAATTTTCGTTCAATATAACGCCACTGGTACGGTGGTGTCGTATACGACACCGCCAATATTTCAGTCGGTAAAACGAACTCGCAACAAACTACTATTACCACTACTAGTAAGGTACATAGGTTATCGTTTTGCCTTATATATATATATATATATATATATATATATATATATATATATATATATATATTATGCTTTATTAGTGTATAATGATACACCATGTCCATATAAAGAAGTCAGAAAGTCAGAGACTTGCACATATATTATTTGCATAACCTGAATAGTCTTGACCGAAATTTGCTTGACATATGCTTTCCCAAAGTTATCAACTTCAGATTTTGACGTACCAAAATCTCATTTGCTTCTCCTCTCATCGTATGTTTTAATCATTGCCTACATTCACCATATGTTCCGTCCATATCAGCGTTCTCTGTGTACCAAAATCTATTCTAATCACTCCATATTTATACCAAATTTACAAAATCTAACAGGACCCAAATGACACCATATATATATATATATATATATATATATATATATATATATATATATATATATATATATATATATATATATATATATATATATATATATATATATATATATATATATAAACATTGAAACTGACCCCCGGTTGAGTTGTTTCAATTCTAGGGGTCCTAGTTCACGCTCATTTGAAGGATTTTTTTTCAAAATTAAAAGTCGTGATCTCAGTAGCAGATTTTATCTACGAAAATTCGCTCAAAGACGGTTATGTGAAAATAATGTAACTTACTGCTTTATAACAATAATGTACCGCCTGGGTGTTTTATATTTTCCTCAAAACTGAGTTTCAGGACATGTGGCGATGTCAACGCATTTCCTAAAAATGGTTGTAGGTAACTTTCAAAGAAAACACCTTTAATTATAAAAAACTTTCATTTTTATGATGAAAATCTGGAAAACCCACAATACTTGAGAAATTATGAATAATAACATAATACAATAATACATTTAGGTAGGTATTTATTATTTAATACGCCTGCCGCATAAACCTTGAGAATATTTTTGGATTCACAGAATAGTGAATCGCATTCCGGCTCATGTGAGAATAGAATACCTGTAGTATATATACCTGTGTGGCTCGCAAGCTGAGTGTACCTTCTCACTCTCCACAGGAGGGCAACTTTCTGGGAAACTAAATAGAGTCGCAGCTGGTATATGCAGTGATTCCTCTGGTGAGCTCGCTTGGCTAAGTAGGCGTTTTAACATAATCTAAGTTCGGTTTGAGTTTCCCATTCATTCTTATACTCAGAGGATGTATCTCTAGCTAGTCTAGACAAGTCGTTCTTTGTTTGGGTAATGGTATATCTAAAAGTGAAGGTAGATAGTGGCTTTTTTATAAATTTTGCCGACTTGTAAATAATACAGAATTATCTGCAATTTACTCTGATTATAAAAACTATTTCTTCTATGTAAGTGCAAGCTGAAATTATAAATGATAGGTAAGAATGGATAACCATTATTACTTGAAGCTCTAAAATTTAGTTCGAGAAGGTACATATCTATCAACTATTAATGTATGTATTAAAAAAATACAACCACAACGCATTTTTGATAGAATTTTTGACAAGTGACACAAGTCGTATGCCTCCGATGTTAAAAACTATTTCTACTATTGTAAGGGGGACGTTTTTTTCAAATATATATATTGAACGCAACCCTTCGATGACAAGGTTACAACCCCCTTACTAAACAATAGAAGTAACCTATTATAATAATGACAATCGACTAACGGTCACGTAATATGATTAAATGGTTCAACAGTCGATCACCAGTCGTTATATTATTTAGCAGTTGTGTTATCTACTTAAGAGTAATCACGCAAAGGGTACTGTTTGTCAGAATGATGGCGAAGCCTTAATCCGGGCGTAATGAGTCGGGCGAGCGGCTGCCAAATGTGCCCAGTAACAACATCACTAACCTGTAATTAAAAATATACCTGAACACACCATCGTTCATATAAAGCACAACTTAGTATATTTTTGATTTTAAAAGTATTTTTCTATCCACTACATATGTTTTTGGATATTTTTATGCATGTAATGATATTGTATG
Organism: Tillus elongatus; assembly: GCA_964006375.1. Classification (NCBI taxonomy): domain Eukaryota; kingdom Metazoa; phylum Arthropoda; class Insecta; order Coleoptera; family Cleridae; genus Tillus; species Tillus elongatus. The sequence continues at coordinate 158,569,144 of OZ023262.1, forward strand.
TATGAAAAACTATTATGTAAATGTTAAATTCATGTAATAGAAAATTAATGCAAATTGTCTATTGTCACTTCGACATTGCATACGTGAGAGATCTCTTCTGCTCAACAAGCTGTTCTCCACCTCTTGAATAAATCTCAAATTAGCAAATTCTACTAAATCAACCAAGTTCCATGTTAAAGAATATTTTTACAGAAAACCCCGCTTCTTACTTGCCGCTTGTCTACTAAACCCAGTTATTAATCAGCAAGCTGTCTCCTACTTCGCATACTTGCCAACACAAGTTTTGAAATGTGTCTGTACCACTTCTTGTTTGTCGTTTCACAACTATACGTGGCTCTGGATGACTTTAGAAACCTTTCTTATGGGGCCACGCAGAGTGTCTTTTAAGCTGAAAGTTACCATAACTTTTTATTTATTCATTTGGCTTTGCGATGGGTAATCAGTTTTGTATAGCCATGCTCTGTGTATAGACTACATCATTTTATGATTCGACAACCAGAGAACAACAGCAGTTTGACAAGAGGTTCATTTATCACGCTACACCTGTAAGTGAGCTCTGATATTATCGTCCAGATTGGTTTGCATACTTGCTGTACTCAAACCGCAGTTAGTATAGGGCTAGGCTTTTTCACAATTCTTTTCTCTGTATTTTGCAAATATTTTTTCGTTGCTTTGCAACTTTACTATTTTTAAGCGAGTACGATTAAAGTCAACCCGCTGGCGTGGCATAAAACATTAGCGTCAACAACTTTACGCTATAGCATCTTACTAAGTACTCCAGAGAATTATGCTTTAAATTTTACTGTACTACGAGCACTGACTATTGATAGTGCAGCTATCTTGAGACAATCATTTTTATCAACTGCTTCACAAAGTTGACTTGTAAAGTAGTCCCATTAATTCATTGAAACCTTTGTTACAATCGAACTCCCAGGTTTTCACGTGTAGTATATAGCATCCCAATTGATGTCTGTCTAACATAAAGGTAAAGAGTCTGTAATATATTTTTTTCTTAAAGTTGTATAATGTCTCCGTAATGCCAATGTAATTGATCACACATAACTGCACTGCGTGCTTGGTGACTGCTAAGTGTCAGACTTAGTCTGTCAATTAAGTTTGTATTAAGCTGCGACCCACGTTCCGAAGCGTGGAGTGGTCGGTCGGAAGAATGCCAGGAGTCTCGAGCGCCACCACTAACTGGGCGGTTTTTAGGGAGAAAGTGGAACCCCTAAAGGAAGACGGCAGAATTACGGGGACGGACCATCCTGTGGATGCAGGATGCCTGGGTAGTATTCAGTGGAGATGGTTGTCGTCCAGGGGTCAGAACTGTTTCGAGTTCAGGGAAAACTTAAGCTAGCTAGTAAAAGTTTGATGTAGCAAAAATATGAATTTATTAATATAAGAAATTTAAACAAATAAAAGAAAATATATTAAAGTGATTATAATCTTAAAATGATTATTATTGCCAGGGTGAGATTAGAGAAACAAAATATAACTAGATGTTTTATCCCTCTCGTTTTCAACACTTACCCAAGTAGTAAAAAATGCGTCTCGGGATTACTCTGATTTCAGCAGCTTTGTGCCCCACTGGGGTGTGGTTAATTTTATTTACCAAAAATGGCGATACCTTACCATATTTCGCCCTTCGCTGTCCACCTAGCGGGACAAGTTGGGAGGTGAAATATCGTAAGCTATATATAGTCCTTCAAGCCCCAAATATGGTACTCTGGGAATTGCCACCTAGCGGGCATGAGATGTTCGGGAGCTTGAAGTCACGCGGTCACAATAATTAAGTTTAATTAAATGCAAGAAGCTTTAGCTGAAATTTTATATATATATATATATATATATATATATATATATATATATATATATATATATATATATATATATATATATATATATATATATATATATGTTTTCTCTGAATTGAGCTTGGGTACGAAAACAAGCACACTGGTTAAAATAAAACGAGAATTCTGCAAATATTTAGAATGCCTAGCACGGGTGAATGATAGGTCCGGGGCGAACACCTGTATAGTAAAATGGTTGGACAAGAAAATCGAGGAACGGATAATTATGTTTCGAAAACAGACGAGCCGGGAGAACAGTGGAACTTGACGAAATCCCTAAGTAAAAATAGCAAGAATATAACAATCAAAATGCTATTAGTAAAATAGTTTCTCACCATATGTTCCAGACTACTGATGTCGGTATCGATGCGGTGTGAAGAATTCGGGGATTTTGGGGACGGTGAAGATTACTTTTATACTGGGAGGAAAAAAACTGGGACTATAACGTATTTATATGCTTATTATAAAGGCTCTTACTGTAGTCAGAGATTTACTCGGCAGAATAAGACAGAATTGACCAGCCAGGCGAAACGCCTTTTATATGGGAAAGTATATGCCTCTCTTGTTCCTTCTAGAAGCTTTGATGTCTTTGTTATTCTTATGGTGGAACAAATAAAAAAAATTGTGAATTTGCGAATTTTTTGTGTTATTTATCAACAGATAACATTCTAATGCTAATTTGCTTTGGATGGGCCCGTGTTTTATGCATCTTTTTGTTTATATACAGGTGGTTATAAATAGGTATACGAAAAAATTTATTGGGAAATAAATATTTGCAGAATTTAATTATGAAATATTAGTTGGAGTTACGGTAACGAAATGCAATTTTCGTTACAAAGCTTTAAATATTTCCCCTGTATACTCAGCTATACAGGTTCCATATTTCCTTACTAAGCTATTGAGAACCCCGCATTTGAAGAATTTTCTTTTCAAATCTTGAACTTCTGATAGCCTGTCTAAATATTTTGAACCTCTGAATATTTGAACAGCCCTGGTATATGGGGTTCACTAGTAACTTTCATTTTACAACACAGGGTTTCAGCTTAACCTTTAAACACTTCAGTCGATAACCAAATATGCAACGCAACAAGAATACACAACTTATAAGCAACACCTGTTTGTCACTCAAACTTCAAGCTTTAACTACAGATGTTTATCACAAAGATTAACATTAGTGTAACAATAGGTATAGAACTCCTATTACAGTTCACCAAAGTAAACGGCATAGTCTCAAATTAACAAACTTGTTTAGTTTCTAAGCCATTTCGTCAACCTAGACACATCATTAGATATTACTAACTGGTCACTGTATCCAACAGTCGTGCTTTTCCGCTGGCATTTAATTGACAATACCTTTCCAAACATATTTTAATGGACAAGGTTATTCAAAATGTACTCGTCACCACTCCAGCTTTACATATGGTTATAAGTCCTGTGAATACTACGGAGTGCAATAGGCCATGACTAACTGCTCATGCCCTTCCCAATACCTACTTTAGCTAGCAAATTCCTAACGTTAAGAAGGCGAAAAATTGGCACACAACCTGAGATAAGCCCGCCCTCAAGGTGGTCCGGCTTTACCTCATGTTCCTAATTTAGCTAAAGGTAAACTTACCCTCTTTTAAAATGTCTAAACTTTGTTCACTAACTCAAATAGGAAGGTGTTTCACAGAATATGATATACACTCCTCAGTTGCACTTACATGGTCATGATAAAATATATAACACAAATAACTACACATAATACCTGCACAAATCAATGTATAGTCAACACATAACCACAAGGATAGATATATTTACACATAGGGCATAACCAAATTCACAACTATCTACAGTCAAACATATATTGTTTCTTATTTTGAACACCAGGCTACGCCACTGACTCAGTATAGTATTAACACAACTACTTCTGAATCTCAACCTCAAAACTTGCTTCAGATCGTTAATTCAGATGCTTGATTCAGATATCCGATTGAGATCCCACTTCTGAAGCTGTAAGAGGGACCTTTTTTCCAAATATATATTCAACGCAACCCTTGGATGACAAGGTTACAACCCTCTGACTAAACAATAGAAGTAACCTATTATAATAATGGCAATTAACTAACGGTCACATAATATGATTAAATGGCTCAACAGTCGATCATCAGTCGATATATAATTTAGCAGTTGTGTTATCTACTTAAGAGTAATCATGCAAAAGGTTTTATTGCGTGTCAGAATGATGGCGAAGCCTTAAGGTGCGGGCGTAATGAGTCGGGCGAGCGGCTGCCAAATTGCCCAGTAACAACATCACTAACCTGTAATTAAAAATATACCTGAACACACTATCGTTCATCTAAAGCACAACATAGTATATACGAGGGTCATTCAAATATTAGTTCACCAAACATTTACCAATTACACGCTCCACTAAGCGACTCAACATGAATGACTATTTACACTCAAAGCTCCACTGAGCAAGCTAACATTATGAGCAGTTTCTACATAATGCTCCACTGAGTAACTTCGGCATTAACAGCAGTTACTACTCAATGCTCCGCTGAGCCACATTATAAACTCCTAACAACGCACATCAGTGACTGTGAACTGTTTCTCAATAATGTCTCTAAATGCTTGATCAATGGTTTCTCAAATAATAATTACTCAGACAATAGTTACTCAAATAGTTACTAACACGATTGTTACTCAAACAATAATTACTCGAATAATTAATCAAACGATAGTTACTTAAGTAGTTACTCAAATAATAGTTCTACGTGTGTGTTTAGTTGGGCCTGGTACCCGAACACTAGGTCCGTACCGGCTTCCAGGTGTGAATGAGGCACAGTTCAATACCTCACATAGAGTGCTCGTCACAGCCAGAGTTGTATACCGAGAAGCGCAATGGACACAACGATGTACTCGCCGGGGTGTGCCCTTCTGCAAGCTCCCCAACTCCTACACTGGGACTGACCGTGCAATGAGGCCAGCGGGTGAACTACCACAGTGTCTCCGTCAAGCTACCAGATCGGCTAAAATACAACTACAGTCCCGGCACATGAATACTGAGAAGTGCAATGGACACAAAGGGCGAACCCGACAATGTGACCTCTCCAATATCCACGCATCAAACAGGGATAGGTGCAATGGATACCTTGTAACCGTACCTTAATCTGGCGATGCCACTAAAAGCCACCGTGTTGTGGTTACGTAACCTGGCTCAAAAGCCCACGCCGCTACCAGGATGACGCCCTACTGGGTGAGCAAACAGTTCCCCACACCTTCCAAACTATCATCAATTTACTTTCAAACAGACTTTACTTTATTCACTTACTGCAAACTGACATAACTCAACTTTTACTTAATTTATTAATATTGACTTAACCTCGTATAAGTAACAAACCTAATTTAAACTTAGCCAATTATCAAATAGTTGCTTAAGGCTCCTTTATTCAAATCAGACGCTTATAGAAATTTGTTCTCAATGTATCACCTAACCTCGTATACATAACAAACTAAATTATTACTGAAGTTAACTTTAATATAAGCTAATTACCAAATGATTATTTGAGGCCCCAAGCGGTAGAAAAACAAAAATATTGTGGTTGAATAGAACAGCAAGGAAAAGTTATGACTACACAATTTGGTAAGTCATATTTTTAGAAATACAGATCATGTAAAGTGGTCGTGTCGTACACTATATTGCGATAAAATAAAATTACTGACCTTATTATTTAGATATGTAGTTGGAGACTTACTAGATCAACAATAATAAAAAAATACTGGCTAACCGATATGTACGGAATAACATTTTCTAAGTCTTGTACTAAAATTAGCAAATTTAAATTGCAAAAAAAAAAAAACCAAATCATTGAAATAAAAGCATGTAAACTTGATCTTAAAGCAACTATTGTTTGATAAGAATCAAAATAATTGTTTCAAACCATTTGAAGTAGGATTTATGCACATTTTTGGTCCCTTTTGTCAAGACAAATTATTTTTAGTATAGAAACTCCGACAATGCTCTCAATATATTCAGTTTCCAGAGAGATTTCTGGAAACGAAGTTAATGAAACTGAATATTCTTCATCGTTTGTAAGAAATGTATTTCAAAAGAAATATCTGGTTTCGCTACAAGGAAAATAATTCCAACTGATAACTGTACAGCCAAACTTAAATTTCAAATGATGTGTATTATGTCTGACATATTACAGAGGCATATGACAAATCATAAGCAACTTCTTGTTAGAAGTATTCTAATTGAGAATGATTTAATCTTCCGTAAATGTTGCTACGCCAGCTTTTAATGATATCGGTCATCTATATTGCAAGAGACATATTAAAAAAACGCGCGCGCGGATTTGGACTGGAAGAAAAGGAAGTTTTATATCAGCTACTTGAAGTAAAAACCAGATGGGATAGTGTGTTTTGTTTATTTATTATGATTTGACATTTCTGTTTTGTGGTTCAGTAAATGATTGTATATTGCTTTTAAAATTGGAAACTAAAGAATAAAACGTATTTTGTTTATTTATTATGGTATGACAGCTCTGTGTTGAGGTTAAGTAGTAAATGATTGCCATTGAAATAAATATAACAACTTGTACCTATATTATGCTTTTAAAATTGGAAACTGAACAATAATAACGAGTTCTGCTTATTAATCATGTCTTGACAGTTCTGTTTTGAGGTTAAATGGTAAATGATTGTATAATAATATTTATGTTTCTAAAATTGGAAATCAAAGAATAAGAATATTAAGTCAATATTCGCTGATTAACTGTTCAAGAAGGTAAGTTATTTGCATAATGAACTGACTTCTTGGATATGAATTACGTTTACTTCTGTTAAGCTGTTGTAACTTTAATGACATTTGTAATACAAGTTTCTTTTAAAGAGACTTACAGTAGATTCACAAAATTTAAATTTTCTAGGGTCCTAGAAAATTGAATTTTAGACATTCAAAGGTTTTTTCTCATAAGGAGCAAGAACACAAGATTTAAATATTTTTTATGATAATAGAAAGAGAGAAATTCTTCAAATGAGCTTGTATTAGGACCTCTAAACCCGATCTTCGACGCATGTTTCAATTAAAAGTATAACTTTTAGTAATATGCGATACTAATAGTGTAGAATTGCTGTGAAAATTCACTATTATAACGCACTTGCTGCGTCCCAAAATTTTTCCATTTAATATAAAGGCTTGTAGAAAACTCAGTTAAAATAGTTTCACCTGTTGTGTATGGAGTACGTAACGGGGGAGTCTATTGTTCCCGAAGGAGTGCCCGGTTGTAAAAAGTGACCTGTCACATTAAGATTTTCAAATGAATATTCTGAAGTAAATACGGCTTCTGAAGAACAAAATAATGTGTAACGTGTTTGACAAGCTCTTACATTAGTGTAAAAATTGTTAGCACATTTCATTTGTCTAAAATGTTTACAAAAACTGAATTTGAAGTAGCCTTTTTGCCAGCCTTACATGTAAAGATTCTGTTTTTTTCACGAGTTTCGGTATCTGGATGCAGAAAGTGCGTTATGATAGCGAATTTTCATAAAAATATGTCAAATCCTAATAACTCAATTTCCAACTAAGCTAGAATGTTTAATTCTGATACGTAGTAAAATCTCCGTAAAAAGGTATGGATACCAATTTTTACAAAAATAGTGGAATAAGCTTAAGAGGTTTTAATTATTTGTAAAATTTTTTTGTTGACAAACCGGTTCTATTGGGTTGCCTAAAACCAAATCTTTCAAGCGACTAACAAGGAAAAATACTATATGGCAAAGACCTTCCATTTATAAATGAACAAGTAAAACTTAAAAAAAAAACAGAAAACCGACATCATTAAGGATAACTGAAAAACTGCTGGTCAAATCTTGATCAAATTTATATGGAATCACACGAGAAGTACCGGTTTACGTAGAAAAAAGTTCTGAGGTAACACACATAAAAAAATACAGTCGAATTGAGAACCTCCCCATTTTTTGAAGTCGGTTGAAAATACATTTTCTTTTAGAAATCTTTGTAATTTTAATGGAATTTGTAACACCAATTTCCTTCTAAGGTACCCACAGATATAATACCAAATTTTAATTTTCTAGCTTCAAAGCAAATTGAATTTTAGGTATTTAATTATTTTTTTTGAGAAGGAGAGTATAAAATTAAAACATTTTCTCAACTTCATTGATAAAAAAAGCAAGTACTGGGTTAAGGTACTTAAAGATAAGAAGAACGTAAAATTTAGTTTTGTACCCAAAAAATCCGAGAAGCTGAGACGTAGTATATTGAATCATCCATGGTAGCATTGCTTGTGTAATACTGACAAATATCAAATCCAGCTTCAAACTAAAATATGTAATAACCTGAATTTTTGTCACGACAAACTTTTTAATATTATTTCTTTTAAATGTTATTAATCGTTTAACTGACAATTCTATGAAAATTCGGTACCATAACGATCTTTTTGAATTGAATTGAAGTTACTTCGTACACATGTTGGACTAACTGTCGTAAAGACGCCGATAAATGATAACCAATTTTTTGAACACCCGTTGAGTTCATTGCTATTAATTAATTCATTGCAAAAATGTTCTTGGAATTTGAGAGTAGTTATCCATATTAAACGCAATGCCGTGCAATAAGAAAGTTTATTCTGACCAGAAAAATTTATACAGCAAGTCAACTAACAACACCAGAGGCTCCTTGTGACTATGTAATTAATCTCTACATTTATGTTACAAGCCCTAACCTAATAAAACTTTCTTTAAGTAAAGAATATGGTGGTAGTTCAAAGCACACGATGTCATAGTTTTACTGCCCATAGTTCAATACCACATATATTAAGCTACAGGTACAACTTACTATTTTGGCATTAATATACAGGTGTTCCACGAAGGGGTCTAGTAAAATCATCTCAGAAATTAATCAGTTCTAAAAACTGAAAATTTGAATTTAATGTTATTCTCGACTAACTAAAAATTTCGCCACTGACGTATCACTTATTACGCTACTAGATGTGTCTACTATATTAAAATATTATTGCATTTTTGGATTTATATTAAAATATTATTGCATTTTTGGATTCTACAGTGAACTTTATACTAACTTTATTTAACTAACGATACGTCCGAATTTGACAGACATTAACTTTTTTCGAAAGTTTTGACTCTTAAGTAGGCCATATCTCGGATACTCAAGAACTTGTAAGCAAACAACAAACTTGACAGACTTGCCAATAAACTACTGCATAATCCTATGCAAAGATAAAATAAGAAATAATAATTTGCCAGATAAATAGAAACAGTCCATGCATTATTTTTAAGTACTATTAAAATGTAAACGTACGTTACTCTATATTTTGATTAGCTAGTTTCAAAGTTGAAATTTTCAATTTCAGACCGGACAGACTATCAAGCTCTAAGAAAGGGATATTAAAAACTTCCGTTTTAACGTCACATCTTACATATTTAATCATAATATCCTCAAATATTTTGTGTTCTCTATATCACGTTATACATTCGTTAAACAAACGCATACAAAGTTATCTTAATATAGTATCATCAGTGATATTTTTACACCAAAAATTCTCACCTCAACATCCGTAGCCCCCATGCAATATGTTATGGCTTCCGATCAGCTGTCTCATCACGTGAGCCCATTTCCTTACCCTCTAAAGGAACCACTGTTGCCATCTCCACAAAATTCCACTATGTTTTAAGGGCTCTATTTAAATTATGTATGTACTATATCAAAACTAAAAATTAAGAAATATGTGAAAAATGTTTATTTAGATTGTGATGAAATATTTAAATTTCACAAAGCACTCTGCCATCTCGAAATTTTCCTAAAAAGTATCACTTTAAAAGAGCAGAAAACCAACAGAAAGACAAAGGCAAAGATCTTCAACCAATTAAATATTCTAACTACCCTAATTTAATTCAATTTCAATAAAAAATATGTAAATAATTTATTTACTTTATTGAAAGATTTTTAACATTGTTAGCTGTACGACAGAGTCGCCATCTCGGTGCGTAACCCGGTACCATGTTGTCACGGCAGCTCTAATAAAGACACAATGTGACAAATAGATACTGTGTACAACCAACCGACGCTTTCATCGAAGTTGGGATCCTAGAACCCGACGCCAAGGTCCGTTTGAATTTTTATATGTATATATGTATGCATGTATATTTCCGAGAGATAACTCAATAGATACTAAACCGATTGGAATGAAACTTATCTTCATTTTATTAAGATCGCGGACAATTTCGTTAGCTAGCTCAATCGGAATAGTTTTTTTTAAATTTGTATATCAAAAAAACACTGTAGCTGTTTTGATGAAATTTGGTAGCTATGTTGCCCTTGTAAAAGACCTTACTATGTACCAAAATTTAACTTTCTAAGTTTATAGTACCATAACGCACTTGGTTCGTCCCTAATTTTTGCAAATCGTCTGCCCTGCTACTTTCTTTGCCCAATACAACGACAATGTGCAATTAGTTTTATATTATATTATAAGATTCCTACTTTAATTTTTTAAAGAAATCACAAGACTCATAAAGCATAATTAATTTAATTATATTCTAATGCACCAGAAGAGTTACTATTCTTTACTTTAAAAAATGTTAAATAATTTTAATCCAGATTTAACCAAATACGTCAACCCTAAGTTCAAGTTTTGGTGTCAGAGAGCGGTAGCCGCAAAAACTCCTGCTCTTGCGCAAAATTTTCGGCAAAAAAAACTACTTCGTTTTATGCCAACTAGAGGCAAAAAATAACATTTATCAGCCAGACACAGTACCATTAGATACATTGTATCCCAAATTCGATACTCACCACTGTTATCTTAGAAACCGTAAGCAGTATGAAATCGGCTAGGCGGGGAAAAGCTTTAGGAAATTTAGTGGATACTTCTGATCTCATTGCGAAATCAAAGCCAACCAGAATCAGTTTCAAGTTATTCGAAAAAAAAAACGGTATTTTGAGGTCTCCATGTTCGGCTGTAACAGACTTATGTTAAGTCTGAAACGGTTCAAACTTTCGCGTCGTTTAGACACTTCTTGATGACAAATATTCTGCCATAAGCAACTCCTTATTTTCTTTTGTTTGTCAAATATTTTCCACAACTTTTGTTTTTCTAAAAAAACTTTCTAATAATGCATCTTATATTAGTAAAACCATTTGAAAAGTAATGTAACAAAAAACAAACATATTTACTTTTCAAACCAAATAGTAGTATAATGCAACAGAAACTATTTTTTGCATACCTATCGAGTATGTAAACTAAAAATTGTTTTGTTTGAAAACATGCAAAATTAATTATGATGATAATGTATACCCGAATACAACCATAGTTGATGGATTAGATATGCAGCAACTCTTGCTGGCATCCAACACCGCATGCTGAATTTTTTTTCGAGTTGAAAATTTATTTAGTTTACAGTTGACATATTATCAAAAGGTTTATCACTACATATTTGCAACAACTGGCCATTTGCAACATTTTGAACTTTTTTCTGGCAATTATTGACACAATAGGGGAGGTACTTGCGCTCTAAAATGGAATGTTGTTTTTCCCAATAAAAAATTGCAGGCATAAGTAAAATTATTTAAAACAAACTTTAAAAATTGGTTTTTAAATGAGTAAAATGAAGACTTTTAAAAACACAGTATTATAACGTCTGTATCTCTAGGCTCTCAGGTGTTCTAGCTCTGACCTTAAGAATAATATAGGTAACTCCTAACATTAAAACAAAACTAACATTTTGGTCGTATGAGTGAATGCTCGAGGCCAAAAATGTAGTAAAAAAAACTAACATTTACTTGGAAGGTGTCTTCCTTAAGTGGCTTTTTGTGTTGTTTATGCATTATACGGATAACTGACGTCACGCAGTCTTCTTATACGTGAATAAGAAGTAATAGGAAACTTCTTGATTCACACATTTAAAAGAATTGTTAAACGATTAAAAAATTAGCCATACTGATATTTTAAACATTGGTACACATTAATTATTATTAATTGTTCTAGGGACTTGCTGTTACAACTAAACCAGACTGTCACTCTTTTATTAAATTCAACTCATAAGTGACCTTATATAAAATTCAAATATCACTCGAGATATTCGTTTGTTCCTCAAGTCTCGTTATCTTTTTGGGACAATCATGATATGTCTCTTATAAAACCTTGAACTCACTTAGTAGGAATATGCTCTAGCCCTGATTAAAGAAATCATCAAATGAATCAGGCTACTTCCTTTGAAGCAATTTAAAAATGAGAGATTAGTGCATCCAGTAGTAAAACCACAGCATAGTGTCTTCTTATGCTGTGGTAAAACTCTGAAATGTTGTAAGACTGACCACTGCAATGAAGTACCCATTTCATGAAATAACTGATGCGTTCGCTCTGTTGCGTAACAACGACGGTTACACAACGCTATGTCTGCCTACCACGGGTAGCAATAATACAGACAACTAAAGAGAACGTATCGTTTGCTTTCCGGTTATGTCAGCATGTAAACCAGAAGTTATAATGTGAAGGTAGTCTGACCTTTCTAACGGCTGAATAAACGGGAACCCTTTATTGGGTAACACGGGGACAGATGTTAAATAGCCCTTGTGTAATGAATACTGAAGATTAACCCAGATATATTAACTGATCCGAAGAAAAAGTTGTATTCGGCGACCATCGTTTGTCTATTGTGTCAATATTGAACGGACGAGGTCTTCTGTTCATTTTTATTTGTTTGCTGTACTTTCTGTGATTTTTATTTGTTTGCGTGGACTGCAGTTTCCAACCGTCCTGGTTCACCATCAGCACGCTACTGACTCTGATCGTTCCTGTGTGTTCTTGTTCTAAGGGTGTACGTAACGCCTGCGTGTTCTGTCTCTATTTGTCGGTTTACAGTTGTTTGCTTGGCTGTGTTATCGGTTTGTGTCGATTATATCGGTTGCCTGTTTTCATTATTGTGGTTTGATAATTTGCCTATGTGTATGGCTTTTATTAAATTTTGCACTTGGATTTGTTCTGGGATTAATTGATTCTTATTGTTTGTTTTATTAGTTGTAATTGGTTGATATCTGGTTTTTGGTGTTGTCTGTTGTGAATGCGTGTAGCTACGTTTGATTTGTAGCTAGATATGTGGATTTCATCTAATGCTGTTATATGTTCTTGAATATTGTTTCCATTGATTTTTTTGTCATTTCTATATATTTTTTATTGCATGTGTTACATTCTATTTGGTATATTCCGCTTAATTTATGTGGGTTGTGTTCTTATTTTTTATTTATTTTGTTTATTAATTTCTTATTTGTTTTGTAGCTCATTTTTAACTCATATTGTTTGAGTGTTTGTGTTATTTTTCTGATGTAGTGATTATAAGTGAATGTTGTGTATTTTGTATTTGTTTCTGTTATTTGTTTTCGGTTTTGTTGATTTGTTTGTTTTTGATTTTTTTTTACTAACGTTTCTATTGTTTTCTTGTTGTATCCATTTGTTTGTGCTATTTGTATTGTGATGTATTCCTTTTCTAGATCGTCATTATGGAGTGGCACATTTAGCATTCTGTTATATATATATATATATATATATATATATATATATATATATATATATATATATATATATATATATATATATATATATATATATATATATATATATATATATATATATATATATATATATATATATATATATATATATATATATATATATATATATATATATATATATATATATATATATATATATATATATATATATATATATATATATATATATATATATATATATATATATATATATATATATATATATATATATATATATATATATATATATATATATATATATATATATATATATATATATAGATCTCCTCCAGAGTCGTCTATGCAGGGTTGTTTAAAACGTCAAAACAAGATTCAAACAATGTAAACTACGTGATTTTTTAAATTAAATGGGAAATTGTTAAAAAGTGTGTAATGTGTAAGGAACTTTAAATGTCAATAACTCGCCAAATAAAAGAGAACAAAAGGTAGGAGTAGAGGCAGCGTGCATGTAAGGACACCAAACTTTATCGGTCAGTAGTCGTTTTATCTAAAACTGTTCGAATAGACATTGATATTGCAAATGCGATCTGAAGACTTTACGAACTGTTTCATCTCAGGGACTTTCTTCGGAGATCATTCAACACTAGGAATGGCAAAGAAAAGTAAAAGGCAAACGAAAACAAAATTCTTGGTAGGTGCCGCGATATACTGCCTGTGATCACATTATTTTTTATCAAAGTGGGTACGATTAATGATCTAAAATTTATTAACAAGTATGAATAATCACTTACGGACTGGGACTTTTTTGGGATCAAAAGCGTTAACCTTGTCTTCCACAATCCTTATTTTCACCTGAAGGTCCTCCGATCTCTTTGCAATACCTTGCAGATGGTCTCCAAGTTCAGTAAAAATTTCATTAGCTGCCAGCACCAAAGAAGCAAGTTGTCGAAGTGCATTACTAAGGGTATTATTAGTGACCGCTTCAAGCTCGTAATCAGATACTCGCGGTTTACAATCATCATCGAACAATCTCGTTCTACTCAGGTATTTAGGTTCGACGTGACGCTGCACGAAAGGCATTTTCACTCAACACTTAAACACCACCAAAGACACAAAACAGTCATCGCACTCACTGGTCACATTGTTTTTTATGTATCACATTTTTTCCACAATCAAATTACGCGCCTAACGGGTAATCGCGCGTATCTACTTACGCTAAGCCGGCAAGCAAGTGACACACGTCGTTCGTTACCAATTACCGGTGTCTTGAATGCCGGTCTACAGGCCTGCCCTCCTGTCTCCAGCCATCCAGCCAGCGCATTGTAAAGCTCCCGCTGTTCCGTTTGAATTCAAGGTCTCACATTGTTGTTTACACGCACGGGACCACCTAACTAAATTTGTGCGCATATGTTCAGCACCATCTGCTAACAGTTGATTGTACTATTAAGTTAAGGAATTGGCAAGTGGTGATCGATGATATTTCACGACCATTGACTAATGCATAAACTTTTCCATTTCTTTTAGATTACCATTGTGATAAGTAATGTGTAGTCTATTGTTTAGATGTATCCGGAATTTAATTCATAGAACCAGTAACCAACATTAACCATTGATAACGTTGCTAAAAAGTCATACTGCATATTTATTAGCAGCATTAACTTCACAATATTTAACCTCTCATTTGCTCACTTCTTTTAGTGTATTTTCGCTATCTACAAATTATGTTTTTGAAACCGAATGAATCTCTATTGTTTTCTTTCTTTTAACGTCGGCCTATTTCCGCGACTATGGCCAATCACCGACGCCAGGGAGCAGTTTCATTTCACTATCCCAGTAATTTTGCCGAACGGCTACCTTTATGTAAGGAGGGCACGGATCTATAACGTGCCCAACATCGCATAGACACGGGACCGACGGCTTTACGCCCCCTCCGAAGGGCGGAACGTGCAGACATTCAACTTGCTCAAATATAATGCCAGAAGCTCGGTTAATGTTAATGTACCGTTTGTACTGAAAAAGTGAAAGGAGGACCCTGGGATCGAACCCAGTACCCTTCGGTTCAGAGGCACACGTTCTTACCCCTGAACGACCGAGGCTCTAGAGAATCTCTAAAACTATGGGATATTAAGTTGGTTAAATCAGATAAAAGTTGCACAATCATAAGGGCATCTGAGAAGTCCTTTCACATTTAATTTTTCTTCATACGACATTGGATATAGACAAAAAAAGGTTTGCTGAATACAGCAAGTGCGTTATAGTAACGAATTTTCAAACGTTTTGTAATATTTGCCGTAATTGAAAAAAAGTATGCAAAAATGTAAATCGTACGTACAAGAGTCAGTAGACGTATTTGTGGAGTACGACAATGCGGGACGTTGTAGATACGATAGGGCGAATGAGGGTTTGAGTGTGTCTGTGCACTTTAATAAAGAAACAAATAAACCCAACTGACTGCAGTCACTATTTATTTTAAAAATCATATATCTCATATGAGTGGCATTTTTTGTACAAATTCTGGGTTTGAGTATAGAATTTCATAAAAGTTTTCACAACTGCCCATGTTAAATTTTACAACAAGCATGCACGTAACGTTTCAACTTAAAATGGCGATTTTTCCGATGTCCCTAAGGCATTCATCAACGAATATACTAATTTGGTTTTTTGACCGTGCCTGACGACTGAGTAATAGGCCTATGCAATTTTTTACTCTCTTGCACGCACTTGCGCGCGAAACTATACAAGAGTCACCTCACACTCACGCAAAAAGCGACTAATCACGGGAACACGTTCCGTCGTAAAGAAGTTTTTTTTTTGCTGTTTTACGAAATAAAAGACCTGCCTGAGGTGTTGTTTGATCACAATCCTGCCTGAACTGACCTTCCTGACTTGTCCGCTGACATCAGTTTGCCTTATTAACAGGAAATTAGAAGAAAAAGGAACCCTGCCACAGGTCAAGGTCATCTGAGCATAACCTCATGGTTTTCCTTCTCCCTTTACTTAGGCAAACAGATGTCGTGGCAGGTCAGAAAGACCAGTTCAGGCAAGATCACGATTAAACAGCACCTCAGCGAGGTCTTTTATTTCGTAAAACGTCAAAATACACATGTTTTACGACGGAACGTGTTCCTGTTGTGATTAGTGGCTCCTCTCACGCATACCGCCTGCACAAGCGCACAGCCCACAACAGTGATGCTACGGTGTTGACTCGTACTCGTTTTTTTTTTTGCTGTGCATTTGAAAATTTCTACATCCATGGACTCGTAAATCTACGAATTTAGTAGCATAGGAATGCGAGACATGCGGAACGCATTAGACATTTTGCGGGACTATTTTATTAAGTATTGCAATGCGGGATTACAATAACTTGTTCTCTCCTTTAGACAGGCGCGTCACTGTTTTTCAGGCGAAAGTCTATGCACACTTAGAGTTAGCAAAAGAACACAATAAAAGAAAATACTCAAACAAGGGGATCTATATTATGCCAGGCCGTCAAAGCGATCATTGGCTATAAGATGTCACTGGCACTAAATTAGAGAATCCGCAAATAACCCAGAGTACTGGCGAACCAGAACATCTTAGACTTTATCTGGGTACTCAACCATGGTACTCAATCGATGAAACCCAAAAGCTGCAGAATCAGCAAGGCATGTGGAATATTTGTCTTGAGCCAGCTTTGGCTGTACCAAAATATGAAATCCGTAAGGCAATTAATCGATTTGCAGTCATTATCTTTTTCACTGGAAAAGTAGACCATAGCATAGACCTTGTTAAAAGACCGTATAGCAAAATGAGCCCAGAATTGCCATGTTTTACTAGAGCGCAACATATAACTAATATTGGGTACCACCCTGGTGGAATTTGTGTTAGGGTACACCTTAAGAGAATCCGCAAAGAACTTGGAACTGGCGAACCAGAACATCTTACAGTTAATCTGGATACTGAACTATTGTAGAATCGATGAAAACCCAAAAACTTGTGAATCAGCGAAGCATAGAGCGGCTGTGAAATACGTAGCTATGGAGCCAGCTTTGTCTGTACTAAAATATGAAATCCGTAAGGAAATTTACCGGTGGATTTGCAGTCATTATGTTATTTTAAGTTTGCAATGCATCCGGAAGACATTTGTAGACAAGCGCCAAACCAACATTTTGAAACTATGAAAATGTTCACGTACTTTTGGAGTATTACTACAGATGATGGTAAATGCAGAAAAGAACTGAAAATCGCATTTAATGGACAAAGTACTGTTCTCAATAATAGACATTGTAAATTGAAAAAGAAATATGGCTGCTGAAATAAATTTACAGGAGAAAGTCAAAATTTGTTGAGCATATAACTTTAGACATAATAACTTTCTAACAATATTATTTGAAGGACACATACGGAAGAACTTGCCAAGTATGTACGTTATTCAATCTCCATGTCATTTTTTAATTGTAAAAATTCCCAATACTAGTTTTTCGCTGCATGACTCAATTAATAAAAAGTAATGGCAAGAAAATGATGTTTTCAGTTTCTTCAAAATACTCAAGGAAAAATGGTGTTGGCAGGTTTAAGAGAAACGCAACTTTTTTATAATTTAACCAAAGTTGCATCTCTTCTAGTGTCGATGTCTGTTACTGTTATTGTTTTTATTAAAATAAAGCCTGGACGCAGCAAATGCGTTATGGTAGTGAATTTTCATTAAAATGATCTGGCACAAATATTTTATTATAACTTTTTTTTCCTTGTAATATAGAAATCTAAATTTTGGTGTGTAGTTTACTTTTTATATCGTAAACCTACCTACCAAATTTGATTATCACAGATTCTTTATTTTTTGAGATAAAATTTTTTTTCGAATGAAAACTCTAAATTTTTGCAGAAAACCACGTCGGATTTTCCTGACTAACGAACTTATCCAAGCCATTTACAAAAGGAAGATACATGCCAAATTTTAGCAAAATCGGCCAATTATTTTGTGATTTATCGGTGTGTGATATATATATATATATATATATATATATATATATATATATATATATATATATATATATATATATATATATATATATATATATATATATATATATATATATATATATAGTATTAAATTTTTGTGACGGTAATAGTGTTATTTATCAAAAAATTGTGGGAACGCCGTCAGTTGTGGAATAAAACTCTTTACTAATGGGGAGATCCCGACTTTTGAATTTTGAAAAAACTTCTACAAATGAGCGCGATCTAGGACCTCTAAAACCCATATCCGGGGTCAGTTTCAATTTATATATATATATATATATATATATATATATATATATATATATATATATATATATATATATATATATATATATATATATATATATATATATATATATATATATATGTATCACACCGATAACTCAAAGAATAATGGACGGATTTTGATAAAATATAGCATGTACACTCCTTTTGCAAATGGCTTGGATTTAGCCAGGAAAATCGAACCAGCTTTTTCGGGAAAATTTCGGATTTTCTTTCGGAAAAATTTTTTATCTCAAAAGATAGAAAAGCTATGGTAATCAAATTTGGTACGTAAGTTTACGATATTAAAAGGAAACTATATAGCAAAATATATTATATTTCTCTGTTAAAAGAAAAAAAAGTTATAAAAAATATTTGGTGTCAAATCATTTCTATGAAAATTCACTACCATAACGCAGTTGCTGCGTCCAGACTTTTTTTTAACATTTTGAGACATCTGTTTCGGATAGCTGAAGTGTATTGTTGGTTGCGGACATTTTCATACATCAGCAGTAATTTGCAGTGCAAGTAGACTAATTTGTGTTGGTACAGTAGATGACACTACTGTAGAAACTAATCAATAATGTAATGACGTGTTACCGACATATGTCACTTTTAAAATAAGAGAGAATAGAGACATTTTTTCATTATAACTAGCATTGTAATAGCCATTGTGAATACCACGTTTTGTTTGTAGTTCCTAATTTCTTAACCGGCATTGTTATATTAATTAAAGTAAATAGTTAAAATTACAATCCACTCTATCCATTTCTACATGGTCTTCGAGCCGGATTTAAGGATTTCGTGGAATTTATTGTTAAGCGACGAAAATATTAACATTGGTGGTATCTGGATCGAATCCAATCAAGTTTAACACTAAGTGAGTGGTGGACGTGCCGCCACCTAGTAGTATGTTGTCACACCAGCTCCACATAACACAAAGTGTTAAAAAATAGAGACTGTATACAACTAACAATTTAGAAAATTGTCAGCCCTGGCCCATTTCTACCCAAATATAGGGAACAAAGTATGTAAGGCTAGATGCATTCTCGCAACAATTAGAACCGTAGACCGGTTTCGTTCTCATTAGAGGTCTTCAGTACGGCATACTAATTGTAGCAAAAATACACCCAAAGTAATACGGCTATAGTATAGCCAGCCTTTCAACACTAAGTGAGTGGTGGACGTGCCGCCACCTAGTTGCGGAACCAAGTAGTATGTTGTCACGCCAGTCCAATCAAGTTGTCAAGGAGTCGTTGGCCAAGTGCAGCTCAATAAGTATCTCGAAGTCTGGACCCATTCCGATTATTTCTAGACAATGCTAGATCAGATATATTAATATACGAAAAGGTACCGTTCTTAGGCATAAGTAAGACGTTTCCATTCATATATTTCCTTGCATGCTTCTTCTGCACAATTGCGTAATATCTGCAACAAATAAATACGTAATATATTTAAATTGGCGTTTCAAAATTTATGTGGTATACATTTGCATATGGTATTAGCGTATTCTTGGTATACATTTATACAAGGTGATATTTGGTGCTTGTCTTAGATTGCTTAGTTGTCAGGTGAAGAAATTAATAGTTTAGTTCGCAAGAGGGGGACTATAAAAGCAAAATTAACTCACTTTAAGAGTTTCCTTTCTCCAATTGAGAAATCCTTTGAGGAAAAGACTGAATTACTGATAAATTGTTGTCAGAGGTGGAAGCTCGCCTCAGCAGGGTTTGTGTGTTCTCGGATGAGTTTGATACTGTACAAACAGACATAGAGTCGATTTGCGATGAAGTAGTTATTCAAGATCAGTATAAAGAAATATGTGAGTTTGAAGATAACCTTTTTTCGGTTCTTGCTGCGGCAAAATTGGTTCTTTCTAGTTACAAAAAGCTGGGTGAACAAGAGGCAGTGAAATATGATGATAACGTAAGTGTTGCTTCTTCTGAGCACAGAATGGGTGCGTGTGCGTTAAGCAATGTTGGGGTTTTACGGGGTAGGTATAATGTTGCCGACAATTCAACATCCCAAATATAAAGGAGGTCTCGTTGACTGGCTTGAATTCAAAGACACATTTGAATCATTGATTCACAATAGCACAGCCATAAATAATATTCAGAAATATCACTATTTACGTGCAAGATTTCAAGGTGACACCCAGAAAGTAATACAGTCTCCCTGAATTTCTTAAGAATGTCCGTTCTTGTACTTAAGCACAAGATCGGATTGGCTAGAATCGCTTGAAGTTAATCATAACTTAAGGGGCTCTAAAGAGTATAAGGATACTCGCAATTCAAAACAGGTAGATTTTCATAGTTCCAATTTGAGTTGCTATAACTGCACGAATTCTCACAGAATTCACTTCAATATGAAGAATTTCTAAAACTGTCTATATCAGATAGATCTAAACGAATAAAGGATTTAAATTTATGCCGTAATTGCCTTGGTCGTTGTCATAATGACAAGTACTGTCGACTTGGTCCGTATCACAGGTGCAAGGTTAAGCATAATAGTCTCCTTCATGAAGAAGATCATACAACCGAATCACATGAGGTAAATTTGTCTTGCTACAGTTCACAGAGAGATCATGCTGTGCATAAATCGAAAAACAACTCAATTAAATAAAAGGTGCCACCTCGAGCAGGTTCCTTGCACTCAGGGTTTTCAAGAATGATTGATTGTTTCGTTGTCCCAGAGATTACAAATAATCTCCCTTCATTAACGTTTGATGTAAGTCAATGGAATATTTCAGAAAATATTACTCTGGCAGATTATGACTTCAATAAGTCAGAAGAAATTCATTCTCATCGGACCTTCTCGTTTTTAGGATTTGATAAAACCCAAAACAATATTTTTAGGCAAAAATGTATCTATCCTCATTCAAAGTGTTTTTGATACATTGTTTTTGGAACAGTGAACCTGTCTTCTCATGTTAATAAACCATATTGTCACTTCACGAAATTTCAGCCTCTATATGAAGTTATGAAACAATTTTGGGAAGTCGAGGAGTTGAAGTTGGAGTCAGAGCCCTTATCTCCCGAAGAAAAAGAATGTAAGGATCATTTCAGTTCTACCAGTACAAGATGTAACGATGAGCATTTCATGATGCAAATACCATTTAAATTAAATCCTTCTTGCTTAGGAAATTCAAATGAATTAGCGTTAAAGCGGCTTCTTAGTATGGAACGTAGGTTCAATCGAGGTCAAGACCTACAGAATCAATATGTACAATTTATGAAGGATATGAACAATTTGGTCATATGATCTTGCTAACAAGTGCAGACGCAAGCAGTGGTTATGTTTTAACACATCATGGGGTCGTTAGGCATGATAGTCTAACAACTAAACTTAGAGTTGTTTTCGATGACTCTGCACTATCAAATACAGGGTGGTTACTAAATGAACTCTCCTTAGACAGGTGGACTGAGGAGGCCATGGAGAGGCACTGGGGGTCGGCCGGTGGCTGTAGGCAGGTGAGGGACTTCGTGGAGGGGCCGGACAGATATGAGACTGTCTGGCTACACGGTAGGAGTTGACCTGCGCTTCTCCGCCTCCTTGGGGTGCTGACAGGTCACTGTGCCCTTAGAAGACACCTCACATTTATAGCTATGGAGAGGGATCCCATTTGCCAGGAATGCGGCGAGAATGAAGAAACGTCTTACCACTACCTGTGTGAATGTGGGGATTTTAGGAGTCTTCGAGCACAATTCTTCAGTTCGAGGACTCTGCAGAGGAACCAGGTAAGTACCGTCTAATGGAAGACCGTCATGGCCTTTATTTCGAGGTCGAGGCAGTTTGTCGACGGAACCGAGGAAGTGTAGTGCATGGTTGCTGGGTTGCCGGGGCTGGCAAAAAGGGCCCATTGTGGCCTACTTGCCTGGCGTCAGCCTCCTCACCACTGCTACTACTACTAAACTTAGAGTTGTTTTCGATGGCTCTGCACCATCGAATACAGGCTGGTCACTAAATAAACTCCAACATACTGGGCCACAAATTTTGAACAACCTGTTTGACATTTTAATTAGATTCAGACAACATGCAACAGTAGTCTGGTCGGATATTAAATAAATTTACAGACAGATATTATTACATTCAAATCACAGAAAATATCATAAGATATTATGGAGATATAATTCTCAGGATAAAGTCAAGGTTTTTCAGCTAAACACTGTGACTGGAACTGCATCTGCGCCATATCTTGCGCTGAGGTGCTTGCAGCAGTTGGCTTTGGAGAGTCGAGATAAATTTCCTATAGCTTCAGGCATTATACTGAGTGATTTTTATGTTGATGATTTGATAACTGGGTTCAATTCGGAACATGAAGCACTACTTAATCAAATCTCTTCTATTCTACAATCAGCTAAATTTGTGCTGAGAAAATGGAATTCAAATAATGTACATGTTTTGAGTGTATTTAAAAATAATTCAGGTGAAAATAGTGTCATCCATCTAGGTGACAACGAAAATATAAAAACATTATGTCTCAGGTGAATTACCAACCTAGACAAATTGACATTTCAGGTGCAAGAAATGCAGGAAACAAGACACGTACCTCAAACAAAGAGAAATATTTGGTCAGATATTTCAAAACTATTTATTCTTTTGGTCTGGTGGGTCCTGTTATAATTCTCTGTAAAATTCTAATTCAGAAACTTTGGGAGTTAAACATTGATTGGGACAGTCCTATTCCAAATGATCTTGCTCGGCAATGGTTCAAGTTTAAAGAGCAACTACCATTTCTAAGTCAGTTGAAAATCAATAGGAAAACAGTTTGTCCAAATTCAACTCTTATCGAAATTCATGGATTCTGTGATGCATCACAGCAAGCATATGGCGCATGTGTATATCTGAAAAGTACAGGTGATTAACAAAACGTTCTAACTCACTTGCTCTGTTCTAAGACAAGGGTATCGCCATTGAAAATGGGTTCTAGGGGTCCTAACTAGCGCTCATTTGCAAAATTTTTTTCAAAATTCAAAAGTCGGGATCTCCCCAAGAGTGATTTTTTTCTACGAAAATTCACTAAAATGACAACTTACCTGCATGTATGTGGCAAATGGGTCGTGTGGTGGAACTACATGCTGATTCTTCAGCTATCATCCGCACAGCGACGGTCAAAACAGCAAGGGGCTTATTAAAGAGAGCTATGGTAAGGTTATGTCCTCTCAAATTGACGAACTTCTAAAAAAGGATACTTGTGAGTGCGTTCACCCAGATATTGTACCTACCTGTAATTAATTTCCTATTGAACTTGAGTACTTCAAGGCGCGGGGTGTGTTTCATATAGCTGAAGTGTATTGTTGGTTGCGGACATTTTCATACATCAGCAGTAATTGGCAATGAAAGTAGATCTAATTTGTGTTGGTACACTATATGGCACTAATCAATAATTTAATGACCTTTGTAACTGACATATGTCACTTTTAAAATATATATAACTAGCATTTTAACAGCCATTGTGAATACCATCTTTTGTTTGTAGTTCCTAATTCCCTAACCGGCATTGTTATATTAATTAAAATAAATAGTTAAAATTACACTCCACTCTATCTATTTCTACATCATTTGCCTGTTTTTTTTTTCATTATTCTATATTGTGGAGGCCGATACTTGATGTAAATCCATTGTCAACTTAGATAAACAAACAAATTGATTTACACTACTATTTATTATATGGTATGTATGACTACAGGTTCGTTGAAGTTCTCAGATACAGATTCTGTATTTGACAAAGCTGATAATTTCAGGGAAGCTGCCATCATACATACAATATAATAAATAATAGTGTAAATCAATTTGATTTTTTATTCAAGTTTTCATTATTTCCTATTCCAATGTAATATTTCAAAATAAACAAAGATAATATTTTGTAAAAATACGTTGACTAATAAAAAAAACTTTATAGTAATTTAAGGTACGGTTGGCCTGTAAAGATGTGTGTACTGAATAGGTACTTTCAATACAAATATGTACAATATGATATTATGGACGCCGATACTTGATGCAAATCCACTGTCAACTCAGATTGATAAACAAATTGATTTTCACTATTTTATTGAACGTATAAGCATTCTGTATTTGACAAAGCTGAGAACTTTGGCGAAACTGTAGTTATTATAGGTTCAATAAAATAGTGTAAATTAATTTGTTTATTTACCTAAGCCGATAAATATGTACCTCTAGAGTAGAGTAGGGGTTTTAAATTATTTGGCCATAGGTCAGACAAACAACTTAGTTGTCTATCTAAGTTTTCATTATTTCCTATTTCAATGTAATATTTTAAAATAAACAAAGTTATGATAAATCAATAAAAATACATTGACTAATAATTTTAAAAAAATGTCTATAGTAATTTAAGGCACGTTTGGCGTGTAAAGAAGTCTGTAGTGAATAATAGGTACTTTCAGTACCTCTAGAGTAGAGTAGGAGATTTAAATTATTGGGCCATTCGTCAGACAAACAACTAATGTAAATGTAAGGCATAATGATCAGGTAAGCTTAGTTATTGATTTTGGTGATCTACTGGCACAAGGTAAAGCCTATTTTTAAGATACATAATTGTGTAATTAAATATAATCATTGGATTCCGTTCCGATGGCTTGTGATTGGTAGCTAAAAGCTAGCTAACAGTCAGTGGAATTCTTAGTCAATGGAAATTTAAAATCTTTTTGGTAATAGAGTGTAGAGATCTACACATGGAAATTTAAAAAGCATTGACTAAACATCAATTGTTATTGAGTGTTCAATAACGATATATGTATTACCTTCCTCTGCTATTTCAAATTGATTCCACATAAAATAGAGTAAAAATGCCGTTGTATTTAACACGATAAAGGTATATTTCAAAATATAGTGTTTTTATAGAATGACGAATAGAAGTTTGCTAAAAGAGGGGGAAGGCAAAATTAATATTCTGAGATTTTAACTTTCTGACATTCCCACTGAACGAGGTAATATTGCACGAACCTTCCAGCACCCTTTTTAAAGATAAGTTTCACAGATCACTTACAGAAAGCCTCCTGCAAGTTTGCTGCAAATAGCAAATCTTCCCCCAAGTCGCATTACAAATGCAAGTGTTTCTTTTGTAACTTTACTGCAAGTTTACTGTAGTGAGCTATTACAAACTTTCTTCATACTTACAAATGTTAACTTACAGCAAACTAAAATTGTAAAAGGGCTTAGCAAAGTTGTACAATATCAAGTTACATTTGCAACTTATCTGCAATTGTATATATTTTATAACTTGGAATAATTTCAATTAATTTACTACAGCTTTTTTTTCAAAAATGCTTGGAGGCGTTAGGTAGTATTTTCAGTTACAATCTTTTAAAAATATATATTATACAATTTGTGCCAAATGTCATTGATAATTTTTGTAAATGACAACCCTAGCTTTTTGTTGACTATTTTTAGAGTACCTACATGTCGAACTATACAAAACCACCAAATTTCAAATTTTTATTATAGAGCTTGAGGAGTTGAAAGCACGAAAAAAATTAGTGTAGACTAAAAGTTCCCCCGAAGTAACTGGAAATGGTCAAAATGAGTTGAATTATTCATTTTAAAATAATAAACTGTATTTTTTTAATCTCAACGAATAAAAATTTAAAATCTGCTGGTTTTCTAAGTTCACATGCAGGAACTTTAAAAATAGTCAACAAAAACCTAAGGTGATTTAAAGAAATCATCGATGGCACCATTTTTCAAATATGGGACATATTGTATAGTTTTTTAAAAGACTACAACCTGAAATACTAATCAATACCTCCGAAGATTTTTGAAAAAAGAAACTGTATTTGATTAATTGAATTTATTTCAAGTTAACACTGTATATAGGTATAGGTGTATTTACACTATGTCCCAGATTGGTGCTGCATGTGTTGCTATCTCGGGTATTATAAGAGCTACAAAGTCGATTAAATAGGTAATGTTTCTCAGGATGCTATTACCATTTCAGAACTGCCATAACATTTTATCAATTGTTTTGCTTTTGAAACAATCACGAAAAACCAAAATGGTGCGTTTTTGACAAACCGCCGTATGTCGGTTACCTGACGACATACGGTATTTTGGTTTAGACATCTTATGTGCACTTTAAAGGTCTTTGCAATAAAAAATAAAACAAAAAAATAATCTTTTACTGTTTTCAAGATAATGATTATAATTTGTTTTTTCTTATGGAAGCCATATTGGATTATTATTGCATTAAATAGAATTTTTCCCCTTTTCAAAAATGTATCACAACATGGCATTTTCTATTACAGAAATAAGAAAAAAATATTAGTTACGTGTAACTTGCAAAAAAAATGCTCGTTAGGCTCTGGTTCACGATAACCTCCAATTGTTCACTCTTTCATTCTCTTCAGTAGCGATTGAATGCTTCACTCTACACTAGCTACCCAATTAGGAAATTATTCTTGCTTTAATATCGATTAAATTTATTGAACAAATGTAAAAACAGACATTTTGCGGTAATGTTGGGACAATTTACAATACAAGCTTATACAAACGAAGTTTATATATGAACTTTTCAATTTATAGAAAGTCTTCTATGTGGACACGACCTTGATAAATACACATTTCACAACAATTTTACAGAGAGTTTATTGCCTAATTAATGTGTTTATATTCAGTGCACGCATAGCATTTTAGACTCTTTCTTCTAAAATTGCAACATTTTCGGGAGCTTTAAGTGCGTAGGTTTCGTTGTTAATGTGTCCCCATAAAAAGAACCCGGGAGATTTATATCAGGGGATCTAACAGGCTAGAAAATATCGCCATTCTTCGCAATTAATCTACTGGGAGAGTTTTCTTGCAAATAATTCTTTGCAACGACGGCTTTATGAGCTGGACAACCATCGTGCGTAAACCAAGTTTGATCCAAGTTCCCCACAGCTGCCCTTTCAGCTGGTATTATTCGCTCTTGCAAGAGGTGAAGATTCGTGCTGCATTCAAATTGAAATTAAAAATAAATGGTCCAAATAATTGATTTCGTGAAAGTAATAATTCTAATAATTTCATATTTAAATTCAGGTCGCATTTTATAGTTACCTATTATACGGCACCAAATGTTAATTCCAAATTTTGTTGGAAACCGTCTTGGATATAATTCTCAGGATAAAGTCAAGGTTTTTCAGCTAAACACTGTGACTGGAACTGCATCTGCGCCATATCTTGCGCTGCGGTGCTTGCAGCAGTTGGCTTTGGAGAGTCGAGATAAATTTCCTATAGCTTCAGGCATTATACTGAGTGATTTTTATGTTGATGATTTGATAACTGGGTTCAATTCGGAACATGAAGCACTACTTAATCAAATCTCTTCTATTCTACAATCAGCTAAATTTGTGCTGAGAAAATGGAATTCAAATAATGTACATGTTTTGAGTGTATTTAAAAATAATTCAGGTGAAAATAGTGTCATCCATCTAGGTGACAACGAAAATATAAAAACATTATGTCTCAGGTGAATTACCAACCTAGACAAATTGACATTTCAGGTGCAAGAAATGCAGGAAACAAGACACGTACCTCAAACAAAGAGAAATATTTGGTCAGATATTTCAAAACTATTTATTCTTTTGGTCTGGTGGGTCCTGTTATAATTCTCTGTAAAATTCTAATTCAGAAACTTTGGGAGTTAAACATTGATTGGGACAGTCCTATTCCAAATGATCTTGCTCGGCAATGGTTCAAGTTTAAAGAGCAACTACCATTTCTAAGTCAGTTGAAAATCAATAGGAAAACAGTTTGTCCAAATTCAACTCTTATCGAAATTCATGGATTCTGTGATGCATCACAGCAAGCATATGGCGCATGTGTATATCTGAAAAGTACAGGTGATTAACAAAACGTTCTAACTCACTTGCTCTGTTCTAAGACAAGGGTATCGCCATTGAAAATGGGTTCTAGGGGTCCTAACTAGCGCTCATTTGCAAAATTTTTTTCAAAATTCAAAAGTCGGGATCTCCCCAAGAGTGATTTTTTTCTACGAAAATTCACTAAAATGACAACTTACCTGCATGTATGTGGCAAATGGGTCGTGTGGTGGAACTACATGCTGATTCTTCAGCTATCATCCGCACAGCGACGGTCAAAACAGCAAGGGGCTTATTAAAGAGAGCTATGGTAAGGTTATGTCCTCTCAAATTGACGAACTTCTAAAAAAGGATACTTGTGAGTGCGTTCACCCAGATATTGTACCTACCTGTAATTAATTTCCTATTGAACTTGAGTACTTCTAGGCGCGGGGTGTGTTTCGTATAGCTGAAGTGTATTGTTGGTTGCGGACATTTTCATACATCAGCAGTAATTGGCAATGAAAGTAGATCTAATTTGTGTTGGTACACTATATGGCGCTAATCAATAATTTAATGACCTTTGTAACTGACATATGTCACTTTTAAAATATATATATATATATATAACTAGCATTTTAACAGCCATTGTGAATACCATCTTTTGTTTGTAGTTCCTAATTCCCTAACCGGCATTGTTATATTAATTAAAATAAATAGTTAAAATTACACCCCACTCTATCTATTTCTACATCATTTGCCTGTTTTTTTTTTCATTATTCTATATTGTGGAGGCCGATACTTGATGTAAATCCAATGTCAACTTAGATAAACAAACAAATTGATTTACACTACTATTTATTATATGGTATGTATGACTACAGGTTCGTTGAAGTTCTCAGATACAGATTCTGTATTTGACAAAGCTGATAATTTCCGGGAAGCTGCCATCATACATACAATATAATAAATAATAGTGTAAATCAATTTGATTTTTTATTCAAGTTTTCATTATTTCCTATTCCAATGTAATATTTCAAAATAAACAAAGATATAATATTTTGTAAAAATACGTTGACTAATAAAAAAAACTTTATAGTAATTTAAGGTACGGTTGGCCTGTAAAGATGTGTGTACTGAATAGGTACTTTCAATACAAATATGTACAATATGATATTATGGACGCCGATACTTGATGCAAATCCACTGTCAACTCAGATTGATAAACAAATTGATTTTCACTATTTTATTGAACGTATAAGCATTCTGTATTTGACAAAGCTGAGAACTTTGGCGAAACTGTAGTTATTATAGGTTCAATAAAATAGTGTAAATTAATTTGTTTTTTTACCTAAGCCGATAAATATGTACCTCTAGAGTAGAGTAGGGGTTTTAAATTATTTGGCCATAGGTCAGACAAACAACTTAGTTGTCTATCTAAGTTTTCATTATTTCCTATTTCAATGTAATATTTTAAAATAAACAAAGTTATGATAAATCAATAAAAATCCATTGACTAATAATTTTAAAAAAATGTCTATAGTAATTTAAGGCACGTTTGGCGTGTAAAGAAGTCTGTAGTGAATAATAGGTACTTTCAGTACCTCTAGAGTAGAGTAGGAGATTTAAATTATTGGGCCATTCGTCAGACAAACAACTAATGTAAATGTAAGGCATAATGATCAGGTAAGCTTAGTTATTGATTTTGGTGATCTACTGGCACAAGGTCAAGCCAATTTTTAAGATACATAATTGTGTAATTAAATATAATCATTGGATTCCGTTCCGATGGCTTGTGATTGGTAGCTAAAAGCTAGCTAACAGTCAGTGGAATTCTTAGTCAATGGAAATTTAAAATCTTTTTGGTAATAGAGTGTAGAGATCTACACATGGAAATTTAAAAAGCATTGACTAAACATCAATTGTTATTGAGTGTTCAATAACGATATATGTATTACCTTCCTCTGCTATTTCAAATTGATTCCACATAAAATAGAGTAAAAATGCCGTTGTATTTAACACGATAAAGGTATATTTCAAAATATAGTGTTTTTATAGAATGACGAATAGAAGTTTGCTAAAAGAGGGGGAAGGCAAAATTAATATTCTGAGATTTTAACTTTCTGACATTCCCACTGAACGAGGTAATATTGCACGAACCTTCCAGCACCCTTTTTAAAGATAAGTTTCACAGATCACTTACAGAAAGCCTCCTGCAAGTTTGCTGCAAATAGCAAATCTTCCCCCAAGTCGCATTACAAATGCAAGTGTTTCTTTTGTAACTTTACTGCAAGTTTACTGTAGTGAGCTATTACAAACTTTCTTCATACTTACAAATGTTAACTTACAGCGAACTAAAATTGTAAAAGGGCTTAGCAAAGTTGTACAATATCAAGTTACATTTGCAACTTATCTGCAATTGTATATATTTTATAACTTGGAATAATTTCAATTAATTTACTACAGCTTTTTTTTCAAAAATGCTTGGAGGCGTTAGGTAGTATTTTCAGTTACAATCTTTTAAAAATATATATTATACAATTTGTGCCAAATGTCATTGATAATTTTTGTAAATGACAACCCTAGCTTTTTGTTGACTATTTTTAGAGTACCTACATGTCGAACTATACAAAACCACCAAATTTCAAATTTTTATTATAGAGCTTGAGGAGTTGAAAGCACGAAAAAAATTAGTGTAGACTAAAAGTTCCCCCGAAGTAACTGGAAATGGTCAAAATGAGTTGAATTATTCATTTTAAAATAATAAACTGTATTTTTTTAATCTCAACGAATAAAAATTTAAAATCTGCTGGTTTTCTAAGTTCACATGCAGGAACTTTAAAAATAGTCAACAAAAACCTAAGGTGATTTAAAGAAATCATCGATGGCACCATTTTGCAAATATGGGACATATTGTATAGTTTTTTAAAAGACTACAACCTGAAATACTAATCAATACCTCCGAAGATTTTTGAAAAAAGAAACTGTATTTGATTAATTGAATTTATTTCAAGTTAACACTGTATATAGGTATAGGTGTATTTACACTATGTCCCAGATTGG
Organism: Tillus elongatus; assembly: GCA_964006375.1. Taxonomy (NCBI): domain Eukaryota; kingdom Metazoa; phylum Arthropoda; class Insecta; order Coleoptera; family Cleridae; genus Tillus; species Tillus elongatus. The sequence continues at coordinate 158,600,646 of OZ023262.1, forward strand.
TGCTGCATGTGTTGCTATCTCGGGTATTATAAGAGCTACAAAGTCGATTAAATAGGTAATGTTTCTCAGGATGCTATTACCATTTCAGAACTGCCATAACATTTTATCAATTGTTTTGCTTTTGAAACAATCACGAAAAACCAAAATGGTGCGTTTTTGACAAACCGCCGTATGTCGGTTACCTGACGACATACGGTATTTTGGTTTAGACATCTTATGTGCACTTTAAAGGTCTTTGCAATAAAAAATAAAACAAAAAAATAATCTTTTACTGTTTTCAAGATAATGATTATAATTTGTTTTTTCTTATGGAAGCCATATTGGATTATTATTGCATTAAATAGAATTTTTCCCCTTTTCAAAAATGTATCACAACATGGCATTTTCTATTACAGAAATAAGAAAAAAATATTAGTTACGTGTAACTTGCAAAAAAAATGCTCGTTAGGCTCTGGTTCACGATAACCTCCAATTGTTCACTCTTTCATTCTCTTCAGTAGCGATTGAATGCTTCACTCTACACTAGCTACCCAATTAGGAAATTATTCTTGCTTTAATATCGATTAAATTTATTGAACAAATGTAAAAACAGACATTTTGCGGTAATGTTGGGACAATTTACAATACAAGCTTATACAAACGAAGTTTATATATGAACTTTTCAATTTATAGAAAGTCTTCTATGTGGACACGACCTTGATAAATACACATTTCACAACAATTTTACAGAGAGTTTATTGCCTAATTAATGTGTTTATATTCAGTGCACGCATAGCATTTTAGACTCTTTCTTCTAAAATTGCAACATTTTCGGGAGCTTTAAGTGCGTAGGTTTCGTTGTTAATGTGTCCCCATAAAAAGAACCCGGGAGATTTATATCAGGGGATCTAATATCGCCATTCTTCGCAATTAATCTACTGGGAGAGTTTTCTTGCAAATAATTCTTTGCAACGACGGCTTTATGAGCTGGACAACCATCGTGTGTAAACCAAGTTTGATCCAAGTTCCCCACAGCTGCCCTTTCAGCTGGTATTATTCGCTCTTGCAAGAGGTGAAGATTCGTGCTGCATTCAAATTGAAATTAAAAATAAATGGTCCAAATAATTGATTTCGTGAAAGTAATAATTCTAATAATTTCATATTTAAATTCAGGTCGCATTTTATAGTTATCTATTATACGGCACCAAATGTTAATTCCAAATTTTGTTGGAAACCGTCTTGGAGAGGTGAGTTGTGGGTTTTCTATAGCCCAGTGATGGGTATTATGCCTGTTGAAAACTCCGCAATTGGTAAATGGAGTTTTGCCAGTCCATAATATTTTCATGGAAAAATTGAGATTTCTCGCATATTTTGATTGTACTATTCATAACACCTTACTCTTCGGGGAAAATCATTTGCCGATAAACCTTGTAGTATCCTAGGCCTGGATGGATTATATTTATTAACGTCCAGTATTCCATGGGCGGATGACTTAGGGGTATCCGTTTCATTACAAAATTTTCCAACCAATGATGTGAGGTTATTGTTAGTCTATTGTAACACAGCATCAATTTGCTCCTGATTTTCCACTGCATACCTACGATTTCTGGGTTTTGGAAATCCCATAATTACGCAAATTTAGTACCAGATCCCTAAAATGTCTCTAAAATGGACCACCAACATTGTTACACTAAGTCGCCTTCCCATGGACAGAATAGCCGAGCCAGCAGGAGGATAGAAGCCGCCTTCAAATAAGTTGATGTGCAAACCTTGAACGACGCAATAAACAGAACACCACACGTGGGGAAACAGAGTCAGCGAAACCCAAGGTCACCTCAGGAAGACAATAGTGCCACTTCCGGAGGAATTATTATAAATAGACTGAACACCGGCATAGCGTCGTTCATTCTTGTTTCCAAGTTAATCCAGGCACATCGTGTGCTAACCTTTTTCATATCATACTTATGTTGATATTTATAATTGTATATAATTTTATATGATTATTGTATTAAGTAGTCATTGTGTACAGTATTGAATAAATTGTTTTTAAAATTCAAAGGTCTTAACCGTAAAGTTAAGTGTGTTTAGTTGTGCCGTTCAGGAAATTTATTTTCGTAAATTTCGGAAGCCACTGTAGAGTTTCTGTGGGCTACGAAGACGTTTCCTAACATGTCTAATTTTTTTTCTTAGTATAATTAAGAGCCATGTGTAATTGTCGGGTATTTCAAAATAATATCAACGTTTTGGAAATTAAATTAAACCAAAGACAAGTACACTTGGAGAACCCAAATCACCACAACACATTTTAAAAAGACCTGACGATCGTTTCACTAACCAAGGTAGCGTCATCAGAGGATGAAAAATTCTTCAGATAGCGATACATGTAGGACCAATCTGGGACACACTGTATACAAAATATATATTTCTTGCAAAATTAAAAAAACACACAAATCACCACAACACATTTTAAAAAGACCTGACGATCGTTTCACTAACCAAGTTAGCGTCATCAGAGGATGAAAAATTCTTCAGATAGCGATACATGCAGGACCAATCTGGGACACACTGTATACAAAATATATATTTCTTGCAAAATTAAAAAAAAAATGAATTAAAAAGAACGTTAATTAGAATACAATTTTTATTACATAAAAAAATTAAAGACTTACAACACATTTCATTTCTCCTGAAAGATAGATATAAAGATTGCCTTCTGAAGCATTTGCCTAACGTACACACACACTCACACACCCTATAAAGAATGAATACAAATTGTATGTAACACTATACATATTAGTTTAGAGCATCAGTGCATTCCTTCACTTTGGTTTGTAACGAGGTGAATAAATATACCTCGATACAATGTAATCAAACATATATGCACCAAATATATTAATAAATATTAATTTATTTCGTACCATTTAATTTAAAGAACAAACACAAGATACCGAAAAAAGTGGTTTGAGATAAATCCAGATATGTATTAATCAGGTGACAATGTCCTATCATCGGCTTTCTACATTTAATTACTGATGGACGCATATAACAGGAGGCTGAGAATTCAAGGAAAATCAGTTCACTTCGAGTAGTCACCCATACACCGATATAGCCAGTAAGCAGCACGGTCTAGCCGAGTGTCTTCAGCCTTAGGTGAGTTTGCCCCGATATTATACTGCCGTGTGGTAAATGATTTGCCGGCTATTACAACAGATGTTGGCTCCTGGATGTAATTAATACATAGTACGATCTAGTTTGGTCTAAAACGCCTGCCCCGGTTGTTGATTCCTGGGAGTAAGCGTCTAAAGATGAAACCACACCGCCGTCCCTTTTCCCTCCTTGTACTGACCGACCAGGATGCCTATGAGCGGCTCTGATTCTCGATCGTAACCCGCTGATCTGGCCAAAAAGCCAAAGTTGTTTAGTACCTGATGCTGCGTCCTGCGTGCTAAACAAGGGAAGCTTATTCCATATGACCTCCTTCCCCCCCCCCCCCCCCCCAAACACACAACAAAAAGCCAACTGAAAGCTCACCGTTGGCTGGCTATGCTGTAACCTGATAAGTCTGAAAAGGAGTCTTGCCCCGAAGAAATATGCCAGTTCCATTTCGCAGTAGGAAGAACCGACCAGGCATTATATTTCGATTTATATCAATTGTAAATAATGTATATACTGTAAATACTGTAAATACTTTTATATTTTTAGGAACTTGTAAATAAATAGATCTATTAGAAAACTTACTTCACTGAGTTATCCTGGCACTCGATAAATCAACCTTACAGGTTTTTGTCTTATAACCCCTGCTAGTGCCTACTTTAATATTGTAGAAAATTGAGAAATTTAATTCCCCAGTACTCAAAATTCAACTTTGTTTTCTTCTTTTTGTGCAAAGGCATTTTTAATTCATGCCTGCACCTGGTATTAATCACTGGATATTTTTAATACATATACTGAAGAATGAATATGGCTGGAAGGGTAAGTATGCCATTGGCCTTGAACATAGCCCGGCAGATTTTTCTTGGGCCTGGGTCACACAATGTCCTTATTGCTATTTTTTATTTGATAAACACATGTTCCGCTGCTCATGAGTTATCCCCTATGAGTGTTCCGTACGATGGTATATTGTGACAATGTACAAAATAATAAATCCTGGCAGCTTGATGGATACTGTACTTAAGACTAGATGCATTCTCGCAACAATTAGAACCGTAGACCGGTTTCGCTCTCATTAGAGCTCTTCAGTACAATTTTGTAGTGGTCAACTACTGGTTTTTTGTTATACTCAACAACTGGTACAATAATATCTCTTTACTTCGCTTTTTAAATTATCCCTTAGTAACAGCCTTGAAATTTTTTAGAGAAATGACCTAAACAAAGAAAAAATTCTTTCAATCCACAAAAGCACAATTACAACAGGCTGTCAGTGACGTTTATAATAATATTTGCAAGATTCGACAAGCGGAAAGGCTGTACAATGTGCCTCATTCAAATTTAATCAACAAGTTAAAAGGGAGGTCTCCTTTGATGAGACAATGAGTCCTGCTACCATATTAACTAGAGATGAAGAAGACCTTGTGGTAAGGTGGCTGTAAGCAAGTGCTAAGAAGGGATTTCCAATTAATAAAACTACCCTCTGCGACACTGTTAGAGATATAATCAAAGACTATGCTATTGTTCACAAATTTCGTGATGGCATGCGTGTTAAAAAGTGGTTTTCAGCATTTCTGAAACGTCATCCGGAGCTTTCTCAACGACATGCTGAATCTATAAATGGAGCACGAGCATGTATAACTGAAAGATCTATTCGAGAGTCGCATGACTCTATTACGACTTACTTAACTGATGAAAATGCTGCAGATATTTAAGATTATCCTTCTAGAATTCTCAATCCCGATGAATCAGGATTTGCAACAAATTCAAAAACAGGTCTTGTGTTGGGTCCCCGAGCAATGAACATTTTTTATGAAGTGAAATCTGTATCTGAGAAGGGGTGTATTACTGCTATATTTACAATTTCTGCTGATGGGCAAATTTATTCACCAATGATTGTATATCCTTATGAAATAATTCCAGCTGAGATTGTAAAAAACACTAATCCTGACTGGGTAATTGGTAGGTTTTTAAATTATATTGAAACTATGAGGTTCAATGTTTTTTTCACTTTTTCAGGTAAATCAAAGAAAGGCTGGATGCCCAGTGAAACATTTTCCAGTTACGTGTGTAATCCCTTACTACCCTTTTTACGACACAAAGGTATAAAGTTACCTATATTATACATGCTTGATGGACCTAAGTCTCACCTTAGGTATAATTTAAGAACGTTTTGTTCTGATAATGGTATTTTCTCTATGCACTTCTACCAAATGCGACGCACATTCTGCAACCTGCCGATGTATCCTCCATTTGCTCCATTAAAAAGCAAATGGAAAAAAGCTGTTTCAGACTGAAAAAAAGCTAATAATAACAAAATTGTTAATAAAGTCACTTTCCCAATTTTATTAGAAAATATCATATAAATAGCAAATTGAAGCAGATATTGTTAAAACGGATTTAGAAAGTGTGGACTGTATCCCTTTAATGTCGAATCAATAGATTTTGCGAAATGCATGAACGACGCTTCACGGACTTTGAATCCAGACATGATAGAAAAAGTCAAGCCAACCACCTTTGATGTAATACATATTTATATTTTGAGTAACTTATTCCGGCGAAAAGACGAGAATAGTTAAAAAAAACTGAAATGGGGGAATGGGTTGGCGATGAGTCAGCAAAAGAATTATACGATGTTTGGAGAAAATTGAAAAAAAAGATGTCAAAAACAACATAATGAAGGAAACGTACAAGTAAAAGGTGAAACTAATTATTACAATTATGGAAATGCCAAAGAAAATGAGAGTAAGACTGAAATACAGGAAACTTATAATGAGGCTGTTGAGGTTGGGACTGAAGTGAGAGAATATGAAAATGTGGTGGGAACGAAGGAGCCGAAGCTAGTCGGGCTGCAAACGTGACTGAACACATTTCAATTGAAAAAGAAACAACAAAGGAAAAGCGAGTTATTATTTTACGTGACATACGTGTAAAAAGACCTGCGACACCATTACGGCAGTCAGAAAGGAGCAACATTAGTGCTGCTCTGGATCATATTTTTTGGTCGGAGGAGTCTCCTAAAAAGAAAGAGTTCACAAGAAAAGAAAAGCTGCCATATGCAACTACTTCAATTAAATGCCTGCAGTACCATGAAGAGAAAGAAAGAGCCAAAGCTGAAAAATAGAGAGCAAAACAAGAGAAGGCTTCATTGGGAAAAAAGAAACAAGAGCAAAAGTTGAAAGAAAATGAGAAGAAAAATCAGAATAGAAGGCCAATAACTGCAAAACCAAAGAAAGGGGGAAACAAAGTTGAATACTTAGGTAGTTCAGATAGTGAGGAATGGCAGGAGAGGGGTTCAAGTTTAGATGATATATCAGAACATTTTAGTAGTGATAGTGAAGATGAACCTCTCATAAATGTGTCAGTCGGTGATTTCTATTTGGTTGCCTTTCCAGGAAACAAATCCTATCATAACTACCTTTGCTGTATAAAAATACTATCTATGATGAGACGTATGAGATTAAAGTACAGGCGTTTACTCCAGTAGAAGGAAGTAAGTCTCTTTTTAAAATCATCGAAGGTGATATTAGAGTTGTAACTGCCGAGCACCTTGTTAAGGAACTCGATGCTATAACAACCGGAAATTGTGTTAAATATAAGTTTTCTAAGGACATGATTTAAAAAGGTTTGAAAATTATTATAAAGAAGACTTAAAAAATTTGCTCCAATATGTTTCTCAAGCATTACTTTGAAATTCTGTGATACGCATTCTTTGAAATTCAGTTACATATATTTTTTCCAATAAAAAATGCAAGTTTCGTTTAAAATTCTGTTTTACTTTTGTCAAATGGTCAACAACTGTGTAAAATCTTGGTCAAATACGAGGTCTAACTGGCCAAATACTAGTGATTTGTAACTTTTTTTATTCACCTTTTTTTTTTCAAAAATAAAAGCAATTTTTTTCAATATGTCATGTGATTTTCAGAATCTCAAAACTTTGATCGTTTTGTGAATATTTTTGTTTTCTACGTATAGTTAATAGTTGAATAATTGCAAATATTTTTCTAAAAAAAAAAAAGTTCTTAACTGGTTAACTATTGGTGCATCCACCCTTTTTTCTCTCCCTCAGGGCTCGTCCGCGGCCTGGCCGCCCCGGTAGCACTGAAACCTTTGGTTTATTGTGCATGCCCTTAGTCTTTTTACCCCACCCACTATAAAATTACTGTGCCTTGAACTAGTCTGCACAGCGATTGGTAGGGTGAAGTTTTATAATGCTCTGTCTCCGGTCTAGACTGACCGTAGATCAGTTGTCTTCTGCGGTCCGGAGATTTACACTCGCACAAGATGTGCTGGTCTGATTCCTCCCCCTCGCCGCAGAGTTTGCATGCGAGGTCCCCCTCGAACCGCCCCATTTTATGCAGGTGTTTCTTGACAGCCATGTGTCCCGTCAAGAGATCTATTATGTTTCTGAGCTGTCCTCTGCTAAGATTTAGCAGCTCCACAGCCCAGTACACCTTGTGTTGGTTTCTGATTCAGGACTTAAGGCTCCCCTGGCAGTGCTCTTTGTCACGCCTAGAGCCGGTTCTGATCCCATAAATGGTTCTGCTGACCCTCTCTAGGCGAGACTGTCAGCTTTTTCATTGACTTTGACCTCAGAGTGACCCGGCACCCAGATGAGAGTGACCTCATTCTGTCCAGCCAGGTCGCTCGTCTCGTCTCGGCACTCACTCACCAGCCAGGAATTTACCCGTTGGCCAGTTAGCGCCTTAAGGGCTGCCTGGCTGTCTGTGGCTATGAGGATCCGCTTGTTGGTGTAGCCCCTCCTCTTGTTCTCCCGCCCACAGTGCAGAATGGCATACATTTCTGCCTGAAAGACCGTTGCATGCACTCCGAGGGAAATACTATGACTTACCCTCGGTCCTTCCGAATAAACACCTGACCTAGTCCCACGCTCCCCGCCGGATCCGTCCGTGAACCAGACGAGCGCGTCTCCTGGTGTGCCCGGCGTCTCCTCACTCCATGCCTCCCGGTCGGGGATTTCCACTGTTAAGTTGTTTTCCCTGCAGATTCGCGGGCTCGCGAAGTCTGACCTCATTTCAAGCATGGGCTCCTTCACGATCTCCTGAATTTTGCAGTGGCCCCTGAAGCCTTGGTTGATCTTCAGTCTACCATTGCAGGCTAGTGTGTATAGTCCTAGACTGGCATCCCCCATAATAACTATGTGTAGGGGGGCAGATCCAGCAACACCTTCATGGCGGCTGTTGGGGTTGAATACATAGCCCCTGTGATGCCTAGGCAAGCCATCTTCTGGATCTTGCCTACTTTTTCTTTGGCACTGGATTGTGTCACCATAGGTCACCAAACCAGTGCCGCGTATGTTAACGATGGTCTGACCACCCTTGTGTATAGCAGTGGGCCATACTAGGTCTTAGTCACCACGTTTTTCCATATAGCCGCCTGACGGCTAAGGTCATGACTGCCTTACGCAGTATTTTTTCGACGTGACCATTCCAGGTTAGCTTAGAGTCCAATACGACACCAAGATATTTTACCTTTCTGGCCATTGGGATGTTTCTACCGTATAGAGTGAGAGTTATGTGGCTCTCCCACTTGCTCTTCCTCATAAACGGTATGACGGTTGCTTTCTCGGAGCTCACTCCGAGCCGTTGGCGAACCGTCCACCATTCCACCACTTTCAGTGCTGTCTGCATGCGCTCCCACACTGACTGTGTAACTTTTCCTCGGACTATGATGAAAAGATCGTCTGCATAGCCCTGTACCTCATACCCCCCCCCCGAGTGCCTCCCCAGCAGGCCGTCCACGACTAGGCACCAGAGCAAGGGACTTCGCCCAGCAGAGTCCCTCCCGCGAGAGAGGTGTCCCTGAGCATGGAACCGATCCACCTGCGACAGGTCTCCTCTATTCCACGCCCCCTGACAGCTGCCAGAACCGATCCGAAGGAGGTGTTGCTGAAGGCCCCCTCTATATCTAGGAAGGCCCCCTCTATATCTAGGAAGGCCCCAGCGCCACCTCCCTGTTCTCCAGCGTATTCTCCAGCTTCAGCACCAGTTGGTGCAGTGCTGTTTCTGTTGATAATCCTGCTTTGTATGCATATTGTCCGCAGTGTAGGGTATATGTTTCCAGTACACCGCCCCTAATGTGCCGGTCGAGCAGTTTTTCCACTGTTTTTAGCAAGAAGGACGTGAGACTTATTGGCCTCAGGGACTTTGAATGAATACAACCCTGGCCAGTCTCCATGCCCTCGGAATGTACCCCAGAGCCAGGCTGGCCCTCATAATGAGGGTAAGCGCCGACGCCAGTATATCTATCCCCTGTTGGAGCATGATGGGCATTATTTCATCAAATTCCAGCGATTTGTATGGCTTAAAGCTGTTAATGGCCCATCTGATTTTGTTCCAAGTAACCACCTCTTTAGCGACTGTCCAGTCTACTCTAGATGCCCGCCTATAAGGCGCCTCTATTTATGAGTGTTCCCATTTCGGAGGTGATTATGTTACAGCCGGGGAAGTGCGTCTGGAGTAAAATTTCCATAGTTTTCTCCCCTGAGCTTGCAAAGCCCCCCGTGGATGTTCTAAGGGAGCCTATGTTGATCTGAGTACCCTTGGACATGATCTTGTGTAGTCGGGCGCTCTCGGACGTGATCACCACTTCTTTGCAGTGCCTCCTTCACGACTCCTTCTTGGCGTCCCTCAGTCTTTTGTTATAGGTCGTTAGGGCCTGTCTATATTCATCCCATGCTCCCAACCTTTTGGCCGCGTTTAACAGCTTACAAACCAGCGTCCTCCTTTGCCGGAGGTCCTCGTTCCACAACGAGACGTTCCTGGTGGACGCCCTCATTGTCAGGGGGCAGTTGGCGTTATAGGCCGAGGTGACTGTGTCTCGCAATTGGGCTGCCGCAATCTCGTGGTCCATTGAATTGTCTATGGTACTATTAACCCCCCGCAGTTCCACAGCTAGGCCTGCCCTGTACGCTTCCCAGTCCGCCTTGCGGGGGTCCCGGTACCATACCATTTGTCTTTCGACTTTGGCGATTTCAAAACGAATGTATCTGTGGTCTGAGCTACTCACTTCCCCAGATACAGTCCAGTTCTTAATGAAGTCACCCAGAAACTGGGTGGAAACTGTTAGATCTAAAACTTCCTCACGCTGTGTTGTGACGAAGGTCGGTTTATTACCTCTATTCAATATGTCTAAATTAAATTTCATAAAGAATTGTAGAAGTGCCTCACCCCTAGAGTTTGTGTCTGAGCTTCCCCACAACTCGTGGTGCGCGTTCGCTTCCATGCCGATGATGGTCTGCCATCCACCTCCTCTGCTACACACCATCAGCTGCTCCAATTCCTTTGGTGGAGGAGTGTCCGTGCTGTCTCCTGGCGGATAGGCTGACACGACAGTAATGTCCCTCCGCTCCTCCACATCGGATTTTGATCGTGTCCAGGTTCCTGGAACAGAAATTCATTAAAGGCAGAAACTCTACCCCTTCCCTGACAAAAATGCAGGCCATCGGGTTCTCGCTGGATCTGCTGTAGATGAGCTTTCCAGCAGCTCCGCCGAGTCCCTTGATCTCTCCTTTATAGGAGTACGGTTCCTGGATGAGGGCCACATTCGTGTTCCTCAGAGCCATTAGTAGTCTGGCCGTGGCTGCCGAACTGTGTTGGAGGTTGACCTGAAGGAACCTAAGCCCCATTAACCCCTAATTGCTTCCCCAGTGGACGGAAGCTAACCCTTCCCAGGCCCAAAAATGTCTTGAAGGAGGTTCTTTCAAGAGTTCTGCAAGACGCCTGGTCGATCGAGAAGGCGAGAGTCTGTCCTTTCTCCTCTGCCTTCCTGCTTAGAACCGACCAGTGTTGTGTACTCAGTTCAGGGTTCTGGATCTTCAGTCTACTGCTCCCCGTCTCTTGCGGGACGGTGTCAGGGATCCGTACGAGGGCCTTGCGTCTCTTTGGGAGTTCCTTCCCCCTACAGTAGGGTCCTCACTGGTGAACGGGCACCCAGAGTCCGCAGACCTCGCCCCCCTCCGGTGGGACCCAGCCTCCAGATTGGATGTCGAGGACAGGTCTGTGGCCGAAGCTATCCCCGTATCTACGTCGGTCGTGAGAACTCTAGAGTCCGCTGCCGCCCCCTGGCTCGTCTCCGTTTCCGGAATAGACTCTGTAGCCGGAGCCACTCCTCGAGCCTCATTGGTTTTGGTTCCATAATTATTTATGATTTTCATGTTGTTCTCACGAGAATGGGGGAAATACTGTCCACACCATCAGTGCACCACCATTGTGTGGTGCAAGGCGTGTTACTCTGGAGGGTTGCCCGGTACTCCAGAGGTTCCGTTCACGACACCATCATCCTGGTGCCATCCAGCCCTAGGCACGAGTCACGTGACACCGTAGATTGGGGGAGTTTAGTTCGACCTCCTTGTCTAGATTCGTCATGTTTAGTTATCAGCAGGGTCACCTCGTGCAGGATGCGGCTGTTCCTCGCGCATGACGGTCTTCGGGAAAGCTTCATAGAAAGATTATGTCGTTTTTTCCACTTCCTCAGCTTGCCCCCTGGAGTCCTTTGACCCGCGACTCATAAAAAGAAACAAAAATATAAATAGGAGCAGCCATCTTAGAATAATTCACCAATATATTACTGACATACCAAAAATTAATTATGTTACAGAAAGTAACCAATTTTGTTGAATTCACACATGTACTTAGTATATAGCTGTTTTAGGGCTTCATAGCAATTTTTTACGCATTGACGCTGTAATATATTATTAATAGTACAGGCAATAGAGAAGCCCGTTACTCTTGTCCATAATGCACTAAACTACAGGAGTTATTTTTTTTTTTTGATAGATAGGTTCAGAATTACGTACTGAATGTAAAAACACAAAATCCTTACAAATTAGGAGGGCGGAAGTGCCGCCATTTTGAGAAAAACCGTTTCGGCCTATATCTCCATAACAGTGCACTATAGGCCAAAAATAGTAATGACCTTTAGTGTAGATAATTGCATTTCTCATCTTTTTTGTTAAATATTTTTTTTACATCACTCACCGTTTACAACTTATACGACTATTAGCATTCATTTATTGACTTTTTTACCTATATCTTTGTTAATAATTGTTTAACAAATAAAATGCTCATAACTTAACTTTTAAATCGACAAATTTTATAGAACTTTTACTTAATACTTTTTTGGTAAAATCAATATTTTCAAAGTTATAACGCGTTAAATGTTGCACTTTTCAATCGACAAATTTTTCTGGAAATATTTTAGTAAAATGAAGGACAATGACGGTTGAAGCTAAGACTTGAGGCGTTGTAAAACACTCTTCTTGAGACATTTTCTTTCCATAGCTTATATTAGTTTCAGGTTCTTTGCGTAAATGTTGCCAATTTTGACGTTTTAATTTGCAACTTTGACGTTTTGAGGAAAACCCCAATTTATTTTTCTTTAAATGCATATAACTTTTTTGTCTTTCAACCTACAGAGCTAAATTTTGGTAGGTAATTTACATATAGTGACATAAAACCGTGTACCAAATTTAGTTGCCCTTACTTTGTTATTTCCGGAGATATGATATTTTTTCTAAAGAAAACACACAATTTTCCGTGAAAACCTAGGCCGATTTTCTTGGCTAACGAACTTGTCCAAGCCACTTACAAGAGGAAGGTATTCACCAAATTTAAGTAAAATCGGCACATTAGTTTTTAAGTTATCGGTGTGATACATATATATACACACACACACACACACACACACACACACACACACACACACACACACACACATATATATATATATATATATATATATATATATATATATATATATATATATATATATAAATTGAAACTGACCCCGGATATGTGTTCTACGGGGCATAATTAGCGCCTATTTCAATTATTTTTTTTCAAAATTCAAATGTCGGGGTCTCTTCATTAGTAAATTTTTTAAAGAAAATACACTAATAATAATTTTAGAAAAAAAAGTTTTAAGTAAAAGTTCTAGAAAATTTGTCGATTGAAAAGTTAAGTTATAAGCATTTTATTTTTTAAACAATTATTAACACAGATATAGGTAAAAAAGTCAATAAATGAATGCGTATAAGTTGTAAACGGTGAATGATACCAAAAAAAATTATATAACAAAGAAGATGGAAAATGCAATTATCTACAATAAAGGTTATTACCATTTTCGGTCTAAAGTGCACGGTTACGGAGATATAGGTCGAAACGGTTTTTCTCAAAATGGCGGCACTTCCGCCCTCCTAATTTGTAAGGATTTTGTGTTTTTACATTCAGTACGTAATATTGAACCTATCTATCAAAAAAAATAACTCCTGTAGTTTAATGCAGAAAAAAATTTTCTATTGCCTGTACTATAACTATATATCAAAAAATGATTATTAATTTACCATTCTTCAGATAAATTATGTAAAAATAAAATAAAAGGTTTAATTAAAATTATTTGAGAAGCAGACATTTGTACTACGACCAGAAAAAGGCGAGTATGAAGAATTACATTAAAACCGGCCTGGTTTTTAAAAAGTAAACGTTGACTTCTACTTACACTACTTAAAGGAGATCTAACTTTATAATTTACTAGTTTAGTTACCTTACCTCAGATATCTTTTTCGATATCAATATGCTCCATGTTTAGTTGTCCACACTTCAGACTTTCAGACAAGAATTACTTAATACAAAATTCAAATATTTCACGCAACAATATGATTGTTTAACATTTAAAACTCCTAGAAAAATAAATAGACACAGATCAAATTACATTTTATGATGATGATATCATAAATAAAAACAACAATCCGCCATTACCGACGTAGGCGCGTTGGCCGTTGACAGTTCGCGGTTGGATATGCTATGTTGCTGTTGGTGGATGATAACATACGATCGAACATACACGATCACGAAAACGGAGGGAATTTAAATAAATGTTAACAAATTAAATCAAATTTTCAGAATGATTACAATAATAATTTTACGTGAGCTTACAAAGGGAGACAAACAACAAGTTGACAAAGGAGATATTACATTTGAAAGTTATGTTAAAGTTTCATTTGTAAGTTTGTATTGTTTGCATTTATATCCTGTAGATTGCATATACCTTAATGTTAAGATTTTGATGCGGACTAAAACTTTGTGAAACTTGTAGTAATTTTCTCTACAATTAATATTTAACTAAGTGTGCCTTGGTAGGACAAATTGTGTTCAGATGATCTAAAAATTCCTATATACTTATTTGGAAACTTAAATTTTTCTAATTTATCACTGTCTGTAAAATGAGTGAATTCATTGTCTATTATATTTCTTTATTATCAAAAGTTCGGGACGCAGCAAGTGCGTTATGGTAGTGAATTTTCATTAAAATGTTTTTAATAGCAAATATGTGAGTTTTTTAAGAAAGCACGCATCAAATTTGGTTACCAGTATAACCTATATAGTAAGAACAATGTGCCATGTTTCATTATAATAACTTTATTGTTTGAAAATGTACAAAAATTTCCAAAAGTACACTTAAATTGTTCCCGAAAAAACTCGTTTCTTGGTCAACCTTATAGGTTAATAGCAAATTAAGCTATTCAAATATGAATCATTTGATCAAAATTCGCTACCATAACGCACTTGCTGCGACCAGCATTTCTTTTCTTACAAACATGCATTATATTTCAGTGGAAAATGCAAAAATGCAATAACATAAGGCGTGTTTGATAAAAAAAAATAATTGTATCACCAACGACTTATGGGCCAGCCTGTGATTGTAGAACGAATTTTTTAAAATGTAGCTCAAGGCACCCTATATTAATGTATACATTTTTTTCATATCTTGTATAGTAACGGATATATTGAGCTTTATTGATTTTTTACGAAAATTGGACAAAAATTATATACCATTAAATGATAAACTCTATAGCTAAGGCTACTGCCAAGCATCAGAGAAAGGGTCTATTTGAAATGAATTTTCTGGAAATATTTTAGTAAAATGAAGGACAATGACGGTTGAAACTAAGACTTCAGGGTTTGTAAAACATTCTTCTTGAGACATTGTCTTTCCACAGCCCGTACTAGATTCAAGTTCTTCGCCTAAATGTTGACAATATTGACGTTTTAAATCGCACTTTGAACGTTTTGAGGAAAACCCCAATTTATTTTGCTTTAAATATAACTTTTTTGTCTTTTGACCAACAGAGCTAAATTTTGGTAGGTAACTTACATATAATCCGCCTACCAAAGTTGGTTGCCCTTACTTTGTTAATTCCCGAGATATACTTTTTTTCTAAAGAAAATGCAAAATTTTCCGGGAAAACCTGTGCCGATTTTTGTGGCTAACGAACTTATCCAAGCCATTTGCAAAAGGAAGGTATTCACCAAATTTACTCAAAATCGGCCTATTATTGTATGAGTTATCGGTGTGATACATACATATATATATATATATATATATATATATATATATATATATATATATATATATATATATATATATATAAACATATAAAAATTGAAACTGATCCCGAATATGTGTTCTGCGAGGCCTAATTAGCGCTCATTTGAAGAAATTTTTTCAAAATTCAAAAGTCGGAATCTCCTCATTAGTGAATTTTTTTAAAGAAAATTCCCTAAAACTAATATATAATTTATTTATCGTAGTTGATAACAGTTTTTTAAAATGTTTATTGTAATAACTATAACTGAGAAGTACTAAAAAGTAGTAAGATGAAAGAAGTTACTGTTATTTACTACGTATTTAGAAAATTGAGTTTTAGCGTACAATTTGATAAATTAGTGAATATAATAAACATAAAACAATTGGAAAGAAAGAAATAATACCCAAGCAAAACAGATGAAAGGAAACAAACGTAAGTAAACAAAAACAACGTACTTATATCGAGCCTTAGGTACATTATTAAACTCAAGTCTGCAACATTAGAATATGGAAACTTTACTGAAGCAAGCACTTGACATGATGTCCACGCCTGATTTGGTCCTTAAAAGATCATCCAACATTACACACATGCTTGGTGTGATAGAGGCAAACCTGTTCGTAATTCCCAATTTCCTATCATCGGCAGTTATTGGAGGAGTACTGTATACAGGGTTCTTCACGATAGACATGCATTAGAAGTTTATGAAGTTTGAAATGAAATAAAATTTTGAAATTTTGGCAGCGGTCACAATTCGCAATTGTATTTTATTCTAAAATATTTTCAAGGTCACATCACTTCCGGTTAGACCAGAAGTAGTCATCAACTTTGCTAATTTAAATAGAACGCGCTATTTTTTACTGCATATTCGAATTCTCCATAAGATTTTGTGAAGATTTATTTATTAGTCTTTCCTATCCCTATCTTCAACTGTTCCAAAGATATTATGATTTCTCTGTATTTCGGTGATTTTGCAACCTTATTTATAATAGTTTGTATTTCACATGTTTTTAAAGATAAAAGGCTCGAATTTAGAATTTCGTAACTTGTGGGAGGGAGCTTTCATATTATTTGCCTTAAGTTTACCTGTGTCATACAGGGTGTTTTAAATTTAATTACAAACTTAGACATATTCAACGTGGCAAAGGTATTTTTTTTTCAAATAGAACACCCTGTATATTATTACAAATTCGAGTTCTAAATTTAATTCTACACCGGCTCGATATAAGTTTTTCTATACCTATCTTCAATATGTTGCTTGTTATTAGCATTTTTAGGTAACAACTTCCTCTTCTAAAGAGTACACGTTATACTACTCAACAAATGCAGCTGTGATTGTCAGTCAGATAACAAAAGTGATATGATTTCATACAAATATTTAATGTAATTATTTAAAAAAAATTAAATACAAATATTAACAATAAACAAAAAACTGAACAAAGACAAATAAAAAAAGTTAATTCAAATTTAAACTATAAATGTTCTATATGACCACCATCTTGGTCAAGGCACTGCAAAATTCTACGGTTCATCTTATTCGTAGTAGCTCTTTTGATATCATTTGGATCCAAATTTCTAAAAGCTCTAATTATACGATTTTAAATATCATCTCTACTTTGCATTGTTGTGTCATACACGCCCCCAGAGATAAAAATCGGCAGGCGTTAAATCAGGAGAGCGGGGAGGCCATCTCCAAGGACCGTTGGGCCCAATTCATCTGTCTTCAAATAACTACGTTAAGTGCCAGAAAACTTCACTAGTGGAGTGGGCAGGCGCGCTGTTTAGCTGATACCAGCAGCTTTGCCTAGTGGTAGCCTTGCCAGAAAATTACGGATAGATCCCCTTAATAGTTCCAAATACTTTTCACCGTTTAAATTTTCTTCGTAAATTTCATAAGAGACCTTATTATCCATAATAATGCAAAGGACATTAAAACTAAAATTTGTTTGAAAACGTCCTTCTCTAAATATATTAGGGGTTTTACTTGCCCAACAATGACTATTTTTCCTATTCACAATTCCTTTCCTTCTAAATTTCGATTCGTCTGTCCAGATAATTTTAGAAAGAAAATTCTCATCTTGTTGAATATTCAGAAACATGTGTTCGCAGAATTCCACTCTTTTTAAATGGTCACCATGTCGAAGTGCTTGTAGTACTATTTCTGAATATGGGTGCATTTTATGAGATTTCAATATTCTATGCACAGATGAACTTGATATTCCCAAAGCTCGAGTAGCTGCAGGAATAGAGTTACGCGGGTAAACTTGAAAATAAACCAAAACCTATATCTCCATATCTTCATTTTCAGTTACTGGTTTTGGATCATGTCGTGTAGTTTTGACAGTTCCAGTCAATTTAAATCGTTTCTCTATCCTTGCGAATTTTCCTCTAGTTATTGCCGATAGAGTCGGATACCTCTCGTTAAACATCCTGCATGTTCTGTTTACAATCCGAGTGCATTCCCCATGAATATGAAATAAAATTAAAATATCCATATTAGAATACTCTTCACTATTCTGCAGTTTTATTGGCTTATTATTTCTATAACGTGATTAAGTTCAAAATATAAATGACACTTTAGAATTCATGTGTTGTCAAAATTCTGTTTTCTGACAGCCACAGCTCCCTTTATTGTGCAGCGTAATGTATATTTTCTAGAAAAGGAGTTTGTTACCTAAAAACTCTAGTAGCAAGTTACTCGTAAGAGATAGGTATAGAAAAACTTATAAGAAACCGGTGTAGAATTAAATTTAGAACTCGAATTTTTAATAAAATACAGGGTGCACCATTTGAAAAAAATGACTTTTGCAACATTGAATATGTATAAGTTGGTCTTTAAATTTAAAACACTCTGTATGATACAAGTAAACTTTAGGTAGATAATATGAAGGCTTCATCCTAGAAGTTAGAGTATTCTAAATTCCAGCCTTTTATCTTTAAAAGCATGTGAAATACAAAGTGTTATAAAGGAGGATAGAAGTTCCGCAAAATGTAAATAAATCACAATATCTATGAAATAGTTCAAGATAAGGATAGGGAAGCCTAATATAAATATTCACAAAATATTATGGAGAATTCGAATATGTAATCAAAAATAGGGCATTCTATTTAAATCAGAAAAGTTGATGACTACTTCCGATCTAACCGGAAGTCATGTGAGCTGAAAAATATTTTAGAATAAAAGACAGTTACTAATTGTGACTGCTGCCAAAATTTATGATATCAGGGAACTTCATAAACTTCTAATGCACGGCTATCGTGAAAAACCCTGTATAATGTTACCCAACATAAACGCATCCATGGGGGTTAAGTCTAGGAAACCATCGATTAGGTAAGGTGGTCCTTACCCCTTTCTCTCCATGTATTTAGAAATTTATAAATAAATAATTTCTTACTATGGCTGTAAAATGAGTCAACGCGCCACTAATTGAAGTCACATTCTTACTCGGATGTTGAGAGGCAAATGTTCTAGAAGTAGCCAAAAATCACCATTAATAAAGTTGAAAAATATTCATCCATTCAGATGCGTATCAAAAAAATTAAGCCCACAACAAAATTTCCGATAATTCCCCCCAAACATTAACACTAAAACATTTTTGACAATGGACTTTATGAAACAAGTGTCTATTTTCAGTGTCATAATAATGATGAAAATTATGTCTGTTTACTAAGTCATTACTATGAAACGTCGATTCGACGAAAAATAATACAAATTTAAAAAATTCACTCTCCTTCGCCATAATGCAACGCCAATAAACAAAACAGTTTTCTAAACGTTCTCCGATAATTATTATCATATCAATTCTTTCTTGCAGCGAATACTGTTTCATTTTGATAGGTGCAGAATATTAAGTCAATTTGAAACTTAAACTACATTAAAGTGGCAGCAGCATTACATCTCTAAAATATCTTGCCTTACGAAGATCACGACACGCTTAGTTAAACATTGATTGCAGAGAAAATTAAAAGGTTCAGAAAATTTTACTGCACATAAGAATCTTAACATTAAGGTATATACAGTGCTATAGTAACTTAAAAGAGAATAAAAATGTCACTAAGATGAATAAATAAAATGCGGAGTGTTGTATTTGAAATAACGAAGATATTTGGAATTAAATGTACCCCTAAAAGACCAGGAAAATTTGAGCATCCTGTAAACTATTTAGGACCTTTAAATGAAATAGTTGATAGAGCAATAATCATAAGAAAATAATTTTTCTCCAAAATTTTTAGTTGTAAGTAAATATATATT
This sequence comes from Tillus elongatus, assembly GCA_964006375.1. Classification (NCBI taxonomy): domain Eukaryota; kingdom Metazoa; phylum Arthropoda; class Insecta; order Coleoptera; family Cleridae; genus Tillus; species Tillus elongatus. The sequence goes on from OZ023262.1 coordinate 158,620,409, forward strand.
TTTCAAACCTCACAGTTATCGAAATATCAAAATGTGTCAAAAACCGTAATAGTTAGAGTGGATCTTATTTTTGCAGCCACTAAAAAATTAATAACTCTGCGTTTCATTCTTGATAATGAGAAAGTAAGCAAACCAATTTCAATGTCCTTTTTGGAGGGTATCAATTAAGAAAAATACATAAAAAGTTATCAATAGTCTTCATAGTTGGCAATGTTAGTTTTGTTTAAAACACCTCCGCAACTTGCTGTGAGACTGTAACAGCATGGCAGTTGTTGTCAGTTGTAAACTGAAATTCGTAAACATGGCTTATTTAACAGAAATGCATAAAATAACCATTATACAGATGATTGGTTATGGAGATACACCACATTCACAGATCGTGCTCGCCAAGAAAAATTTCCCCGTTTTCCGCCTATATCGCAAGAGACAATTAGTAAAATTGAAAAGCATTTCGCGTGCTTGGAGATGTAGCGCTGATACAAAGAAACCTGCTAATGCACTGAGTAATGATACAAATTGTATGTAATGCTTGAGTTTAAGAAAAAACCCATATACCTCCACGCGACAAGCAGCCACAACATTGGATTTTGGCCATTCATCGATTATTCAAATATTAAAAAATAATAAAAAAGTGCATCTCTATAAATTGATGCAGACTCAGCAGCTCATGGAAGACGAGTTTGATAGAAGAACGTATTTTTGTGAACAATTGATGGAAATGTTGGATAACAATATTATAAAACTAGAAAATGTTTTCTTTTTTTATGAGTGCAACTTTACACTGCACATCCATGATAATCATCAAAATAAATTGTCTACTGGTTTAAAAAAAAACCCACTCAGGATTAAAGAAGAAGATACATACGCATAGTTGGAAACCATGTCATTAGTCCCTTTTCCATCGATGGCAATTTGAATGGAGATAATTATTTAGCACTGCTACAAAATAATGTCATGCCAACTTTGGAAAACTTACATCCTCGGGCAAAGCCACAAGTTCCAGCGATTGTGACATGGTTCCAGGAGAATGGGACACCGGCACATTACCAAATCTATGTCCGGCAGTACCTCGACTTAAAAGTATGGTATACAAAACCAAATCACGCGATTTGACTGATTTAAGAAAGAAGAGTAACTTTGACATTTTTATCGAATTTTACTTAAAATGTTTTCAAAGTGGTTTATTATATTTTGTGTATTGCATATTGTATTTCGCTTGTATATAAAAACTGTACTACTCTTTCAGTAGTGGAATGGGTGCTATTTGCAAACATTTAAACAAAACGTTTAGACTCAGATTTGAACACTTTACATAATTCCGTAAGGGTATGTAGTTATAGCATTCTTTTGTTGAACGTGCTGAGCTTTATACATTTAATTTACTTTTAGTTGTGTTTACCGTCTGACAGATACATGGGGTGGAACAATTTTCAAGTCCGAAATACATGTAAATATGTCTGTGGAAGCCTTTAGTTTTAGATCATCTATGTAAAGCAGATGATGTAGTTTCTTCAGCTCTGGCCTTTGCTTTTTATATTAAAGCCATATCTGGTTGATTTGACCCGATTTTGCTGTTATTTTTTTTCGAAAATAGCCGCTTTCGTATGCCGCGTAGTTTTCAACATTCTAACGGTGTTGTCACTTTGTTTATGGATCTCATATGCATAATCAAGAAATGGGATAATAAAACTAGCTGTAATTTATGACACAAATTTTATTAAACAAAGCAACAGTATTTTACATTTACATTTATCTATATAATAATAGGCATAACACATTTAGTTTATAAAATTAAGGGTATATTTTACATAAATTATTGTTAAAATCAATGTATTGTTCCCGTAAACAGCTTTGTGATACCTGTTTAAACGACCACTGGTAAACGTACAGAATATGAATAATAAATTCGTCTTACGGTATTTATGTAGTTTAATTAAAACAAAACATAATTTTCACGTAATGTAAATAGTTATTTATGTACCAAGGGTATAAATAGATGTTTATGCCCCGAGAGCGACGATTTTACAAACCCGAGGGCCTCCGGCCCGAGGGTTTGTAAGTCGCTCGAGGGCATACACCTCTATTTATAGCAGCGGTGCATACAAAATTTTATGTCATACTAGTCATACCCAAACAATGAAACATGAATCACCGTTTACTGAAGGCAACCTAACCATCACCGGATCTTTTCAGAACTGTCAATTTTATGTTAATTCGACTAAATAATGTTAATTAAATATTTACATATTACTTTTATTCCATTATCTGTAATTTCATTAATAAAGAAGTTAAACAAAAATTATTTGTCTTTATGTGCACGCGGGCTATAAAGTGTACGTTACGTCAGCGCGGGCCGTAAAGTACACTTTAAGGCACTTGAGCATAAAGTAGACAATTATGTAGTTGGTAACTAAGCAATAAAAACACAATAATGAACTAGTATGACATAAAGTAACACAATAATGAACTAGTATGACATAAAGTAATTTATGTCATACTAGTTCATTATTGTGTTTTTATTGCTTAGTTACCAACTACATAATTGTCTACTTTATGCGCAAGGGCCATAAAGTGTACTTTACGGCCCGCGCTGACGTAACGTACACTTTATAGCCCGCGTGCACATAAAGACAAATAATTTTTGTTTGACTTCTTTATTAATGAAATTACAAATAATGGAATAAACGTAATATGTAAATATTTAATCAATATTATTTAGTCGAATTAACATAAAATTGACAGTTCTGAAAAGATCCGGTGAGGGTTAGGTTGCCTTCAGCAAACGGTGATTCATGTTTCATTGTTTGGGTATGACTAGTATGACATAACATTTTGTATGCACCGCTGGTATAAATAGAGGTGTATGCCCTTGAGCGACTTACAAACCCTCGGGCCGGAGGCCCTCGGGTTTGTAAAATCGTCGCTCTCGGGGCATAAACATTTATTTATACCCTTGGTACATGAATAACTATTATAATTAGTTGATTTTGTTCCAAAAAATTAATCGTATTTTTGCAAAGTTTAGGCTTCTTCTCCTCATTTCAATATTTAACTCATTTTATAAGCAGGTAGTAATTATTACCAGATTTTTTTGCCTGCCCTTTTCAGGACATTTTTATTTATTTTACAAATTTGACAAAGCGCTTTTATAACTACGCCTTTTATTTAAATAAGTTCTCAAACAGAAAAAAAAATTCTGTGACGCGAATCACATGTATGTCAAACTTGACAAATCGACGTTCGCCGATGTGCATGCAGAGCTACGTCGGCTCCGGCAAGATATTTTTTTACCATGAGTTCAATCGTCGATTTAACTAATTTTGAAAAACTTATTTAAGATTTTGAAACTTTATTAATTTTAGATTAAATGTATTATTTAAAATACACCTTGAAACTTTAGATTGATATGCTGAGTGTGAGTTTTTACGTTTTGTCAATTTTTCGTCTATCTATGTGGACCTGTAGAAAGTAGTCTCCGTAGGATAGAGCTATGTAGCTTTTAGATCAAAACTTAGACTTTCTCCTTTAACTCGTAAGAGTTAAACAAGAAATAGTAGGCCCAGTATTGGCGTTTGTAATGTTGATTTTAGTATATCCCCACTACTTACGCCCGCATTCTTCTATGTACCTTCTCGTTCTCCGTTCTCGTCTCTAATAGTAATGGGCAGAATAGGATTTTTTCAATAATCGGATGAAAAATCGAATTATGCATCATTCGATTATTGTGCTTGATGCAGCTGCGCAATACGAAATAATTTGACCTATACCTTATAAATATAAAACATGTTTTATAGCCTGTACCGGTTCCCCCACTTAATCTGAACACTCGGGTTCCGAGTTGTAGCATAACGACTGACCACTTGACGACCACCTCAGCTCAGTGCAATACCTAATAAGAATCAAATAAATGTTTCATGTTTCCTGTTTCTTTCTTTCTTCCTATAGGCAACAGGTTTAAAAGTTGAAATTGAAATAATAAAGTTTGGAACTTTGTCTATGTAGGATTGTTTGTTTTGTAGCAGTTTACTTCACGTCCCTGTCAAAGAGCCACAAACTGAATAATATATTTTTTATGAAATTGTGATTAGTGGTTAAAAAGACAACAGTTAGGCGAGATAAATAGAGCCACAACAATGGGCCTTTATACCATCAGGTCACCTTCCCACGAGCAGGACAGATGTGTCAGCAGGAAGATTGGAGGCGCCTGCAAGCTAGCGAGCTAAGAACGACGGAATACCACACGTGAGAAACAACGTCAGCAAGATCAAAGTCACCTCGGGGAACAATAGAGCCAACGCCTGGGGGATTTTCTATAAATAGGTTGTTCACCAGTGGAACGTCGTTTATTCTTGTTCCGAGTTAGAGACTCTGCACATCGCGTGCTAAGTTAGCTTATATCACATGTATGTTGATATCTTATTTTGTAATAAATTTATATTATTCTTTTATTTTATGTATTAATAGTTTAAAGTCATAATAAATTGTTTTCAAAATTTAAACGTCTTAACCGTAAAGTTAAGTGGCGCAGTCATTAGTATTGGTTAGAAAACCGAAAGCACATCGATTTTTAAGCGTATCGACATCCAATAACCAATTCGAGCCAAGCAGAACCAAGTTAGAGCAGAAGCAGTAGCCAAGCAGATCCAAATGAGAACAGAAATCATCATATTAGTGTAAGTTGTTTACTGCTATCCCATTTATAAATTTCCTGCAAATTTATATATATATATATATATATATATATATATATATATATATATATATATATATATATATATATATATATATATATATATATATATATATATATATATCTGTGTGTGTGTCTATATTGATATAAATGTATGTCTGATTCAGAAGACGAATCACAAAGCTTATTGAATATAGATTAAGATCAATTAGCATTAGCGATAATATCGTAACAGTAAATCAATTAGATACAAATAGCAATAGTAGCAACAAGACAGACCAATTTTAGGAATTCTTTCTTAAGGCTATTCCAGAGTTTGATGGTCAACCTGCCAACGTAGGCAATTTTTTAAAAGCATGTGATTTGGTTATGAACCAGTTCTATGTAGCCGATGAAAATTTATAACTTAATTCTGTACTTATTACTATATACATAGTTTGTTCTTATCCTAAAGTTACATGTTTATCTATCTATCTATCTATCTATCTATCTATATATATATATATATATATATATATATATATATATATATATATATATATATATATATATATATATATATATACATTTTTATACCTACGTCTATGCGCATACATACGATATATATACAACTACCTATACATACCTGCACATACACACATAAACACACATGCACACACACACGCATAAACACACATAAATACATACACACCTACTACCGACTATTAAATGCTAAAGAATTATAGCAGGCATTTGAATATTATCCAATCGTTTAGGCTTAACAAGCAAGTGATATTTACAGGGGTTTGAATTCCGTGTTCCTTTAACGACAACAATATGTGTTGTCTGGGCTGATCATACGTATGGCAGGTTAGGAATATATGGTTTAAGTCTCACACGGATACGTTGTCACAGTCGCATGTCGGGTTGCTTTTAATGCGATCTTGTGTAAATGGGAGGGGAACTTTCCATGGTTCAGCTTTAATCTAATGATAGATGTCGAGTACCATCTTGTATAATTACCGTTTTCATAAAACGGTCTTGTTGGTAAGCTTGGATGTATCAGTGTGTAGTGATTGTTAGATGTTACTACAAATCTGTTCCATAATTTTTCCCATTCGGATTTGATCTCCGCTTTGTAGTTTGAGCGCAGATTAGCTAAAGTGAAAGTGCTGCTAGCTAAATGTCCTTTAGTCGCTTCTTTTGCAAGCAAATCTACCACCTAAGTGCCACTGCATCCTGCATGGCCTTTTACCCATGCAAAGATCACAGTTTTCTCAATTAGGCTAATATTTCTAATTTCGCACAGACTGTTGTCTTCATACTTCTTAAAGGAAAAGTCGTTAATGGATTTTAGTGCGGCCTGTGAATCCGTTAGTATGATGGTATTCTCTTCAGAGTCTAAAGTCCATAGGAGCGCTTCTAGGATAGCAAAGGTTTCTGCAGTGTATATGGAGCTTGACTTATACAGCTTTATATATTGTTTTACCTGCAACTGAGGAATATAAAAGGCGCATCCAACAGAACCAACCTGTTTTAGCCATCTGGGTAGATTCTAATGAAGCCAGAATACGAAATAAAAAGTTGTTCCAGTATATAGTTATTGATATTGGAATGATCTGTGCAAATGGGCATAAAAACCATTGGTTCTTGGACAATCGCTTCTAATTCCAGATGAAAAATTGGATAGCTGCTTGTATATGTAAAAGATTCAGCTAGTGGTGGAGTTGGTTTCTTGGCCCAGTATTTGTTAGTTAAACATTCTGTCGCTATTTGATAGATCGCGTTTAGTAGGGTTGGTCTATGAAATCTTAACTTGATTATGTATTTATTGGCCAAATACGTTCTTCTGATGCTCAAGGGAGGTGTTTGGCTTCTGCTAAAATGTCCTCACACGGTGAGGATTTCATAGCCCTCAAACATATTCTGATGGCTTTATATTGCACCCCGTCAATTTTTAACAAGTTGCTTTTCGATGCTGATCGCTATAATAAACATCCATAGTCCAGGAGGGAACGAATGTAACATCTATAAAAGAGGAGAGCTTCCTCTACGTCGGCACCCCACTTAGTATGTGTTTCCACTTTCAACAGGTTCAAACCTCTTTCACATTTCTTCACCAGGTAATCGATGTGCTTAGTCCAAAGTAACTTCCTGTCGATAACCACGCCCAGGTATTTGTAGCTGCTTACAACTGATATGACCGTGTTGTCTAATTTCAATGTATCAGGGATTGCTTTTCTATGCCTTGTTAATATCATAACGGATGTTATGGAATAATTTAGTTCGAGATCATGTTGTGACAGCCAGTCTTGTAAGGTACGCATTAGACCTGATAACTGATTAACGCAGTCATCGTATGTAGTTTGAGCGGTGTAAATGCACATATCATCCGCATACTGTATACACTTAATTTTTCTGTTGCAGATGTTGTGTATGCTTATGATATACAGGTTAAACAGCATATGGCTTAAAATTGGACCCTGCGGTAGACCACGTCGGACGGTTCTATGTCCGTGTATATTATTAAAACTATCTCATACATAAATAGTTCGATCAGTAAACATCTGAACTAGATTGACAGCTACGTTGTTTGGTATTCCCGTGTTCAGCAGCTCACTTTTAAGAGTTCTTATCCTATCTATTCCTAACACCAAATATTCTGAGATTTTCTCTTTATATTCTAGGTAGTCTTGGCGATAAAGTTTTGACTGGGATTCTTCTTTATCTCGTTTGAGATCTGTCGAGGTGGTGATTGACTGGATTTGCGTTTTCTGTTAGTTTGGGAAGCTACAAAGGATATACGGCGGGGTTTTGTTGCTGCAGCGATTGTATGTAACGGGGGTTGTAAAGAACGCGGTGGTAGCTCTGGGTAGTTCTCTACGGTGTTTAATAATTCAAATCTAATGTTCGTGGCTATCTTCGCATAAGACGGGTGTTTCTCTAACAGTTCTGCTTCCTTAAACGAAATATTATTTACGGACATTAATTTCTTAATATTAAGTTGATTTTTATAAACAGGACATATCTTATCTACAGTCGCATGTTGATTATTTTTACAATAATGACAGTATTTTTCTCCCGAGCAATCCCCTTTGTCATGATTTAGCCCGCAAATTCAACATGATGTTTCTGGTTTTTTTTGCATAAAGTAGAAGTATGGCCATACCTCAAACAACTAAAGCATTGAACGACTGGGAAAATATATGGTTGAACGATAAATTTAACTCCGTTAATTTTAATTGTTTGTGGAAGAACGGAACCCTGAAAAGTGACCACTATAATTTGTCTGCCTATAAATTTTGTTTCCCCGTTTTGATGAGTTATTTTCTTTTCCATTCTTTTAATGCTTGTTACAGGATTGCTACTTTCTATTTCTTGTTTTAGGAATTCCTCATTAAAATACGTGTCAACCATTCTGACCACCCCCTTCCGATGGGTATAAAAAATTGGTATATATGCTACTAACCCGTTATTTTTAATCATCGTGGTCCACAATACAGTTGGCCACCTTATATGAGTCACAAACAACATTAACACGGTTAATACCTACTATCTTAATGTATATTATCGACTTTTTAAATGTCACTCTTACGCAGGAAAAAACCAACCTTCATAGGAAAGAGTCGCCCTTGATTATTTTCCTTGTGCTCTATGTATACCTGAATGGTCCTGCAGCAATGGACCTATATTTATTAAAAAAGTCAATACCTCTGTTATTAGAATTATTAGTGTGTACATCCTTAGAAAGTTCGACAATATTTGTAGTTGGTCCTGGTGTTTTATTGGGAGGATCCCCCGGTTCTGGGGATCATTTGCCATGCTAGATACTAAATTATATTATTATTCTAGTCCTACCTTAATACTGCTATTTAAATTAAATATGTGATTTTTTACGTATATTGTAAATAATATTTTAATCTACCAGATAAAAAAAAGCCTGGACGCAGCAAGTGCGTTATGGTAGTGAATTTTCATAAATGATCTGGCACAAAATATTTTATTATAACTTTTTTTTCTTGTAACGTAGAAATCTAAATTTTTGTGTATAGTTTAGCTTTTGTATCGTAAACCTACGTACAAAATTTGGTTAACATAGCTTTTTATTTTTTGAGATAAAAATTTTTTTCGAATGAAAACTCAAAGTTTTCCCGGAAAACCTTGTTATATTTTCTTGACTAACGAACTTATTGAAGCCATTTACAAAAGGAAGGTATATGTCAAATTTTATCAAAATAGGCCCATTATTTTTTGAGTATATATATATATATATATATATATATATATATATATATATATATATATATATATATATATATATATATATATATATATATATATATATATATATATATATATATATATACAGGGTTACAACTAATTAATTGCTCACTATTGGCATCTCAGTAACGGTAAGAGATACAGAGTTGCTTAAATTTTAGCTGATCCAATATCTGAAAACAAATTTTGAATATGTCGATTCGTTCCTGAAATATCCTGAAAAAACTGAAAAACAAAATTTTTAAAATTTTAAAGTAAATTCCTTATTATCAAAAATGGGCTCCTAATTTTTGCTTTGTGAGCACGATCTCATATGAGCAATCAACTGACGGCATCAGAATTGACGTACGTACTCTAATTTTTGCGCAGCGATAGTCAACTTTTTTTCTCTTATGGCCGCCATATTGGGTTTTTAATTTTTCAGATGGCAAAAAAATTCACCTTTCGAATGGTATAACACACTTAATATTTTCTTTATAAATATTGTACAAATAAATAAAAAATAATTATGGTCGCAAATATCAAGTAGGTCTGTGTCCTTGTTTTGAAATTTGTTGTTACGATTCATTTGAACTGTCAGTTTGAAATCTTCTACTTGATTTATGCATTAAAAACATTTTATTTCAAAACTTGTGTTAAATTTGTTCTAAAATTGTATTTCCAAAATGGTTCGCTTTACTGTGGAAGAGAGAAGAGATATGTATGAAGCATACATCCGAAGTTTTAGAAATTCGACCCGTACTTCCCAGTAATACCAAGAAAAATATCCAGAACTTGTGCAGCGAAGTCGATATATCTTAGTCAGAATAGCAAGAGTGATGGATGAAACTGGTACTTTGATGAGAAAGCGTGTCCACTACAATGTGAAATCCAGTGCTAACGAAATGAATGCTCTTGCTCAAGTCAATATAAATTCCAACTTATCCACAACACATATTGCGAGAGAATGTGGAATAAGCCAGCAGCTATCGTCAAAGATTCTGAAAAAAACACAAATACCGTCCTTATAAATACACCATAGTGCAAGCATTTTATGAGCCATATCAAGACCGGCGGTTGCAGTTTTGCCAATGGTTTACTAAGAAGTTGCAAATATACAATGCTTTCACAGCTAAGACATTGTGGTCGGATGAGAGTACATTTACAAATAACGGTTCGTCTAATAGACAGAATCGTCGTTACTGGAGTACAGAGAATCATCATCTTTTATATGAGTCGCGTCATCAAAATAGGGTGAGTGTAAACGTTTGTTGTGGCCTTTTAGACTATACAGTTATAGGACCATTTTTCATAAGCGATATGTTGAACGGCGACGGATACCTTCATCTGTTAACTAATGACCTTATGGAAAATTTTTATAACCTCCCTTTGCAAAAAGAGCGAATATATGGTTTCAGCAAGACGGTGCACCTGCACGCAATTGCCGAGCCGTAAAAGCTTACCAACCCCAGACGTTTGGAGATGGAGATGTATAGTCAATAATAGACCCGCTCGCATACCGACAAGATCCCCAGATCTAACCCCATTGAACTATTTCTTCTGGGGATATGTCAAAAATTAAGTTTACCTTGAGCATTTTGACAACGAAGCAGAGTTAAAGAATATTATAATAGATAAATTGGGTCCATATCTCCTGCTATGATAAGATCAGCAACACAGGGTATGCGCGAGAGGGTTCGACAATAACAATGGAAGACATTTTGAACATCTTCATTAACATTACACACATTTATTAATTAGTAGGAAGTATTTGTTATGTATTGTTAGTTTGTTTATTTACTAGTTGTAAGTTTCGTTAGTATCTATGGTTAATATGATTTTATTCTGTTAATTGAAATCTTCTGTGCTGACATTTTGACAAATAACGAATGTTGATAATAAAATGACACATACCTACTTGATATTTGCGACCATAATTAGTTTTTTATTTATTTGTACAATGTTTATAAAGAAAAATTTGAAGTGCGTTATATCATTCGAAAGGTGATTTTTTTTGCCATCTGAAAAATTAAAAATCCACTATGGCGGCCATAAGAGAAAAAAAAGTTGACTATCGCTGCGCAAAAATTAGAGCAGATACGTCAATTCTGATGCCGTCGGTTGATTTCTCATATCAAATTATGCTCACAGAAAAAATTGGGAACCCATTTTTGGTGATAAGAGATTTATTGTAAAATTTTGAAAATTGAGTTTTTCAGTTTTTTTAGGATATTTCAGGAACGAATCGACGCATTCAAAATTTATTTTCAGATATTAAATCAGCTAAAATATAGGCAACTTTTTGGTAATTTAACCAACTCTGTATCTCTTACCGTAATTGAGATGCCAATAGTGAGCAATTAATTAGTTGTAACCCTGTATATATATATATATATATATATATATATATATATATATATATATATATATATATATATATATATATATATATATATATATATATATATATATATATATATATATATATATATATATATATATAGTAATATCCCCAAAGGGTCTATATTAACTTTTACAAAATCACAAAACAACAATGCAACTAAAATGGCAACATAGCATGATATTGAGTAGTGCATAATTTAAACACTCTGTATTTTACAGAACAGTATTTTAAACTGTTTTGCACTGTTGACTTTTACACAATCAAATCCCTGACTGCATTTAATTACTACAGGTTACCTAAAATGTATTCACTTACCTTATTTGGAAGGCTTCTACCTTTACTTACTAAGAATGACTAATTTTCTGGGCTACCAGGAGAAATATTGAGGCGTGAAAATCTCGGGTTAGGACCAGGTTGTTTGCTCAGACTATGGGATTAAAACATTGTGACAGAAAGGCAACATATCGTAAACACTTAATTTATTTAACAAGGTTTCCCATTTGACCAATACAGTGAAACGGACATGAAAGCACAGACATCTAGGCACCCTACTGCTACAAGAAATCACACGGCTGGGCCTAATCTTACACATATGGGGAATGCACTAGCATAAAAAATTTGGATCGCTTGGAGGGTTGATGACCTGGTGTGTATCAAGGTCTCCGATGTCACTCTCAGTCTCCACAGTGGCGTAGAATTAAAGGTTGATATTTTCATTTCAATATTCATGATTTAGATTTTATTGGTTTCATCGTTCACATTTCAGTTTTGGTTTGTTTTTGCTTTATTACCGTGAGACTGATTGAGCAATACCGCAGAACAGGACACCGCAAAACAGGACACCACGCCCGGGCATTTACTTGAGGACTTGAGGCTTACCGATTCCTCCCTCTACGTCTCTCATATGGCCATTGGTCACTAGGAAATGATGCATTGCACATTTGGGTTGCCTTCTCCACTTCCATGGTGCCACAGTTAAGATTTTTCCTGAGCCCTTCTTGGACTATAGCCTCACTGGAGGTCTTGGATTTTCGGAGGTTTGGCAGGTCAAGAAGTAGAAGGTTCACCCAAATAACGCTTGAAAATTATCTTGTTTTGGACATGTAGGCTATATGAGACGCAAGGGGACGGTATTGTTGTAATTCAGACCAGATCACTGTTGACTGACTGAGCGGAGGCGGTAACAAATCTATTACTACCTCACCCAATATTATGACGTGCATCGCAAGGCTTTCAACTAATTACTGACCTTTAGGTTGCCCTTTCGTTTCAGTCATGCAAAATTGTGATAAATCGCGAAGCCCTTCTTGGACTATGCCTCACTGGAAGTCTTAGATGTTCGGATCGTGGCACTTCGTGAAACGAGACTTCACCTGAATGTCATTCTTGACACAAGGAGAATAATTACATAACTTTGTCATAACACAGGGGGAAGTACTTCATTTACTTTATGTCCCTTTGCTTTCTTTTCCGAACCGTCCAGTGCACACCACATACGCTGAACTTCAAGTTTTAGCTTAATACAAAAGGGGAGCCAATATGTCTGTCTCAGGTACAAAGTAATTTCATCAGGTAACATACAAAACAATGAGATTCCTAACTTCACGTTTTAGTTTCAAAGTGCATTAAAAGGGTGACACATATTTTCGACTTCAAGTTTCAGTTTCAATACTACACAGAAATGGAATTACATGCCTTCGGTTGTAAGTTTCAGGTTTAAAATCACATCATGTAGAGCTAGATATTTCTGGTTTCCCGTTTCAGGTTCAAAATTGTATTATGTAAGACTGGATATTCTTGATTCCAAATTATCTTATATAGAGCTACAGACCTTTTGTTTTCACGTTTCAGATTCAAAATTATATTCTAAAGAGCTGCGTACTTCTGGTCTCCAGATTCAGATTTAATACATATTATAATAAGATACATACTTCTGGTTTCATAATTCAAATTTAAATCATATTATAAAGAGCTACATAATTCTGGTTCCACGATTCAGATCTAAATTATATTATAAAGAGCTACCTGTTCCTGGTTTCATGGTTCAGATTTGAGTTATATTATAAAGAGCTACGTGCTTCTGGTTTCACAATTCAGATTTAAATTATATTATAAGGAGCTACACAATTCTGGTTTTACGATTCAGATTTAAATTATATTATAAAGAGCTACATAACTCTGGTTCCACGATTCAGATTTTAATTATATCATAAAGAGCTACCCTTTTCCTGTTTCATGATTCAGAGTTAAATTATATTATTATAAGCTACGTACCTCTGCTCTCACAATTCAGATGCAAATTATATTATAAGGAGCTACATAATTCTGGCTTTACGATTCAGATTTAAATTATATTATAAAGAGCTACATAATTCTGGCTTCACGATTCAGATTTAAATTATATTATAAAGCGCTACATAATTCTGGTTTTACGATTCAGATTTGAATTATAGCATAAAGAGCTACATAATTCTGGCTTCACGATTCAGATTTAAATTATATTATAAAGAGCTACATAATTCTGGTTTCACGATGCAGATTTAAATTATATTATAAACAGCTACATAATTCTGGTTTCACGATTTAGATTTCAATTATTTTATAAAGAGCTACCTGTACCTGGTTTCATGATTCAAATTTAAATTCCATTAGGTGGGAACAAGATTTCTGTTTTCAAATGCCAAGTAATTTCATTAAATACTGCATGAGCTAGTAAGGTTCCTGATTTCAAGTTACAGTTTACCTTTAATTAAATTTGGCAACTTTTCAGATGCGGAAGTAATTTATTTGAATAACACACAAATAAAATTACAGGCTTCAAGTTTCAGTTTGAATCTATCAGATTTTGCAACATTTACCGGCACAAATAATTTCTCGACATAATGTAAACAAATAAGTTTCCAAATTTCAAGTTTAGTTTAAATATATTTGATTTGGCAACGTCTCAATGCTTGAGTACACTACACTATATGCAAACAAACTAAAATTCCAGACTTCAAGTTTTAGTCTAAATATATCAGACTTGGCAACATCTGAACGCACAAATAATTTTTCTACATAATATTATGCAAACAAATAACAGTCCAGATTTCAAGTTTAAGGACCTCGGTGGTTCAGAGGTAAGAACGTGTGCGTTTGAACCGAAGGGTACTGGGTTCGATCCCGGCGTACTCCTTTCACTTTTTCAGTACAAACTGTAAAATTAACATCAACCGAGGTTCTGGCATTGTATTTGAGCAAGTTGAATGTCTGCACGTTCCGCCCTTCGGAGGGGGCGCAAAGCCGTCGGTCCCGTGTCCATGCGATGTTGGGCACGTTAAAGATCCCTACCCTCCTTACAGAAAGACAGGGGTTTGGCAAAATTTCCAGGATAGTGAGGTGAAACTGCTCCCTGGCGTCGGTGATTGGCCATAGTCGCGGAAATAGGCCGACGTTAAAGAAACAAAAAAAAAAAAAAAAAAAAAAAGATTTCAAGTTTCAGTTTAATTCTTCAAATTTAAATGCACAAATAATTTATCCATATAATATGCAACCAACTAAAATACTAGGTTTCAAGTTTAGTTTAAATATATCAACTCTCGCAACGTTTTTATATGTGGAAATAATTTCTTTACCTAACAAGCAGATAAAATTCCAGATCTCAAGCTATAGTTTAACCATATTAAATTTGAAAACATTTAAATGCACAACTAACTTTATTAAATAACGTATGAGCAAATAAATCTCCTGGTTTCATGTATGGTGACATTTTAAGTGCACAAATAATTTTATGAACTAATATACCAACAAATAGGACTTCAGGCTTTAGGTTTAATTCAAATATATGAAATTTGGCAACATCTGAACGCACAAATATTTTTTCTGCATAATAGTGAAACAAATAAAATTCCCGATTTCGAGTTTAGTTTAAATCTACCAAATTGGGCAACATTCAAATGCACGAATAATTTCCCTATGATGATGTGCAAATAAACAAAATGCCAGCTCTCAAGTTTTAGTTTAAAGATATCGAATTTGGCTACTTTTAATGCACACATAATTTCTCTACATGATATGCAAACAACTAAAATGCTAGGTCTCAAGTTTAGTATAAATACGCCGATTTCGGCAACATTTAGATGCAAAAAAATACTTTCTGTACATTATATGTAAACAATTAAAATGCTAGGTTTCAAGCTTAATTTACATATGACATATTTGGCAACATTTAGATGCAAAAATACTTTCTGTACATGATATGTAAGTAAATAAAATGCTAGGTTTCAAGTTTAGTTTAAATATGACAAATTTGGCAACATTTGGATGCACAAATAAATTTATTTAAATAATATGCAGGCAAATAAACTTACAGGGTTCAAGTTTCTCTTTAAATATATCAAATGGGGCAAGCAATTTAGGGACACCCGATAGCATGTCATTTTTAAAGGTACACTCACAGTTGGCTGCGTACTCGGACATTCTGTCCGTGGCTTCTCCGCTTACACTATGGAAAACTGAAACCACAGATGAGTCGTTAGGAAGCCTACAGCGTTCAGTGACAGTGTAAACCGACATAGTATACCGCACCTACTACCTATAGAATTTCCTCACTATAACTAGCTGACTGCAGACGAGGTTCTAGGAACTCCACAGTGTTCAACACAGCATAAATCTACCCGAATCGATCATGGCGATAGTATGCTGTGCCTACTAACCACAGGGAACTTTTCAGCAGAAGGACGTTCAAAAGGGCAGACACAATTCCAAGAAAAACCACAGTTTTCAACATCAGTACAAATCGGCCCGAATAGATCAAATGGCGAGAGTGTGCTGTTGCTTACTAGCCGCAGGATTTCCCAGCGGGACAGTGTCCACAAGTCTGCTTAAAAAAACCTTAAGTTCTAAGACAGCTTTGCAGGTCAGACAACTCTGAGGTACAGATGAAGTCTGATTCTCTGTTCCAATCGTACGTTCTTTTATATGAATTTACCACGCCCCCAGCGTGGGAATAAAGAACTCCAGACCCAGTCACTTCGGTTGAAAAGATATCGGCTGCGTACACAATTATCGACCTAATTGTTGCGTACATGCTCGCTCGCACATTCGTCGAAAGCTTGAACACATGGCCCATATAAAAAACCGTTTGGCTGCCTTAATACATTGTAGGACCTTCTTTTAATTAAAATATAATTTTATTAATTCACTGCTCCATTTATTTCACTTATTTTGCGAACGTCCCTGTATATTACTATTTACGGATGCCCCCTGATTTGCTAAAGAAACTAGCATGTATGAAACACATTACATTTTATGGCTAATTGTAAACTACATAAAATTGGGCAAATGCCTGGCACATAATTCACAAACAAAATATGATACTCGCTTACGTCAAATATGTGACAATTGTATCGTTACTTCGGACAGCCTTTCCTGTTAAAATTACATGCTAAATACACCTTTGCCAATAGTGTGCTCGTCTGCATAGAGTAGTTCGTCATTATTAAACTCGGGAGGTTGATAATCAGCTGTAACTATAAGATTGGCAGGCCGTTATTTCTATGATCGACCGGTGACCGACAGTGAAAAGTCTACATGATTATCACTTTCTTCAACAATTACGCCCTTTAGTAAACTAGTAAACGTGCCACCCAATTATTTCATAAAACAAGAGAACAGATATTTACAATTAACTTTCTTTACTCTACAAACGTGTAGGCAAATGAAACGTTTACTGTAAAAATTAATACGTAATTTTCAGCAACATTCTTATGACTGCAAAAATAATAATACAAATCTAAAGATTGGCATATTCAAGACAAAACGGTCGAAGGTTTATTACCTTGCGCTCAAATAGCAAGTGTTCATAGTTCACCATCTGGTTTTCTTTTGTCGTCTAGGATATTTCCGATCGGTGCACTGTGAGATACGTTCTCATGAAACTAGACACACCTGTTATATCTAATTATCTTCTAATGACAAAACCCTTTTAAATACTTGAGCTCTTGATCCCCTTTCAAGAAATATAATTTATGACAAGTGATCTTAGTGTGCGACCTATATCTTGGCCTTTAGCTGCATAGCGTGTGAAACTTATTTGACGTGGTTTCTTTTATCAGCTTATAGCGATATTGAAATTTCTAGAGCAACCCGATCGGAATCTCCTTTGTGTATCACTGTCATTAGTTACCTGATATTAATTCTACACAGGGCAAACACAAAAATACAATTCATATATGGCATTTCACCTGTGGCATGAAAATTATTTATTGAAACACCCAATAAACATTAAATGCCAATAAAATGACGGAAACTAGCAAAATAGTTGCTGAAGGGTCTAAAGTAAATGTTCTCTGAAACAAATTTAATGATGATATACCAGAATGTTTCATTATATATATATATATATATATATATATATATATATATATATATATATATATATATATATATATATATATATATATATATATATATATATATATATATATATATAATTATTATTAGTGAATTTTTTCTACGAAAATTCACTAATAATCACTCTTTATTTAGCAAGCACGTTCGACTTATCACCCACTATATGTTCACAATACCGCGGTTAAACTCGAACTGCGATATTGTGGTTAATAAATAGATGTAATGTAAAATATCATAGTAGAATATATTAGGAGAGTTTCAACATTAAACATCGTGTATTTCTCCTTTATTTTGAAGCTTTAGAAGAGTAGTAGTATCATGTGGATGTGTTGCACGAATTATAGTGAACCCAGCTACTTAAAAAGTGCTGTGAGTTATTTGTGCACTCAATTTAGCGATATCGCATTCGATGCTGAACATCAATCGGTGTCTGAAATGGGACGATACATGTCGGAATCGAGATGTGTGAAACAATATCGTCTATATAATTATGCATCTGAATTGTGTAGATTTTACCTGGATTGAGATGGGAAAATGTCTATAAACTTTTCTGTACCAGTCCAAAGAGATGCGGTTTGTCTGGGTATTTGAGTGTACTCAAACCTTTCCTCTTGGATGATGATAAATTCCTAACTGGTGACGACGCTGAGGCTGATACTGAAAACGAAGACGATGACGATTACGCCGATGATGGTGGTGAAAAAAGGGGTAGTGAAGAGAAACATGTAGATATAGAAAATGTATCCACAGACATTGTTATGCAGTAAAACTATTTGTTCATATTTCATACTTTTCCTAATAAAATATTTCCATTAGGTATATAATAGTGTTATTATAAATAATCATGGTATAATTTATAGTTTTATTTCGTGCCGGAAGCACGGCCTTACTACCACACCGAATTTTGTGTAGTGAAGTTGCTGTGTCGATCTAACTTTTTGTGTAATGATTTTGGGTTTTATCAATGTCCTAGGAATAAAAATTTTTACTTTGTTGAGAACTCTGGGTATGACCATACCACCCCTTTAGAAGTTATAACACAAAGTGCTCTACTCTTCTCGTTCCTTATAATCCAAAGATGTTGCAATATTTATGTATAGAGGTATTAATTAAATTTACTTAATTTTAATATGTTCACGTATTTTTTTTATATAATTTTATTAGTTTCCTATTAATTTATTAACATTGTTAAGCCTGACTTCTGTAGCTAAATTTTAATTCAATATTTTCCTGTATTTTTTAGATTATCTTAGTTACCTATTTTAAAAATTTTCTTCAAACGACTAGAACCCATATCGATGATCAAAATTTGTATCTCTGTAAATAACAAAGCTATGGTAATCAAATTCGGCATTCATGTTTATGTCACAAAAGTAAACTATATTCGTCGTCATAATACTCTTACTGCGTTGAGGGTTTTGGTCAATTTTTACTTGTTTTTATGATTTTTGTTTTTAGTCGGTGACTTTTATACTATTTTATGTATTTTTAGATTATCTTAGTTACCTATTTGAAAACATTTTTGTAAATTAACGCTAACTAGGGTGCCCTAGAACCCAAATCAAGATCAATTTCAATTTTATATTTTATATGTATGTGTCATCAGTGATAACTTAAAATGATTGGTATAAAATTGGGTTAGTGCCTTTTATTATGAATGGTTTAGATAGATATGTATCTCTGAAAATAATAGAGTTATAATAATCAAATTTGGTACGTAAGTTTATGAGTGTAAACCATATATCAAAATTTAGATTTTTTATGTTAAAGGAAAAAATATAGTTATAAGCATTTAATGAAAAAAGATTTGCTATTGAAAACATTCCTATGAAAATTAGCTGCTATAACACACTTGCTGCGCTCAGACTTTAGTGAATTTTCACTTGTTTTTTACACTTCTGTTTTTATGTGTTGGTGATTTTTGTGAAATATTATTTTACTGTTTTTCTTTGTTGATGTATCGGTAATTTCTATTGTTCCTTAAATTTGTAAGTAAACTTTATTGTTTTATTTCTTCTTCATCTAAGACCCTCACACACTGACACTTGCAAACACGTATACAAGTTAATGTGCTTTAGGTATATGCATGTATTAATCAAATAATCAGACTTTTGGAATGTATAAATACCTTAAACATAGTTAAATTTAGTCACATATTATACAATAGGTATCAGACCAGATTCCATAATGCTAAATATCCCCCTTTTTTAATGACAACTGAACATTGTTAAAGAACTTTGAAATGTTCCCGTGTAGTATGTAATGCTGAATACATTAAATATCCTATCGTTTCAGCGTGTTATGTTTAAACATCGAGTTATATGTTATATGTATCTCTCAAACAACGTCTATTCAGACGATTGTATGTTTAGCCCTCGTATTGTAAACATTATTATTATTATTATTGTTTATATTATTGTTTATTGGCAAAAATTATACAATATGTTAGTACAATAAGTCTTAGACTTGTGCTGTATTATAACATAATTTGGAAGGTTATATCCTAAATAGTTTGACAGTCCTACACCAAATTCAGTAAACTTCAAATTTTGACGTTCCGAATGTAATTTCTTTGGCCCTTCTATTTCTCACCTTCCAGCACTTCAACCATCACCTTCATTTACCATAAATCTCTGCTATTCCATAATGTCTTTCTGACTGCTATTCTTACCAAACAATCCATATTTTTGCTAAAATGTTTAAATTTGTAGGAGACAAAAATGACTTTAGTTTGACAATCGCACGCAAAATTCATGTTTCGAAATATTCTTATTGATGGTAAATACATTAAGTATCCTTTAAACTACTGAAAAACTTTTAAGTGTTTATATTACATGGTTACTAGATATCCAAAACAACTGTATTCTGCTAATGTTTTATTTTAAATTATAATGAAAGACAATCTAAGATGTACAATATAACGTTTTGTTTGTCGCATTTGTTGATTCAGCTTGATAGACATCAGGTGATATTTTATTGTAATAAAACATATGCATATGGAAAATTTCTTTAATTGTATTATGTTATATGAAAATACTACACCATAGTCCTGTTTCCTACACATACCACTTTAAAAATTACAATAATATAAAAATCATATTATAAATACAACCATACAACTGTTTCCTACAAATGATACATTAAAATTTGCTACAAACTACCATATTTTTAATTACATCTTGATATTTTGAAATAAATTCGCTCATTGTACAAAGGTCTTCTCGATATTTTTGTTTTGCAATAAAAAACATACAAGGGGAGAATCGGAATACTTTTATATCTAGATAATTCTGATCTAATATTGGCTACAAACATATCTAAATTTAAAAAAAAACTAAATATGTTGTGGTGATTTGGCTTCTTCAAGTGTGCTAAATAGAAATATTGTATTCATACAATTAAAATGTTCTGTATATATTATGCAAAAAATTTACCTTTTACAAGCATATATTTGGCATATAATTATACTATATTTACATCGTCACCGAAAAGTAGTTGTTGTACCATTTGAAAAGGATATGTGACCTATATGTTTTCCCCCAAATCCTATATATTCAGATAAATTAGTACTTTTATTACATACCTTTTTATCATAGCAGTAAATCACTTAAAAAGGGTGTACTTTTAGGAAAGTAAAAGATTTTTTGCATTATTTCTCAATTTAGATTTGTAAGCTGAAATAAAATTCGTGGATTGGCATGTATAGAAAATTCGTTTTGACAAATATTTGAAACCAGGCTTTAGTAAGATATTTTGGCCAGCTATATAATCAACCATTTTTACTTTTGATTATGTTTACTATTATTCCTGTCATCTATTAATTAGCTCTGCTTTGCAAGATCACTTAACTATCAGACTAATTTATATTGGTCGTGTGTGAAAAAAAATTCGCCTAAAATCCAAATTTTTTTATATGGTATGCTAAATAATATGGCATTAATTTTATTCATAAAATCTAAAAATGTAACAGTATAGGGTAGTTTATTTAAGATAACAAAGTTGGTAGTCATTTCCAGTATTACTGAAAACGACATAAAAACGCAAATATTTTAGTTGACTAAAATTACGTGAATGTGTTGGCACCGTCTCTTTTCGCTGGCTACATTTTGCGCAAATGTTATTTTCCTTAATATTTATTTATATTTACGTTATCAAAGCAGAGAGACCATACTGTATGTATCTAATTTTTGTTCATATTGCTTATCACTGAACATTTTTGATATTTGAAATCACTAGCATTTTTCACGTAGAAAGTAACAGAAGTAGTAGAAACCGCTTTTATAGTAAACCCACTTCTCTAGTAAACCTGCTTTTATAGTAAACCCGCTCATATAGTAAACCCGCATCGTAGTAATTAAATAGTAGTTAGAAAACATATAGTGTGGCAAATTATAACTATGAAAAATTGACACGAATAATAAAACAATATAGTGCCACAACGTATTTATACACGAGACGGTTTATACCCATTTACCCTTCCTTATTACCCTTGCCGACAAATCATCTTACAGGAAGAACAGGAAGGTAAGTACTGGTGTATTGTGACACAATCTAGCATTTTACTCTTCCTTAAATTTAGATACAGTCCACTTGGCTCTCATACAAAACATTTTGGTCACTTCGGGCGAATTTTGAATCGATTGGTTTGCATATTGTATTAAATGATCCGGCAGAGATTTTTCAGTTCATAGTACTTTAATTTACATTGAAATAGGGCGATAGTTTCTTTATCGTATGCGAGTTCACTTTCTCAAGATTTTCAGGTGATTTTATGAAAACTTCAAAAGTTTGGTTCATGACAATAAAGACCTCAACGAAGTAGATAAGGTTAATTTTTTGGTAAATAGTTTGTAAGGCCTGGAAAAGAATGTTCGCCTGGGACATCCACTAATAAGTAGCAATTATTCTATTATCTGGTTTCACTTGTCAAGAAATATGAAAATAAAAGAAAATTAACAAATTCTTATTTAGAAAAAAGCTTTGAATTCAAAACTTTATTTACAGATCCAGCGACGCTTTTAATAGTTTTTTTAGAAAATTTTCATTCAGCAATAGCTGCACTAAAGAAGTTAGAAATTTAGATTTGTTAAATTACATTATGTCGTATATAGCTTTCCAATTCATTGATTGTTGTTGCCCTTACTTGGTGAAACTGGTCCATACCACATACAGACTTGGATACTACTTCTCTGGCTTCACTCTTGGGTTTCGTTACTGTTGGCGAATGACGTAGCCAGCGCGTAAGCTAACTGGGGCAAATGGCCCTTCTGAATTCTAGATGTTCTAGGATGTTCAACGTTGCTGTGACTAGTTTCGCTGCTTGACAGCATTCTCAAATTGAATTAATACGAAATTATGACAACTACAAATAAAGATCGGTTCATATGTTATGATGTTTAAAAATTGAAAAAAAAAGAAACACAAAAGACGGATGAGGCTTTCAAAATATATACCTGATGTATGTCAATATTTAACATAAAAATATAACTAACCTATAACAGTAATAACTATAATAACAGTGACAACAACACAATAACTAAACAATAACAGTAATAAAGCAGACTCTATAAAATGAAAGTACTGACATACATCAACTCATTATCTTATTACAACTTTTTTGAACAAAATAGATTTATTTTTTCGAGTTATTTAATTAGGAAAAAGAATCTTCAAGAAAGGGGAATCCATTAAATCAGTTTGCTCATCTAAAAGAAGGCAGCTATTGTCGTGTGTGTGTGCGTTTTGACTTCTAAATCTTCAAAAAAGTCTAGTTTATGCTTGTAATTACAAAAATGTTGTGGTTGTATGCGATTATTTACTGTAGGTCAATGTTGGGTATCAATACTATGTTTTGCTGACAAATATACATTTGCATTTACATTTTTTGCTTGATATTGCTAGTCAAACTAATTTTATTTCTCTAGAATGCAGCCGCAAATTATAATTTCCAGTTAGAAACTTTCATATGTCAGTTATGGAGAATTCGGTACAAGGCAAAACAAATACAGTAATCACTTAAAGGCTTAATTCTCTTAGAAAATATGCGTTAGATATGTTTGTCATATAAAGAATTTTTAATCAAATACGAAATATCAAAATTAGTTTAGAATCGTTAGATTTTTTGAAAGACCTTCCCTTGGCAGATGAAACATTTCCCTCACCTGGAGAAAATGGTATATTAGGGGCAGACGTATTTGCCATTATATCAGGTATCTCAATGATTGTTGGTTCTTTAGGTTTTCCTACAGCTTTGGAAACATCGTTATGATATGTAGCATTGGGAACAGCTGCTATAGACAAAGTTATAAGTAAAACGCAAGCATTTTGTACTTTTGTCGATTCATCGATAGAAAGTATCCTTCAGAAGTTCTGGGAAATAGAAAAAATTTCACTTGTAACCGTCAACAAAGACGACGAAGAATGCGAAAAAATATTTGAAACTACAACGATATTTATACCGTGAATTTACCATTTAAGAGGGACCCATCATGCTTAGGAGAATCGTACCAAATAGCACATAGAAGATTTATTTCTCTAGAGCGGAAGCTAGAAGCTGATGCGTCATTAAAGCAAAAATACTGGGAAGCGATGATAGATTATCTTTCGCAAAGTTATATTTCTAAACTTTCAGGAAAAGAACCCACTCATACTGGATATTACATACCACACCATGGAGTGGTAAAATTAGATTCCGCTTATACACAACTTAGAATAGTTTTTGATGCGAACTGTAAAACAGACTCCTCGATTTCCCTGAATGACATGTTGCACGTAGATCCCAAGCTTCACACGGATGTTTTTAAAATACTTACTGAGTTTAGATGTTTGTTGCAGCGATGACAGCAGACATATGTCAAATGTATAGACAAATTAATATTCAAAATTCTCATAGACGATATCAGCACTTGTTATGGAGATTTTCGCCAAAAGGGCAAGTCTCTAGTTATCAAATCAATACTGTGGCCGTCGGAATGAGTCAAGAGTTTTATCCTCGTGCATCCAAGTCGATTATTGAAGACATGTATGTAGATGATTATTGCGTTTCAGTACTTAATCGGAATTATGCTAAAGAGCTTTGCTCGGAAATAATTGACATGTGTACGGTAGGTAGTTAAGTATTGGTTAAATGGTCCAGCAACTCAGAAAATTGGCTCAATCAAATTCCTATAGAAAACACATTACCTAGTACAATTTCATTCGGTAATGGATGAAAGGTTTTGGGCCTCCAATGGAATCCATTTCTCGGCATTTTATTCTACAAAATCAATTTGGCAGATATTTGTAGTAAGCGGAAAATTCTTTCAACAGTAGCACTTCTTTTCGACCCGTTAGGTTTAATAGTTCCAGCAAAATTAGTCATTCATAAGATTTGGACATTAAAACTATCTTGTGACGAATGTCCCCCCTACGTCTATAGTAGACGCGTAGAATACTTTCATTCAGGAATTACCACTTATTTGTAATTTAAAAATGTTGCGACTGTAGGCATCATTTCTGAATGTGTGAATTATCTGGTAGCTTTTTCCGGTGCTTCGGAAAGTGTGTATGGAACTGTACTTTATCGAAGAACTACAGTAAATAGTCAGGTCAAAATTGGTCTGTGTGCCAAGCCCAAAGTTGCACCTCTGAAAACAGTATCGATACCACGCTTAGAGCTTTGTTCGGCCTTTTTGATGGCAAAATTGGTTTGTTTGGTATGTAAACATTGCGAGTCTCGCATAAATATAAAAAGAATAATTACTTTGTCCGATTCCATAGTTACTTTGTCATGGATAAATTCCTCTCCGCACCGGTGGAAGACATTTGTGTCTAATCGTGTGGCAAAAATTCAAGGGCTGATCCCAACTAGTTAATGGTTTCATGTTAACAGTGAAATGAATCCAGCGGACTTTGTTTCAAAGGGATTTTACGCCTTCAGAGTTTTTAGAAAGTCCTTTGCGGTTTAGGAGACCTGACTGGGCGAAGTCAGATATTGAACAATGGCCCGTTCAGTCATTTTTACAGTTAAATAATGTTACTAGTCATGAACAAAAGCTTATTCGTTTATAGTAGTCGAAAATGAGGAGCTTTCCTCCATAGAAATACTAATAGGCAAATCCTCAATTTGGATAAGATTACTTCGAGTCATTCTATATACTTCGATTTTGTAGCGTCTTGAAGACCAAGTCACATATGATTCATGATTTACAAATGCGCAAAAAAGTTTGGTTGGTGTAGTACAAAGACAGCATTTTTCTGACATATTCAATGCAATTGGTAGAAATAAAGAAGGTCCTTCCAACTCTCCTAGACTTCGACCTTTTCTTCACAACAACTTGCTTCGGGTAGGTGGTAGATTATCCAATTCGAATTTATAATACAATCAGTAGCATCCTTTGCGAGTTCGTTACTTGCTGCTATACGGAAAAGACGTCGTAATAGCGGTGAGGTAAATTTATAAATTTAGGCAGTATATTAAGGCTCATTTAAAATAGAAAAATTATAGTGTACATATAAAATAATTCCGGTTTTGTTTTTGGTGACATAACAATTGTGTGATTGTGATATTTGTTATAAAATATTAATACAAATAAGTATTAAATATCAGGTAAGCGATGGATATTGATAGTGGTGGCCCGGAGCCACCAGATAAAGCTGATACTCTGGTAAGTGATAAACAAATAATATCCTCAAACAACAATACCGAAAATATTTATAAAGAAATCACTATCGCTTTTAATAATAAGTATAAATATAACGATAAAGACCCTTTCTTTGTACATGTCGAGCATAAGGAAAAAACTTAGGTAGCTTATATCCCGTGCGTGTTGGTCTTTACATTAGAATAGATGAAAGTTATAAACAATCTATTTTAGATATGAGAACGGTAGGGTACAATAAAGTAAAA
Source organism: Tillus elongatus (assembly GCA_964006375.1). Taxonomy (NCBI): domain Eukaryota; kingdom Metazoa; phylum Arthropoda; class Insecta; order Coleoptera; family Cleridae; genus Tillus; species Tillus elongatus. Next base: position 158,647,022 of record OZ023262.1, read on the forward strand.
GTATTACTTGATTCATATTTGGCAGCAAACTGGCTTGTAAATAATCCAAAATTATTGGAAAATAACCTAACCGCTTATATTCCAAAATATTATACGCAGCGTAAAGGAACAATAAGACAAGTCGATACCTTTTTTGATGAGAAATACATATTAGAAGCAATAGAGAGCACTAATAAAGTTGTTGATGTAAAAATGATGCAAAAAAATGTCACCAGCGAAGACGGGCATAAAAAACTTGTTAAACGACAAATGGTTATAGTCACATTTCTAAGTGACAAAATACTAGAAAGGGTAAAAATAAACGGTGTTAGTTCTGTAGTAGAACCATATATTTACCCTGTTGTCCAGTGCATGAAATGCATGCATTACGGGCACGTTTCCAGAATTTGTAAAAATAAAAGTCAAACGTGTAAAAAATGCGGTCAAATACATGAAATTAATGAAGAAATTTGCACCGACGATACGTATTGCATCTATTGCAAAACTAATGAACATCAATCAACCTACAGATTATGTCCAACTTTAAAAAAAAAACATTAAAAAAATTATGTCTGCAAAATCTCTCGTTTAAGGAAGCTGAAAAAATGAGTTATAATCCGTCATATGCCAAAGTAGTCACAAACAATCATTTCGACTTACTTAATAATCTGGAGAATTTCCCTCTTTTGTCTCAGACTTCAAATTATACTCAAGATACACAAACACATACAGGCACACAAGCAAACACATTTAGGCGATCACAACGTATTCAACCCTTACGTAATATTGCTAATAACAACACTAACCCAGTTCATACGTTTACAAAGAAGCGAAAGGCTTCAAAATCACCATCTACACGAAATAGAAAAGACACCCCCACAGTACTACCCAACCGATATCGCGACGAGTATATGCAGTATAAAGATACATTGGTTAATCAAATTAGCGAGTTTATTTTTCAATTTGTCAGTAACATTGTTCCCGATAAGAATTTAAGAATCAATAAACTAGAATTTAAAAACAGATTAGATAGCATAATTACTAATTATACAGACAAAGATAATAACTATGACTTCGACGACAATGACGACGGAGACCAATCAAATTAAAAAAGGAATTAATATTTTACAATTGAACGCTCGATCTATTTACAAAAATCAATCACATTTACGGGATTATATTTCCACAAATCTCATGGATATAATTATATTAAGTGAAACATTTCTCACGTCCAAACAAGCTAGTCCCAATTTTCGCGGATACAATTTTCTTAGAAAAGATAGGAAGCAGTATAAAGGGGGAGGAATAGCCATACTTACTTCTCAACAACTACAGTTTCAAAAGTTGATTGATATTACCCCACCTAACGACGGGACTGATGTATGTGCAGGCTGAGCTTGATTTGATCATAGTTTCGATTTATATACCACCAAATGTAAATGTTAGCACGATGCAGTGGAGATTTTTTTTCGCAATATGTAAATAAAAATGTTATCTATTGTGGGGATTACAAGGCTCACGACACCATGTGGAGGTCAATAAGAAACGATTCAAGCGGAATAGCTTTAGATAATGCGGTAGATTACGCAGGGTTGGTCGTAATGAATAACGGAGACTCGACTAGGGTGCCGGGACCGTTGGGATCCCCTTCAGTATTAGATTTAACTTTTGTCTCACCCAGTTTGGCGACTGAGATGTCCTGGAACATATTAGATGACACCTTGGGATCGGATCATTACCCTATTATAATAGAACTTAACAAACAATATTATTCTCAAACTAAAAAACCCTATCGCAAATGGAGGGAAGACACAGCGGAGTGGGATATGTTTCGGGACGTCTTGGACGTTGTGCTACGACAATGTTCAAATAAACATCATAAAAAATTCTCATGTTTTCTGGAAGCAATAAATAAAAGTGCAGCAAAATCAATAGAGCAAATAAAAGATTCTAACGGCATCAAAACGAAAATACCAGTGTGGTGGCACAATGAATGCTCAGAAATAAATAATAAACGAAAAAATGCATTAAAAAAAGTATAGAACGGTTTCAAATTGGGACAATTCTCTTGCCTTTAAAAAAATAGATGCAGAGGCTAAACGTACGTTCAAACAACAAAGTCTAGAAACATGACGCACTTACTTAACTGACCTAAATAAAAAATACTCCCATTTCAGATATCTGGAATTTTATTCAAAGGTTTAACAATTCAAATAAGAGTACAAAATATGTAAGTCCCACAAAAGAACTGCTAGAACACTTTTTAAACGAGCTAACACCACCTGGAGTCAGCAATATTATAGGAAAACACAGAAATAAATAACTCAAACTATTTAGAAAAAGTTTTTACGATAGAAGAGCTCAACTTAGCGTTAAAATCTACTGCAAATACCGCTCCAGGAAGAGACAAATTGACATACAAAATTCTAAGGGAAATGTCGGGACTGGCAAAATCTGTTTTATTGGATTTTTTTAACAACTGGCGAATATATTGATGAACTAAAAGAAATAGTCATATGCCTTATTTATAAGCAAAGACAAGATACCAAGCAGGTAACATCGTATGGAAAAATATCTTTAATGTCATGCATCACCAAAACGTTTGTGCGACTAATAAAAATTAGACTTGAATGGCATCTCGAGCACAATAATTCGTTAGCACAAGGCTAATATGGTTCTAGACGTGAATCGGGTACTACTGACGCCATTGGCCACTTGACCACCGATATTCAATTAGCCCTGACCGATTATAAATACCTGATTTGTTTATTCTTGGATATCAAGGGAGCATATGAAGGGGTCAATCTCCCTCTTTTATATCAAAGCCTCAAAGATCTTGAAGTTCCTGAAAATAAATATTTCAGTATACTTAACCTTTATGATTGTAGACGTATATACGTAAAAGACGCAAATAACATCTTACACGGACCTAGGCTGATGAGGTATGGCATTCCACAGGGCTCTATTTTGAGTCCTATACTATTTAATGTTTATACCCGACAATTGCATAACATGATGGATGAAGAAACGCATTGCATACAGTATGCCGATGATATATGTCTGTATAGTATCCAAAACACATATGAAGCCTGTATTACGCAAATAAAACACATTATACGTCTTTAAAACAGTGGACTGAGGAAAGGCAATTACAAATAAACACACAAAAAACCGCAATCATGTTGTTCACCAGACATAGAACAAGAACTCCAGAATACATTGAATCAAATTACATAAAAATCAAAATCGTCAGTGAATATAAATATCTGGGCCTTATACTCGATAAGAAGTTATCGTGGAACCAACATGTAAATTATGTTAAAACCAAATGTGAGCGAGGCATAAATCTGCTAAGATCCGGTTTAGGTCATAAATGGGGTGCATATGTAACTGTCTCACTCCTTTTTTATAAATCTTATGTTAGATCTATACTTGATTATGGATGCATCGCATACGGGTCTACATCTAAGTCGAATCTGACTAAGCTGAAGAGAGTTCAACTCAAAGCACTCAAAGAGTTTGTATAGGGGCCATGCAGTCTACACCAAACCAGGTTGTCTTTGCGGAAGCACAAGAACCTCCTTTGCATTTACTAATTCAGCTAATAGCTGGTCATTACGTATTAAAACTTAGAGCAAGATCTCCAGAAAAAATCTGTCAATTACATAATTTGTTTGTGGCGATTATAACCAACAAATACTGGAGGAACAAAAAGAGCCCGCCACTGACGTCGATGTACGAAATGACAATTAGATACAAAGAAAATATCATTCTATCCTTGATCTCAAATTAATTCCACTATAGTTATCAAGCTCTTATACAAAAATCTAGAGTAATAATACGAGCCTATTCAGACTATACAGGAATGATTCAGAACACTTTTTACGATATTATAGATAAATACTCAACGCAAAATACAAATTTATACTGATGGCTCAAAATACAACACGAATGTGGAAGCCGCTTTCTATATTCCAGAGCTAGAATTGAAAACACAAATTAGAATGTCCAAGTATGCCTCAATTTATACAGCTGAGCTAATAGCAATAAAGCAGGCATTAGAATGGATCACTAAGAACAATATAGCAAAATGTATTATAATAAGTGATTCAAAGTCAGCACTTATGGCAATTCAGAACCAGAAACAAGATAACTTTAAAAATGCTATTCTATCTCGCATAAAGGAATACGAGTACCAGTTAAAAGCAATCACAGAAATAGTATATCTGTGGGTCAAGGGGCACGCCGGAATTTCAGTAAATGAAATAGTAGACGATCTAGCCAAGCAAGCAGCATTTTTGGAAAGCGATCAACAAAACCGAAAAATCCCATATACAGACTTTCGACCGGAAATTAAACAGCAATTAATTAAATACTGGGATATAGAATGGCACCGTTATGTCAACTCAAGTTCAAACCACTATGCTCTTATACACGAACAACTTGCATTACATCTGGTCAAAAAATTTTCCAGAAACCGCTCATTCACTACAATATTAACAAGACTAAAGTCTAATCATGGAAGATTTCCAGCACACCTGCATAAGATAGGTGTGAATGAAAGCCCTAATTGTGATTGCAACGAAAACAATATTGCTGACTTAAATCTGTCAGAATATGGATTTTATCCAGATCATTTATGTTGTAACTATTATTATTGTGCACTATTCTGTGCCGTAGGTATATTGTACTTGCTAGTAGATAGTAGTTAGGGGACATATGTCATATATGACAGGTGTGGTTAACAGTTACATGACAGAACCGAGTTGTTTTACTTTTCTTGTATTATTAAGTGTAATATATTTAATTTGATTTATCATTAAACATATATATCTTCAAGCAGCATTTATAAGTCTAACAGGTTATGGGCACCTTACTACGGGTAGATTGAAGTTATTGTTTGGCACAAACCGGCGGCCCGGGTTCGTTGTGCGATAACTTGTGCCTGTAAGTTAAAAATATAACATGGCGTCTACCGTGCTTCCATTTCCACAGTTAACTGGTGGTAATTTCTCCAATTGGAAATTCAGAGTAAGAATTTTATTGGAAAAGGAAGGCTTGCTTGAAGTTCTCGGAGACAATGAAGAAATGAAGAAGGAAAGTGATTTTATCAGTAAAGACAATAAAGCAAAGTGTATTATTGTACAGTGTGTGTCTGATAAGCATATTGAATATCTAAAAGATGCAGAAACGGCCAGAAAGATGATGATATCTTTGGAGACTTTGAAAGAAAGAGTCCATTGTCAAAGTTGTTTATAATGAAGAAACTGTTGAAATTAAAGTTTCAAGGGGGAGAACTGCAAGATCACTTTGTGCAAGTAAAAGCTTTACTGCGTGAACTTGAGTCATTGGGTTCGAAGTTTAAAGACAATGACAAATCTTGTTTTCTACTGCTGACAATATCAGAAAAATATGAGGCTACGATAACTGCTTTAGAAACCATGTCAACAGGTATAACCTTTGATTTTGTCAAGAGCAAACTTCTGGATGCTGAATTGAAACAAAAGGACTTATCTGAGGTGGACAACTTACCACATGAAGCATCCTTTATGTCTGTGAAGAAAAATAGATGCTATTTGTGTGGCTCCTTGACACATTTCAAGAAAGACTTCCCCAGGAACCAGGGGAATCGGTCAGGCAGAGGAAAATGCGCTGCAAACTCGAGCATTACACAAGATGAGGTGACTTTTATGATCTGTACATCAGAAGAAAGTGCGTTGATGTTGATGGATTTGTCAACAAATAGGGTTGTTTTTATTTTAGATAGTGGGGCAACACATCACTTGGTAACAGAGAACATGAGAGATACATGAAGAACATAAGCACTCTTGATAAACAAATTAAAATAAAGGTGGCAAATGGTGATTGCATGGTATCAAGTAAGATAGGAAAAGTTCGATTATGTACAGATAATCGGTGTGTGTCATTTGATGCACTGATTGTCAGGGGTCTTGAACATAATTTGCTTTCTGTACGAAAAATCAATGAAGAAGGGAATACTGTGACATTCAAGAAAGATTATGCAGTCATTACAGATAATAAAAATTTTAACATGAAATGTGTGAGTTACAAAAATTTGTATGTAGCCAGTTTTGATCTACCAAATGAAGAGAAATGTTATGGGGCAAAAACAATGTGGCATCAACGATTAGGTCATGTTAATAATGAGAGCTTAAAGAAGATGGCATTACCTTTTGATAAAGAAACATGTAGTCCATGTAAGCAGGGAAAAGCCAAAAGGTTACCTTTTAGTCCAGTTGATAGACCAAGGTCCAGTAGGAAAGGTGAATATATACATTCTGATCTAGGAGGACCTGTCAAAGTTCCTGGAATGAATGGGGAGAAGTATTATCAAGTTGTAGTTAATGACTATACTCACTTCATAACTGTTTACTTATTGAAAAACAAGTGTGAAGCAGAAGACAATTTGATGAATCACATTCGAATCCTTGAAGGATTTCCTTGTATGAGAATAAGAACAGATTGTGGAGGAGAAGTAAGTTCTCATGCATTTAGAAACTTTTGCAAACAAAAGGGGATTTCTCTCGAGTATACTATACCATATACTCAGCAAGAAAATGGTGTGAGTGAAAAGTTTAATTTTACATTGTTGAGTAAAGTTAGAACAATTTTTGCTGAAACGAATCTTCCAAAGCATTTGTGGGGAGAAATGATTAGATGTGTAGCATATCAAGTTAATAGATGTCCTACAAAAGCTTTAGATGGGGGCATACCTGCTCTAGAATACCTGGGAAAACTGGAATTATCAAAACTACGTATTTGTGGTTCAAAGGCATGGGCATACAAACTACCGGTTACAGCAAATAAATTGGAATCACGTGCTGTTGAATGTCGCATGGTTGGATATGGAAAGGTAGGTTATAGATTATGGAATCCAATAACAGACACAATCATTGTATCTAGAGATGTTACATTTGATGAGAAGGATATAGTCTATAAACAAGTGGATGGTGAATACAAATACATTCCAGGCCAGAATTCTGTAGAAGATCAAGTGAAACAACCAAACAATATAGAAAAAGGAGAAAGCTCCAAAGTTCCTGAAGTTGTAGTAGATGATGTGGGAATACCAGAAATTATTGCTGCTGAAGAAGAGGAAACAGAAATGGACTATGGAAATTGGAGAACAAGAACCAGAGAGGTAAAGTGTCCTACAAAGTTTTCTGATTATGAATTATACTCTGTATATTGCCTGTGTGCTGGGGTTCCAAACACCTATGAAGAAGCTGTAAGAATGGATGATGGCTGGAACGAGGCCATCAAGAATGAGATAACAGCCCTTGAGAAACACAATGTCTGGATACCAAGCAAATTGCCTCAAAATACAAAGGCCATTGGAACAAGATGGGTTTTCACAGTTAAGCAAGATGGGACAAAGAAAGCCAGATTAGTGGCCAAAGGTTTTCAAGAAGAAGTTGTAGACAACGTTTGTTCTCCAGTAGTGAGATTACCAACAATTCGACTTCTAATATCACATGCTGTAAGCAAAGCTTGGGAATTACACCAATTAGATGTACCAACAGCCTTTTTGAACAGCAAAATAGAGACTGACATGTTCATTAAGACTCCAACTGGTGTGAAAAATGATCAAGAAGTATTGAAGCTACAGAAAAGCTTGTATGGTCTTCGAACAGCACCAAAAAGATGGAACGAAAGATTTCATGAATTTATGGAAAACATTGGAATGAAAAGATCAGGTAGTGATTTTTGCCTGTATATTGGTAACAAATGCTATTTAATTATCTGGGTCGATGACATGATTATTGCTGGAGACTCAAATGCTTGTGTCTGAAACGTTTATTGACAGAAGAATTCAATGTGAAAGATTTGGGTGAGTTGAAAGAATTTCTAGGAATGACCATCAATAGAAGTGAAATTGGAATAAGCTTTTCACAAAAAAGTTTTATCAATAAAATCATTACAAAATTTAAAATGGAAAATTGCAAGGGCATGAAGACTCCCATGGAAAGTAATTTTCAAATAAATACAAAGGAAGAGGTCAATGAGAACATACTATTGAGACAGCTCATTGGATCACTAATGTATGTTGCTACAGTGAGTAGATCAGATATTTGTTTTGCTACATGCTATCTCAGCAGATTTCTTAACAAACCTACCAACCAAATTTGGTCAGCAGGAAAGAGAATTTTGAGGCTGGATTGATGTGTTACGCAGATGCAGATTGGGCCGGTGATAAACTGGATTGGAGAAGTATTAGTGGGTGTATTATTTACCATGGACAGAATCCAATACTTTGGTCGTCCAAGAAACAGACAGTGGTTGCCTTGTCGACGGCAGAAGCAGAGTATATATCCTGTGCTTTTTCAGCAACCAATTTGGTATATTTACAGGGTGTCTTTAATGAAATAACTAACTTGGTAAAGACTCCAGTGTTATATAGTGATAATCAGAGTGCAATTAAGATGTGTGAAAGTTATGAGAACAGTTCACGATCTCGTCATATTGATATAAAATATCACTTTCTAAAAGACCTCATAGTAAAGAATATAATATCAATATTATATGTTAGCTCTGACGAAAATGTGAGCGACATCTTCACCAAACCTCTAAACAAATTGAAGTTGGAACTTTTCAGAGACAAGCTGATGTTAAAGCCTTGAAGTGTGCATACATTTCCTTGAGTTCAAGTTGAGTTGGGATTGTAGTTTTTTTTATTGAGATTTCTCAACTTGTGGGGGGGGGGGGGGGTTCAGAATATGGATTTTATCCGGATCATTTATGTTGTAACTATTATTATTGTGCACTATTCTGTGCCGTAGGTATATTGTACTTGTTAGTAGATAGTAGTTAGGGGACATATGTCATATATGACAGGTGTGGTTAACAGTTACATGACAGAACCGAGTTGTTTTACTTTTATTGTATTATTAAGTGTAATCTATTTAATTTCATTTATCATTAAACATATATATCTTCAAGCAGCATTTATAAGCCTAACAAAATCATGTTATATTTTCATGCTCTAAGTATTCTGCACAGAGAACCAACCTCATGCTAACGTTGGAAAAATACACAAAACACTCTATAAACACATCTTCTAAGTAGTCATAAAATTGGAGTCAAGATAGCTTTGTATATGTTTTTTTTAAATATAAACTTATATTAATAAAATCAAACCCTGTAAATAATAGTTATAAACAGTAAATTTCTACCAGGCATAATGTTACATTAGTTGTAATTATATAGTAATGTATGTATGTGAATATAGGTGCTCAATGGCCTATATATAATTATGTAAATTAATTTTAAGTATCCTAATGTCTGTCCTATTGTTTTCTCCACTTGTCCGTGGCATAGTCTTGTTTGTCTGTTAGCCTTGACGAGTCCCTAGGCGACAGTGTCCTCTTGTTGATCCCTAACCCAAAAAAAAAAAGAAAATACGAAAAAATATACAAAAAAATTTATAAAAATATACAAACAAGAAAAAAAAACACTCTGAAAAATTCAAGAAATTAAAAATTAATAAGATGTTAATAATATTAATATACATAATTAATAGTTAATACTTAATTAATAGTTAATAACAAAATACGTTATTTTTATTTACATTATATTTAAGTACTATCAATTTGTAAAGCTATGGTCAAATAGGAGGCTCACTGAAAGACATTAAAAGACACAAAAATTAAACCATATGATTGTATCCGCGAAATCAAACAAACAAAAATCTTCAAAAGTCTGTGACCAATGGACTTAAGCTTCCGAGGTCATCCGAAACACGCGTGCACACACACACACAGCATCCTTTGCTGCTTCCAAAGCGATCGCATTTAGTAGAACTTTTAATCGACTATACTTACATAACTATCGGCAAAGCAGTGCTTATCAAGCAGGATAATGTACATCATCTTTAATGGCCCATCGGTGTTATATAAGAGGTCTTCCCTGTCTTAGATGGCAGATGGCATAGTTAGAGTGGTTTTCGTACGAACTCGTCTAGTAGTTTGGAAAAGACCAGTCGTCAAAATTTGCCCGTTCCCGACGCATTGATAAACAATATGTTTAATTTTATAAGTTAGTCTCTAGTTGTTAGAATTAAAATTTTAGTTTAGTTTTAGAATAGTGAGTTAAATGTAGCATTTATTTCCTTGATACATGGTTTTGAGAATTGTTTTTCAGCAGGGGCGGTATGTTTGCGTTTTCTCTTTTCGTTGACTACATTTTGCGTAAATGTTATTTTCCTTAATATTTATTTATATTTACGTTATCAAAGCAGCGAGACCATACTCTATGTATTTCATTTTTGCTCAGATTGCTTAACACTGAACATTTTTGATATTTAAAATCAGCAGCATTTTTCACGTAGAAAATAACAGTAGTAGTAGAAACCGCTTTTATAGTAAACCCGCTCTAGAGTAAACCCGCTCATATAGTAAACCCGCAGCTTAGTAATTAAATAGTAGTTAGAAAACATATAGTGAAGTATCGCAAATCATAACCTTGAAAAATTGACGCGAATAATAAAACAATATCGTGCACAACGCAGTAGTGCTTATTTATACACGAGACGGTTTATACACATTTTTCCTTCGTTCTTAACTTTGCCGTCAAATCAACATCTTACAGGAAGAACAGGTAGGTAAGTACTGCTGTATTGTGATATAATCTAGCATTTTATTTTCCTTAAAATTAGATACAGTTCTCTTAGTTCTTAGACAAAACATAATGTGTTTTTATTATTTAAAAAAAAATCTACAGATAGTTTAAGGTCATGATGACACACTGCATGTACCGTTTATTAAACTAAAACGTACCCAATGCACAAAATAACATAAGGAACCTGCTTTGGAAAACTATTTTACATTCCAATTTTACATCACTAAAAATAATTCGATTCTAAAGTACTGTTATTGGAAGTTAAAAAAAATATTTAAACCTGCAGATTAGAATACAAATCTAAACACGTGAACAACTAACAAATAATGTCTTAGTTAAAAATATTCTATCAGTATTTAGATATGTTCATCAGAAATTATAGAGCAACAGAAACAAAGTGCAACAAACCCTATAGTTTGTATTTGTAATGAGGATCACCACATATAAATAGTAACAATATATTTATTTTTAGTGGTTTGATATATAAAGTTGATAGACATTTAGGTACTTACTTTTTCACAGCTGATATATTCCTTGTCAGGATATTAATACATGTTCCACGTACAAAGCTGCAGATTACACAAACAAATACATCTTATTGCATAATGTTTTGTAATATTTAGTATTAGTAACCTACTAGTTATCACATTCAGTTTAAAGATTGGTTTTAAGTGTAGTTTTCAATGTTTGTGGTAATACAGAAAAAAATGCATATCTACAGAAAAAATAAAAGATTGATTTGTTTTATTTTTCTTACACAGGCTTATTATTTTATACGTTAGTGCCATATTTTGTCAAGTTTATTGACACATAAATATTCATTACGCTTTCATTTGCACTAAATGTGAGTCCCCTATGTTGCAGTTAACGTTACACAGTGGACTGAAAAATTGAACAGGCTTTTAAAATGTATCTTTATTTAAATCAGACAGAGCACAAATTATATTGCTAAATACAACACAATACAAAACAGTGGGGGCACAGAAAGTGCATTATGGTAACGAATTTTCATAGTTTTTCAAATATAATGTATCTTTTTTTCCACATTTAAAAAATCATAATCTGTTGCTACAAGAGTTTGCCAAACCAAAGTATTCACAAAGTGCGAATTAAAAATACTATTACACACACACACACACACACACATATATATATATATATATATATATATATATATATATATATATATATATATATATATATATATATATATATATATATATATATATATATATATTTAAACTCTTAGTATTGGTTTTATAGAGGCATAAAAAGTAACAAATAGATAGGGGTTAATAGAACTCGAATATTTAAAAGTTTGTGATGTTAAGTGATAATTGACTGTTTAGTTTTTCTCGCATTTAAATGGATAGATATATTTACTGATACACTATATTTTGGCTATTTGTTTACATTTAAATAATATAATCTTCGCTATTATAAATTTCCTAATGCATTTAAAAAAATATCTAAAGACGATTTGCTAAATAAATATCTAGTTTAGAACTGGAAAGAATCTGTAAATGTGTAGTTACTACCGTTGCCGTCAGTCACCAGGACCATATCAGCTAACGCATATTTATGGCGCATCATATCGTATATGTACAGGTCTGTTCCTTAAAATTATTCAGCTTCTACTACTTTTGTTTTTGGAGATAAAAAAAACTTTCAAAATAAAACTTGTAGAACTTTTTGCAGGCTGTGCGAATTTGCTTTTGGAAAAACGAAATTAATATCGCAAAGTCAAAAAAGTACCTAACCTCATTTTTCTTAAATAGGACACCCTATATACGATTGCTTAGAACGGAAGGCCATTCTCTTTTGAGTTCAAAAAGGTAACCATGTGATATCTAAATAAGCCATTTTAGAAATATTGAATGCCTGAAATCCGATAGCTTAGTAGCCATGGGAACCTAGTGAAACTTATGAACAATACGGTTCAGACTCGAAATAACTAAACCATAGGCTAGATCAGTTTTGTTTGTTGTTGCTAAATTGTGGTTTATACAGACGGAGAGAAACATTAGATTATCCGATTTTTTTACAGAAATAATAAATATAACATTGCTGCACAAATTGGTTACCGCAATTTGCATCCCAATAGCTCACTACCATCACCGAGCACATTCCGATACACAGAACAGATTTTTAGAGAACGCAAAGTGTTCAACAGAAAAAACGCAGCGTTACGACAAATGAGATTGAAGAACACATAACAAAGAACCGAAAAGAAGGGTCGCGATGAAAAAGCAAACATTCATTAGAAAAAGTAGTCTTCTCACTAATAATCATTTTAACTTGGACCCGAGGAAGAGGTTCATGAAGTCATAGTGTCAAATATGGAGTGTTGTGATGTATAGGGCAGAACGCTGGACTTCGACTAAGCAGAACAGCATGTTAATTATTATTAGGTAAAACATGGCAGTAGTACCATAACGAAAGAAATTTAATGATTAATATATATCTTTACTGTTTTGAGCTTCATTGAAAGCTATTTTTCTATTGATTTGTCAGTAAAACACGTGGAGAGGACAAGGAGACAAATGCTCATATTCTTAGCTTCTAAAATGATAGAAAACAGATAGTTTAGATAGACAGAAAAAGTGTTTGGCTGCCTTTTGCGGTAAACAATTGTTTCCTGAATTTATTTATCGCATTTCGATTTTTATTAAATAAAATCTATTATAAATCTAGAATGTGCAATTGAGTTATGTTAAAATTATCCACCTGTGGTAGCGCATATCACTGGTTATTAAACTCTTGACGCTGTGAAGAATTGCTGATCGATTTTGTCCTGTGCATAGTTGAATAAAAATGGTTTCTTTGGCTGAGACTGCTCACACTAACATTTTAATGATGGTTGGCCATAAAAATAGAAAATGTCTAGGAAGAAGTATGTAATCTGCTTAACGCTATTCACCCAAACAGAGAATGAATAACACAGTCGGTTATTAGTAAAACTCTGAGGCGGTTTAGAGAAACCAGTCATGTAAAAAATGTCTGGTGTAGGTATCCAAATCGGTTAATAATTTTAACACAAAAATTTATACATCCTATTGGACGTTAATAAAAATCTACACCAGTTAACTTTGAATAATATTGTAAATAAGAAAGCCATTCATACTGTTTTGAAAAACAGGATAATGTCCATCTTTGCGAATGTATTCTACTGCAAAAACTAAACGTAGATGATTTAAATAGACGATCTGAATTTTGTGAAAAAATCATGGGAAGAATGAACTATAATCAAAACCGTTCTTTGCTCTGATGAGGCGACATGTTGTTTAAATGGTGCTGTAAAGAATCAAAACTGCAGATATTGGTCCACTAAGAATCCCCAGTGTATGATTGGACATTACAGACACATGCATCGAAACCAAATGCATGGGTAGGTATGTGGGGGGAAAGTAATTGTAGGCCTTTTTCTTAGTGATATATGGTTACTCAAAATTGTTGCAAGAAGAAATTGTTCTGCCTTGTAGAGCATGTCTCGCCGATATTCGGTTCCAACAAGATAGTGCACGACAACATTGTCAACGTAACGTACGTAAATACTTAGACAAATCTGTCCGCACGGGTGGGTGGGCAGGACAGAAGCTGTGGGATCGACCCAGCAATTTTCTCGTTTTGGGACATCTAAAATCTAAATTTTCAAAACACCCGACTTAATAACCTAGCTGAATAATAGTCTGGACGCAGAAAGTGTGTTATGGTAGTGATTTTCATAAAAATGCTGTTAATGAAAGCAGGCATCAAATTTGGTTATCAGTATAACCTATATAGTAGAAACAATGTACCATATTTCATCAAAATATTGTTTGAAATAGTACACATTTTTTTCGAAAAAGAACCTAAAATGTTCCCGAAAAAACTGGTCTGATTTGCCTGGCTAACGAACCTCTTCAAACTATTTACCCACCTACCAAGATATAATTATTCACACAAAAAGCTATTAGACAAAACTTCCAAAGTAAATTAATGAATATTGCAAATAATTTTTTTCACGGAAATCCGTAAATATTTTTAAACAATAACTTATTAAACATTTATCATTAATTACCGAAATTTCACAAAAATTTTACAAACAATGATTTCTAGGGAAACACAAAAAATTGTATACGCCGACTTGATTTTTTCACGAATAATATAAAGGAAAACTTCTCTGAATGCGTCATTTTCATGGGACTGCTATATATTGGTAAAAATGCCGTATCATAATTTTTGACATCTGCCAAAAATGTGAAACAATTGAAATAACTCGAAAACCATTAACTCTATCGCTAATTCGATGGAAAACTCTATCGCTAATTCGATGGAAAATGCAAAAATTCAATATTATAAGTAGTGTTCGATTGAAAAAACAATAAATTTGTATCACCAACGACTTATGTGCCACCCTGTGATTGTCGAAATAATTTTACAAGATGTAGCTCAAGACATCCTTTAATTAACGTATACAATTTTTTCTAGTACCTTTTATAATGGCAATATTTAGCTTTACCGTAGAAATGCGTCACCCCGTATATATAAAAAGATAAAAACTGAAGCTAATACCGCGTATGAGTTCTAGGGGTCCTAGTTCACGCTCATTTAAAGAAATCTTTTTAAAATCCGAAAGTTGCACTCTTCCCAAGAACGAATTTTTTCTACGAAAATTCGGTAAAAATTATATAGTATTAACTCATAAACTCTATAACTAAAACTACTCTCAAAGCATCAGAGAGGTTATATTTGAAATGAATTTTCTGGAAATATTTTAGTAAAATGAAGGAAAATGGCGGTCGAAGCCTAAACTTAGGTGTTTGTAAAGCACACTTCTAACGACACTTTCTCTACACAGCCCATAGTTGTTATAGGTTCTTTCCCTAAAAATTGCCTTTTGGCGTTTGAAATCGCGACTTGACGTTTTAAGAGGAAAAACTATAAAATTTTCTGGAATTCCTTGACCTTTTTGCACCAAAAGACCTTAATCTATGTCTGTAATATATTAGATAATAATAATAGATTTTGTTATCCACACAAAATATTTTGTTCTTGTGCGTTTTTCTGGTCATCAGTGGCACCCAGAATTTTTCTTTTTGAATGCCTATAACTTTTTGTTTGTTTTAACCTACAGATCTAAATTTTGGTACGTAGTTGAACTTTTATGGTGTAAACTTGTGTACCAAATTCGGTTGCCCTAACATTGTTATTTCCGGAGATATAAATTTTGTTATCCAAGCAATTTGCGAAAGGAAGGTACTCACCAAATTTGGTCGAAATTGACCTATTATTTTTTGAGTTATCGGTGTGATACGTACATACATATATATATATATATATATATATATATATATATATATATATATATATATATATATATATATATATATATATATAATATTGAAGCTGACCCCGGATATGGGTTCTAGGTGTCTTCAGTTGCGCTCATTTGAAGAAATGAAAAAAAAGACGCGATCTCCTCACTAGTGAATTTTTATTTTAGAAAATTCACTAAAAGCAATGGATAAGAGATAAAATAGTTCTAACTACACCGAAATAATAAGAAAGATACCTCGATGTTTTTGCAACAGACTGCGTTATTGCTTTGCAATTAATAGAAACCATTTCGAACATTTATTTTAAAATTATCAAGGTAATTGCTGAACTTACAAAGTTGTTGTTTCCTTATGTTTCTTTTTCCTAATTCGATTTAATTATCATTGCCATTTTCATTTCTCTCACAATTATGAAAATCACGAATTTTAAATGTCAATATCATATAAACCGTCAGCCTTTAAGTATAGGAAAACTTTGCACAGATAGATCAGGATTCATATGAAGAATTTAGAAATACAAAAATATATAGGCTGTTTCATTTAGAATAAACAAAATTTGTCTTATTTTTGGCCCACACTAAATAATAGTGACGAAGGAATGCCGTATCGTATTTGCTACCTCTCACAGCCAAATTTCAAAAAATTGATGGCATGGTTTCTGAGACATAAACACCCTATTCCATACATATTGGGCGCCATGGTAAACTGGTAAACATCTAGAAAATGTTTTATCACTTAACATGGAAAAACTTTTAAATATTCGACTTCTATCAAGCCCTCTTTATTTGTTATTTTTTAAGCAACTACAAAACCAATAGTAAGAGTTTATATATATATATATATATATATATATATATATATATATATATATATATATATATATATATATATATATATATATATATATATATATATATATATATATATATATATATATATATATATATATATATACATATACACATACACATAATACTAACAGATAAATAAATAATCATGTCATAAGCATATATGTTAAAATGTAAAGTTGATTGAGACACTGTCATCAAGGGACACGAGCACATTATTACACCAGTTTTCTTCGAAAGTGGTCCAATCGTTGTTGCTCAGGTACCAAGCATACTATTTGATTATTCTTGTTTTTAGTCTGCTAAGAAATACTTCCAGATAGTCTCTGCACATAACATTGTTGTTCATTTTACTGGACGTGAAAGTGTCATATACACTGGCTTTTGCTAAGTTGCATAAATAGTTGCATAATCTTGTTTTCCGGTTAAGTGGCACTGAAAAACCCGCATATATTTCGACAATTCGTAGTCTTGAACTGAACAAATTTTCCTTTATTGAGCTTACAAAATCCCATAATGGTTGTGCATTTTATTCAGGAAACTATAATATGCAATGCTGCACCTTGAACATTGTAGTGCGGACAGTTTGCTGTTGTCGATTTTCCCCATGCCTTAGAAACATCATGTATGCTAAACGATTCTTTGCAAACCTAAACGAGATTATAGCTTCATGAGTCAAAGTTGGTGAAGCATTCCAATTCACCATATCGTCCGTCCAAGCTCGATTCAAAGGCTCTTTTGTTTCATATGACGTTAGCAGCAAATAATTCAGTGTGTGTGTGTGTGTGTGCGTGCGTACGTGCGTGCGTGTGTGTGCGTGTGTGATTATATATTATTATCATTACTATTATTATTATTATTATTGTTATTATTACAATTAACGAGGGGGGGGGGGTATATAACATAAAGGCCAAGGGCTATGTATCAGGATAATACTAGACAGTAAAAACTAGAGACACTTCCTGAATTCCGCAAAGAACCTCCCCAATACACCATTTATTTTCAAAAGGTATGACATCATTTCTGCTCGAATACCATGAATATTATTTCATTAAGCGACACTTCAGTCTATTTTTATATATGGTTTCATATGGCTGGTGTTGAGCGTTGTCTTTAAAATATGAAACTATGTGGTTATATATTGTGCTTTTTGCTATGTTGCACAAAAAGTTAACAAGGGCTGCTTTCTCACTAGTGAGTGGAACAAATCCCGCGTAAATGTCGACCATACGAAGTGGCTTTGCAGTTAATTTATAGACAAGAGACCCAACAAATCTCCACAGAGCAGAAACCTCCGAACATTCTACCATCATGTGCCAGGGTTTCCCGATAATACCACACCACGGACAAAGAGCCGACAAGATTATTCCTGCCCTGTTTAAGAAAACTAGATCTGTCAACCTATTTTTGGCAAATCTAAGAGCGACAGTCGCATCATGGTCCATAGTGGGTTTAGAGCATAGTGCTTGCCAGTTAACTGTATCATCAGTCCATGCCCCTTTCATTGGCGAGGTGACACAAAATGCCCTCAAGTTTAAATCGCGTAAAATAGCGCTTTTGTTACGGAGGCTACAATCTGTGAGCTTTTCTTCAGTGGTTTTGAATGCAGTGTAAAATATCCTGTTTGGTGGGCCAGTTTTGGACAAAACATCTGCGCAGGTTTCCGTTATCAGTGCTTTAAAATGGTGTAAGTTAATTCTAAGGTTATTTTTGAGGAGGGAGTTATACTCTTTTAGCTGAATATTTTCGAATGACTTCCATTTTACCCCATAAAAAAATAGCCAATAGTGTAAACGCCTCTAGAAAAGCAGAGGTTAGAAAACTTAAAACTGCCTTATGATAAGCGCGATGCGGTCAGAGGTATTTTTCAACTCTGAGAATGTTGAGGGATAGTTTTCCGGTTAATTGGCACTGAAAAACCCGCATATATTTCGACAATTCGTAATCTTGAACTGAGCAAATGTTCCTTTATTGAGCTTACAAAATCCCATAATGGTTGTGTTTTTACACAGGAGACCCCCCCTCCCACCCCCCTCTCTCTGTATGTGTGTGTATGTGCGTGCGCGTGCGCGTGCGTGCATGCGTGAATGTGTGTTGTGTGTGTGGGTGCGCCGCGCGCGTTGTGTATGTGGGTGCGCGCGCGCGCGTGCGTGCGTGCATGCGCGTGCGTGTGTGTGTATGAGCGCGCTTGTGTGCGAGTGTGCGCGCGGGTGCGCGCATGGGCGCGTGTGGGGCGCGCGCGCGTGTGGTGTGTGTGCGCGCGAGTGTGCGTGCATGTATGTGCGTGCGTGCGTGAGTGCGTGCGCGCGCCTGTGTGTGAGTGTGAAATTTGAAGTCAAATATATAGAAATGAACTCTATAGTAGGTTACTAGGTCCACATTATTATTTATTCTAATTATCATTATTTATCAAAAGCTAACAGATAACCTGTGTTGTACAAATCACTTTTATTTTATCCTTATATTCCTTTTATCTTTTAATATATTTAAATTGAATGTGTAATCTGAATTTCAGACATTAAATTTTTATTTATTTAAACATTAGTATAAGCTTAAAAAACTTAAAATTATTCTAAGCAGACTTAAGACACCTAATACTATGTACTTATATTTGGCAGTGAGTATCAAAGAACTAATGCAGAATAATATTTTCATTTGAATAATTAAATTTGTTGGAAAATAATTATTTTGAGAAACATTATTTGTAACTTATAGAATTAACCGTCCTTCGTCCCTTCGTTCATCAAGCTCCCTTGGAAAAGTACCATAATGTGGCTTTAAAAAATTCAAAATTATTTCTAGCAGGCGTCAGCAGTTAAGCTTTTTTATTTAGATTTTGTCTACGCTATGTTTAAAAATAGAATTGAAAAAAAAATCAACATGTCATGGGGGCACTAAAAGTAATTTGTAAAAAATTTCGGGACGCAGCAAGTGCGTTATAGTAGCGAATTTTCATAAGAATTGTACACTTAATTATACGTAATATATTAAAGTTAATACTTTAAACTTACACAGACCTTGAAGATCGATTTTAGAGGTCCTAGTACGCGCACATTTGAGGAACTCTTTCGAAAGTGTTGCCATCAATATCTCTATTATCAAAAAAATTTTGTGTTCTAACCCCTTTTGAGAAAAATGCCCTAAACTCAATTTTCTATGAAGCTAAAGAACTAAATTTTGCTATATCTGTAGATAGTGTTGGTCTCTTTGAAAGAAACCTGTATTACAAATTTCATTAAAGTTAGAGAAAAGATTTACAGAAGGATATTTCATTCATATTTAGCAAAGTAAAGTATCTGCCAAATTATGTGTGTGTGTGTGTGTGTGTGTGTGTGTGTGTGTGTGTGTGTGTGTGTGTGTGTGTGTGTGTGTGTGTGTGTGTGTGTGTGTGTGTGTGTGTGTGTGTGTGTGTGTGTGTGTGTGTGTGTGTGTGTGTGTGTGTGTGTGTGTGTGTGTGTGTGTGTGTGTGTGTGTGTGTGTGTGTGTGTGTGTGTGTGTGTGTGTGTGTGTGTGTGTGTGTGTGTGTGTGTGTGTGTGTGTGTGTGTGTGTGTGTGTGTGTGTGTGTGTGTGTGTGTGTGTGTGTGTGTGTGTGTGTGTGTGTGTGTGTGTGTGTGTGTGTGTGTGTGTGTGTGTGTGTGTGTGTGTGTGTGTGTGTGTGTGTGTGTGTGTGTGTGTGTGTGTGTGTGTGTGTGTGTGTGTGTGTGTGTGTGTGTGTGTGTGTGTGTGTGTGTGTGTGTGTGTGTGTGTGTGTGTGTGTGTGTGTGTGTGTGTGTGTGTGTGTGTGTGTGTGTGTGTGTGTGTGTGTGTGTGTGTGTGTGTGTGTGTGTGTGTGTGTGTGTGTGTGTGTGTGTGTGTGTGTGTGTGTGTGTGTGTGTGTGTGTGTGTGTGTGTGTGTGTGTGTGTGTGTGTGTGTGTGTGTGTGTGTGTGTGTGTGTGTGTGTGTGTGTGTGTGTGTGTGTGTGTGTGTGTGTGTGTGTGTGTGTGTGTGTGTGTGTGTGTGTGTGTGTGTGTGTGTGTGTGTGTGTGTGTGTGTGTGTGTGTGTGTGTGTGTGTGTGTGTGTGTGTGTGTGTGTGTGTGTGTGTGTGTGTGTGTGTGTGTGTGTGTGTGTGTGTGTGTGTGTGTGTGTGTGTGTGTGTGTGTGTGTGTGTGTGTGTGTGTGTGTGTGTGTGTGTGTGTGTGTGTGTGTGTGTGTGTGTGTGTGTGTGTGTGTGTGTGTGTGTGTGTGTGTGTGTGTGTGTGTGTGTGTGTGTGTGTGTGTGTGTGTGTGTGTGTGTGTGTGTGTGTGTGTGTGTGTGTGTGTGTGTGTGTGTGTGTGTGTGTGTGTGTGTGTGTGTGTGTGTGTGTGTGTGTGTGTGTGTGTGTGTGTGTGTGTGTGTGTGTGTGTGTGTGTGTGTGTGTGTGTGTGTGTGTGTGTGTGTGTGTGTGTGTGTGTGTGTGTGTGTGTGTGTGTGTGTGTGTGTGTGTGTGTGTGTGTGTGTGTGTGTGTGTGTGTGTGTGTGTGTGTGTGTGTGTGTGTGTGTGTGTGTGTGTGTGTGTGTGTGTGTGTGTGTGTGTGTGTGTGTGTGTGTGTGTGTGTGTGTGTGTGTGTGTGTGTGTGTGTGTGTGTGTGTGTGTGTGTGTGTGTGTGTGTGTGTGTGTGTGTGTGTGTGTGTGTGTGTGTGTGTGTGTGTGTGTGTGTGTGTGTGTGTGTGTGTGTGTGTGTGTGTGTGTGTGTGTGTGTGTGTGTGTGTGTGTGTGTGTGTGTGTGTGTGTGTGTGTGTGTGTGTGTGTGTGTGTGTGTGTGTGTGTGTGTGTGTGTGTGTGTGTGTGTGTGTGTGTGTGTGTGTGTGTGTGTGTGTGTGTGTGTGTGTGTGTGTGTGTGTGTGTGTGTGTGTGTGTGTGTGTGTGTGTGTGTGTGTGTGTGTGTGTGTGTGTGTGTGTGTGTGTGTGTGTGTGTGTGTGTGTGTGTGTGTGTGTGTGTGTGTGTGTGTGTGTGTGTGTGTGTGTGTGTGTGTGTGTGTGTGTGTGTGTGTGTGTGTGTGTGTGTGTGTGTGTGTGTGTGTGTGTGTGTGTGTGTGTGTTTTGTTTCTTTAACGTCGGCCTATTTCCGCGACTATGGCGAGGTGAAACTGCTCCCTGACGTTGGTGAACGCCAGGGAGCAGTTTCACCTCACTATCCGGGAAGTTGTAGCATGTCAAATGTAACATGTCACACGCGGCAACGCCGTTTGTCTTTTTAAGTTCCTGAATCGACCCCTCTTATGACGTCAGCGTCCAAGTTCCCTCAGTGACGTCAAACTCCGCTCTCGATTCCTTTACCGCGTTGGACTCATGGAAGCACGCCTGCGTTCAAGCTAATTTTATGACGTGTCTTCGATAAGCGAAATTATTAAATACCTGCGACATCTGCCAGAGCTCTCTCTTCTAAATCGACCTTAAAAGATGAGATATCAATGTTAAATTTCAATCCGAGAGCAGCATGCTTAAATGGGTGAGTTTCATATTTAAATATCGACTTATTTCTAGCTATTCATGAATTTCATTGCTTAGTAATAATGGTAGATTGCTTGTTAGTATATGTGTGCTGAGATTACGTTTGATTATTGCTTTCTTTGTTATAAGTTTTATGCTGAACAGGTGGCTTGTGGCGGCGTTAAGTCGGTAATTAACTGCTATTGTAATGTTTTAAATGCATTATAGCGTAATCTTTTATGATTTTGTTTTCATATACGTTAATTTGTTTCTGATCATCAACACAGATAAATTTTGTAAGTAAACTTAACCTGCGATCAGCCGCCCTATGCCAATCATTAAGTCCTGAACCGTTATTCATGCGTTTGGAATTTTATAGCACCCCGTAGGACAGTGCCCTCTTAACAACATCGTAGGGCAGGGCCCTTTCAACAACCCGTACGCCTAGGCCCCTTCAACCACACCAACGTACGTAGGGCAAGGCCCTCTCAACAAGATCGTACGTCAGGGCCCCTTCAATCACACCACCGTACGTTAGGGAGCAA